>JAUBOD010000165.1:146795-161805 GCA_032353885.1 Nothura maculosa
ACTACCCCTACCTCTACCAAAATCAAGAACTGTATGTGAACCCTTTGCACAAATTACACTGGGTTTGGCATCTAACACGCATCCAAGGGCAGGAGACATGACTGAATATTTGCGTTGTGGTGGGGAAGGAAAGCCCAGAACTGCACAGAGGTTTCTGTGAATTGCTTTCTGTGGAGAGACAGTTTTTTATTTTCAGAAAACTTGCCCCAGCCTTGTAGTGCTGAGTGGGTTAAATGCAGCCCAGCACTTATTTCACTTGCAATTATGTTTATCCTCCTCTCACCAAGAGAGTACCCAAAATACATTCTGATATTCAGATCTGGCTATTTTAGTTTGTGCTTTTCTTTATTATTGAGGGAATGCAAAAATGATTCTTCACTGATTCAGAAGCTATTTGATATAGTATTTTTCAAGGATAAGTTGTAGGGTCAGACACCCTACCTCACTGTCACAGCTGATTACCATAATTCCTAGTCCTCATCAAGAAGCAGTAATAAGCTGCCTGCATTAATCCTATTTAGATGTTTGAATTGGGCATATTTGTCAGCAGAGAGATTATATAAATACAAGGTTCGATGAATAAACCCTCATATTGAAATGTACCAAGCACAATTGTACCCCCATGAACAATGAACCATTACCTGGCGTGAGGCAGGCAGAAATTCTTGCTCCCTCCTAAGCAGGCACTCTGCCCACCCCAGCGTGGAGCTGCCGGTGCATCAGGTTTGCCTCCAGTATTGGGTTGCTGCCACTGTGCCAGACGGCCTTTCCTCTTGGACTTGTAGGGTTCTTGCAGGCAAAGGATTGCCAAATCCTGCAGATTGCGGAGAGGGCGGTGCAGGCGGACATGCAGCAGACACAGACCTTTCTGCCTCCCCCTCTCTCAGGTCTCCATCCCTCCTGCTGCACACTTGGTTCCTAGACAAACACTCTGCCCATTTCTTTGCAAACTGCCTGGAACTCAGGATGCTCCTGGCTGCTGAGCCCTTCACCTCTACAGCCTCCCCTGGCGCTTTTCCCCTGCTGCAGTTCACCCTTTACTTTATATTGCTCCTCTGGGTGGCCCAGCTTTGCTCTCGTGGCTACCCCTCTCCTGGGACACCTCCTTGGCCCCCCCAGAGCTGATTTTATTGTCTAGCACCTTGGCTGAAGTGGATGGGAAGTTAAACTGTGGCGGAGCAACTCTGGGTGTCTGTGTGTAAAAGAGAGAAAGAATAAATGGAAAGAGATTTCTCTTCCCATTTCTTAAAATGAGTTAAAATTGAAAAGGGGTTGAAGGACAAATTCTCATAGGGGTAGCTGCAAAAGAATCCCCAAATACTCTGTGCAGGCAGTTAAATGATCGAAAAGGGAAGAACGCTAAAAGCAAGTCTATTGCTTTTCTTCTGACTGCTCGCTGGCTTGAAAAACAACAGACTAGGAGGTCTCCTGGGAAGACTTATGGTGCCCAGGAGTTTCACCTCTGAGGAGTGTCTGACATGGCCTTTCCCCTGAAAGCCACCTCTGGGCCAGCTTCAGTAATTCAGCCAAAAATTCACCCCCCTGAAGCACAGGCTGTGCCAGGCACAGCTTGGGTTTTAGAGCACTTAGGGCTTTGCGCTGCCTGAGAGCTCTGCAGAGCTGCTTGAAGGGCCCTCTTTCCTGGGAGTGAGAACCTACTTCCCACGGTGACAAAGCTCGCAGGCCCTGCTTCCCTCCTGATCAAGAGAAAAATTGACGTCTCTACTTGCCTCTCCACCAGGCTCAGGTGCACGAGTGCTCCCACCCATCCTCCACTTCTGCTGAGGCCTCCTGTGGCACCCACATCCCCTGTTGGATCCCCTCCTTGCAGGGAGGGAGCACAGGCACAGGGCGCCTAGCCCTGGGGGTGCTTGCAAAACAGGAATGGGAGCTCCCTATCCTTTTGGGAGCCAGGGAATGCATCCAGTCACAGCGCATCCAGCACCACAGAAGGGCTGGAGCCAGGATCGAGTTGCTTGGTGTTTTTCTGGAGCACATCAAGGCTCTCCAGCCCTGTCTGCAAACAAACACTGTAGCTACTTAAGCACTGTAGCTGACCAGGTCCAAGCAGTGGCTGCCGAGATGCATTTGAGCTTTCTGATTTATTCACTTGGCGAGGAGTCATTAGTAGGACTAGTCTTAGTAAACAAAAATCCCCACACTTAATACCTTTTCTTTCCCCTCCCCTTGCTGCATGGTTTCAAGTGTTCCTGTCTGAGTTTAGCCAGGACTCCTCATAGGAAGGACAGAGCTGCACAACTAATTCCCCACTCTGTGCCTCTAACAGGTACTCAGTTAAGTGAGTCCTGCCGTGTTTAATGGCCTCCCCCTACATAACCTACTTAAGTATTTTCCATGAGCCCAATGGCCTGGTGATACTCCCGTTCTGTGATATTTAACAGCTGCTCCAGGAAGGCTCATGTGACTCCTGAAATTGAAACAGGGTGAAAAGGGAATTCTTCTGATTACCAAGAGGAAATAAAGGAAAGAAAGGCACAAGGGGAAGGAGAACCTTGGCTGTTAGCATGAGGGATAAGAAACAGGGCTGGAAGGTCTTCAATTTGTGTTATCATGAAGTGGTACATTATGCTCTGTGCTATCAGCAGATAACTCTAGTAACAATGTTTGTACTCACATAAGGAAAGAGTATGGTCATATCTAATTTCTTCTGGCCTTCCTCCCTCTCTCTTACCTCCTTGAAATAGGTCAGGGGGACATAATACACTAAGCAGAGATTTTTCCTTCAGTTATATCCCTTGCTGACACCCCCTTAGTTCTGTGAGTAATGCAGCACTCCTAAGAAACATATGTCCACTTTGAGACAGTGCTGCCATTTCATTACGTGAGGATTTTATATGGCACTATATAAAACTCCAACCATTCCTGGCATTTCTCCTCCTATACATCTATCTGATCTTGGTGTATTTCAGGTTGACACTTTCTGAGGCAGATATCTGATCTTCTTGGGCAGCACATATACAATGTGGCCTTGCCCTGAAGGAGTCAGCATGCAATTTACCCATTGCACAGGTATTCATTTGGTTAAAAATCAGCTCACTGTTGTGCCAGTTCTATCTGCTTCCTCTGTTTCAACAGACATTGGTCTCCAATTGAAACTCAACATTTCATGGTCTTATTTGACATAGCTGTGACATAGCACAGTATGTACCACAGCATGTGGCATATGTTGATGGCACAGCATGTTGATGAGGGCCACGTTTCTATCTGACTGGGCTGCACAATGCAGTGGTGCTGGAAATCACCACACCAGTCGTTGCTTTGCTGCAGAGGACTTGGGGCATGGCTGAGAGTTGTGAAAAGGTTGGGAGAAAGATAGGACCAGAGGGGAGAGGAAAGGTGGGACAATGCTGGAGAGAGCTGCTGTGAAACAGAGGCGGGCACAGAACTGGGAACTGTAAGTTTTAACCTCCCTCCAGGTGGAGGCTCAAAACTGGTCCATGGATGCAATGGGAGGTAAAACTCCATTCCTTGCAACCTGATAATAGGGGAAGAGGGTGCTATGTTGTGGGCCGAGTTAGCCAGAGGTGTATCAATAGGTCCAGTGCAGTCTCTGTGGGAGCTCCATGGGATAACTGAAGTTGTGGTGGTCAGAAATGGTGAATTATAGGCTTTTTGTAATAAGAAACAAATATAGGTTGAGAGTTTTTGTTGTTGTTGTTTTGGTTTTGTGTTTTTCTTCAAGTTATTATGAAAGCACATAATCTTCCTGCAAGCTATTCTGGTGAGGAGCAGAGGATCTAAAAGACAAACTGCTATAGGATAGTAAAGAACTCATATAAGGAGTAATTTGGAAAATAGTGCAATAGAAGTTTATGAGTGCCATTCAGCTGACTTACTTTGAAAAGAAATAGAAGGGGAGGTTGAAGAATCAGCACTTCATAGTTGCTCTACTCATCAGAGCTATCTATTTTCCCATAAGCTTAAAAGTACTCCATTAGTAGTCTCACAAATGCTGTATGGCTCATAGAAATGCCCCTCTATAAACAGAGCTCCTAAATTAGCAAAAAATAAGGGGAGATTCTTGAGACCTGCACTGAAGCATCATGGGTATCTCTGAAGTCTCCAGGAATACAGTTCAATACATCTTTTTCACTCTATAACACTCCTGAAAAGATAGGATCATACATAATGGACTGTAACAAAAGGAGAGGCAGCTACCTGAAACATCAGGAAGAGCATTTGCTGGAATAAATCTCCTGTTTGTTCTTTGTTTGTTGGTTGAAAGAAACATATTTGGATCTGGTGGGCAGGATGGAGTTAAAATTTCAGGCAGATGTTGATGGAGCGTTTTGCTGTATTCTCCCTCAGTAACCATGTTTCCAAATATTGTAATCAGTTGTTTAACTTTAATTTTGGTTCAGTCAACTAACCATATTATTAACTCTGTCTGGTAATAAAATGTGTCCTATAAAGCAATTTGTGGGTATTTCTTTTCTTTTTTTTTTCTTTTTTTTTTTTTCTCTTATCCAGGACTTACAGATCTTCTTCCAGGGAAGACAAATATTTTCAGAGTATCTCTCAAGCAGAGCTATTTGTGGCACTTTCAGGAGCAGGGATACAATTTTTACATCTTCTTCAGGGACTGGGGCACAGTAACATTCCTTGCTACACTGGGATATAGGAATTTCCTTTGGCATGCAGCCAGAGACGTGTGAGAATAGCTTATGATGTTGAGAATAACCAGCTCATAAAATGTGACTGTGAAGGCAAAAAAGATCATTCAGGCTGGGGAAGGTAAAGGTGCTCTATCTGCTATACAGACTGGTCTCTTCACTTTAACTCCAATAGGCCATGGGGATGAGGGGAAATTTGGCCATTATTTCTTCTGACAGGGATGGAGGCAGAATGGGAGGCTAGACACTGAGCTACCCATCCTGCCACAATAAATCTTCCAAAAACACCATCATTCCTAAGGCCATTTGGCGTTTAGGCAGTTGTTCTGATCTACTCTGTGCTAACACTCGCTCAATAAACTATAATAAACCTATTAGATAGGTTTGCTTGAAGTGAACTGCCAGCTTGGGCCAGGGAATCTTAAAGCCATTTTTCATCATGTGCAGTTACATCCAAAGTAACGGACTAGCATGAATTAATGTTGATGTGATGGAGTGATGGTCTGAAAATGACCTTTTCCTTTCATTCTTATCCATTTTATGAAAGCTTTCCTCCTTCTGTGGGGTGGATTGGATTGCTGTGTTGACAGCAGAGGAGATTTCACCTCAGATGTGACTTGCAATCGCTGCTCCTCACTTCTAGGGCATCGTGTTCTAGCTCTTTCCAAATTACGAGAGAAAAAGATTTTTCTCCTCTGCATCCAAAGGCTTTAAGTAAGTACACTGTACCCTTTTCTTTATTAATTAATGTTATGTTTAAAACATAAGTAGGCCCTTATTTCTGCCTGCTATGTATCATAACGCCTCGTCAGCACCTCAGTGCTCCAGAGCTCGATTCACCCCTTTCTGCACTTGCCCTTGTCCACATTTCAGCTCTGCTGCTGGCCTGTGCTGGGACCTAACTGCCGACCGAAGGGGCACAGAGGAAGGTATTTTTCCCATCTCCCGCAGTCCAAAGCGACGATGCTCCCCCATGCTGCACAATGGGGCGCATGGGAGGAGCAGGAGGGAGGTGCAGCCCGTCATGCCCATGTGCTCGCCGCCAAGTTGTGGCCTTTACACCCAAGCACAGAAACAGCAGAGCAGCAGGGTGGGAGTTCGGCCGCCTGCTCTGAAGCGCGTCTATATTTAGAGACAAGCTGCAAACAAAGCGATGGCGCCGCTGCCTGTGGCCTGCCCGGGTTGCAGAGGGGCGAGCAGATGCCGAGCGCTGTGTCTGAACGGGCCAGGCCAGGAGAGGCCTGGGCAGTGGGCAGCCCTTGTTTCCCCAAAACTCATGGGGCTGCCCTGCACCGTCCCTCCGCGTCACCTCCATGCAGAGCCGCCAGCAGCCCGGGTGGTGTGAGCGAGCGAGCAGCTCCCGAGCAGATGGTTGCCATGGGTTACCTCCCTGCTCCGCAGCTCTTCCCTGCAGAAATAGTAACGCTAATTGAAAGCAGGGGCTCTGCGCTGTCACTCTCAGCTCAGGAGCCCTCCCCGGCAAGAGCTCAATGGCAGCTCGCTCACCAGTTTTGTCACCCCTGGGCCAACAAAACCTCCTCCCAGCCCTGTAAGGAGGCAGATGTCGTGTAAAGCCTGGGGAATGTGACCAAAAGGAGGGATGATGAGGCAGGGACAGGGGCTCTTGACAGGCAGGAGCACTGCAAGGTGCACAAGACTGTGGGCAGCAGTGACCAGTGTCCAGAGGTGAAGATCATGCCTCAAGTTACAGTGAATTGGGAAGAGACAACAGCCCCCCTGCCTCCAGCCCCCTGCTCCCACTCCCTCTGGCAAAATAGGCCTTTCAGGTGGAATTTACCTTTTTTTCCCCCTCTCTTTTCCAAAAGTCTTTGTCACATAGACAAAAGCCTGCCAGGATGTCCGTAGTCTCAGTGAGGAAGGCAAGGTATTGGAGGAGGTGTTGGAGTGGGGGTGCTACGGAGACGCGTGGTAGGTCTCATCTCATTTTAACCTATTCCGATTTCAGAATGATTAATGTGTAATCAGTAGGTTTGCAAAATTTAGATAGCATAACCTGCTGCCACCAATTAGCAAGCTATTTCTGCTCTAGAGCATTCTCAGCTTGCAGCAGTGACTGTTATTACAAGTATAATGTCTGCAAGTAATGAGGTAAGGTGGTCTTCTGCTCATGAGGCAGGCAGTTTCCCCACCTTACCTTCCTGTACTCTGGAACTTCTTAGCTGTTTTTTAGCATGTCACACATTAATCACTGTTTCCGTTTCTATGCTATGAGCCTATAACTTCCACTCGTACCGGGGTGAACTAAGGGTAAACTCACTGCTGTGACTGTGAGACACTGTGAGAGCAAGCACAGGAAAGCCTGGGCAAAGCTGAAATTTCTTGTAGTCTGACTATTAATCACTTGTATTCTGCATTCAGTCATTTCACTTCTGATCTATTCAAACTCTGCATTAGTAACATTTTACCATAGACCACACCAGTTCATGTTCAGTTTGCTTTATCTCAGGTGCAAAATAGCTACTTTGGAGTGTCTCCTGTCATGTGATCCCTTCTGAAGATTCAGCTCTGTGTTTCTGACCACCAAAGCATATCTTTTTACCTCCTACTGTCCTTCTAAGCACCTTCAGCTTAGTGCCCCATTATTTCAGGTATCTGCAAGACCTGCTCCAGTGCCCCATCAAATTTTGGTACAAGAGTTCAGAGGGACATTGCAAAACTGTGCTGTCAATAACAGGGTCTAAAAGGCTATTTTAGCATCCCTCTCCCTAAGTTTCTCATTCTCTATAAATCAGAAGCATGAGAAAGTACTTCAGTCTTCATTTTGTTAATCATTTTTGGAGAGCAAGATCCTTGCAGGGACATTTTGTGCTCTATCTGCATTGCCCATCTCATTGTTTTGCCCTAAGTATCTTTTTACTCGCATGATTTGCAGAAACTTCTGCTATGAGTGCAAATAAAGAGTTTCTCCAGTTATTTCTATGGGATCTTAACCAAACCTCTTTCCTCCTGTGGGGTTTGCTTCACCCTCTGCATGCACAAATAATCATTGATGGTTCAACTCTGTTCACATCATGGAAACTCACTAGCAGATGGAGAGCTATACCATGTGCACATTTCAGGCTAACAGAGTCACTCTGCATGAGGCAATGACATCAGAAGCATGATGTCATCTGCAACATCTGGAAAGCATCTGGAGCCCAGGGCAAGGCAGCTTTACAGCACTGCCAGGGGAGCTCAGCTGCTTGCAATGGAGTAGCACAACAGACAATATCATGTCAGACTGAAGAGGCATTATATGATGCACTGGAGGATGACCAGGTTTTCTCTATCCCTTTAGGCTACTAAGTAACACCCCATATCCCACACAGAAAAGTATTATACAGCCAGGAAAGCTCAGAGGAGGTTTAACTTAGCAAAAACTAGAAGAGTTTAAGATCTCTTTCTTGGCCAAATGTCAGTTAGGGGTGCAAAAGACCTTATTCTATAAGTATTCAAGGAGGTATAATGACTGCAGTAGGAAAGTAATTGCATACAGAAACTGAAAGGAGCATTGATAAATGGAATAGGATGAACTTGAGTTACAAAAAAAAAAAAGTCAAAGATTCTCGTAACAATAAAATCTGCCAAGCTGTGGTGTAATATGCCATGATAAAAGAAGGAGGTCCCCTGGTTAAGCCATGTAAGAGTAGAATAGGAAACACAGCACACATTGCTCTTGGGAGCAGAGTACACACTGAGGAAAGTGTCTTTTTCTCCAGTCACAGGACTGCATCATTAGTAAGGCAGCATTTTATTCTCCTTTTCACTGCCATCATAGAACCGAAGCTGGATTTTCACATCTACCTACCTCAAATCTGGCAGGACACTAGTAAATTTTAGGGAAAGTAGCCAAATCTTACAGAACAGCATTGGCAATTGCTCCCCTGAGACAGCATCTCTTGCTTTTAAAGGCACATACTGCAGTGTGGGGCTGAGAGCAGCAGGGCCACAGCCATTTTACTGGCTGGCTGGATGAGCGAGCGTGTCTCATTAAGGTGGATTCATCAGCACTGTTGTTAATAATGCAGGAGTTGCTTGTCTCTGGGGGAGTTCCTCAGCAAAAACAACGCTGCTTCAGTTTTTCAAACACAGACTGCAGGCCCCTGTGCTGACAAAGCACTTTGGTTATTGGTTATTTGCAAACAGCATCTCAGTGCTGAGCTGTGACTGAGCGAAGAGAGGTACAGCCAGAGCAGAGGAGAGTAAAGCCAGACCTATGTCAGCCTCATGCCCACTAACATCTTGGCATGGGGCAGAGACTAGTATCATTGCTGATGGCAGGGCTCTGGTCTCGGTATCATCACGGGGAAGGCGACAGCAGGAATTCTGTTTGTCCTAGCCATACCCTCCAGTCTAGTCATTCCGTTGCAGAGCAAGGGGATGAGTGCATAGTGCTTCTGCTATCTCCCGCCCATTCCTCTATTAGTAATATTTCTCTGGAATTTTTATGGTGTCCTTACAGCTCTGACACAACACAAGAAACTGCAGCCAGGAGTCAAAATCCCGCAAGAAATTAAGCCTTCCCAGTATTGCAGTCTGCATGAAAGGTGGTACAAAGGTTGTAATTCCCTGTTAGAACTACTTAGAAGCCTCATTTTGTCATTACACTGTATATTGCAGCACATGGAGTAAGTGATAATTTCATGCTTTATAATAGGGACACTGTATCGAGCACTCTGTAATGCTACTCTGCCTGGTGCCAGTCTATTGGTTCTGCTGCTGGTGGGGTTGGACATCACAGAAACTATTTTCTTGTCATGGAAAACATGCCCTCTAACACTTAACTAGAGAAGCAATCCACAAGAAAGAAGAGACTTTAAAGTGAGTGATGTAGCAAGGCAGTCTATTAAAAAAAAAAAAAAAAAAGGCAGCCCTTTGGCCGCTGTAGGCTATTCTCCAGCCAGACATCTTTGGGCATGCATAGAAACTGCAATCTCATAATGAAATATTTGCCAGGGCCTGTACTGTGGAGTTCCCCAGCAAGCGTGAACCTTCAGCCAGGGCAACATGCCCACTAAAAATGAATGTTTTGATTGAGCTGAAACAATACCATCCCCTGGGAGAGCAGAACATACCTCTCTCATCCTAGCCTAGAAGGTGAATACAGCTACTCTTCCTTGCTGATTGCAGGGAAATCAGGTGATCGGGTAGGTTAGAGGGAGGACACTTCTCAGCTTGAGGTGGCAAGGTGCTCTGCCCTAATTAACACGCATACAAAGCCACAGCAACTGGCTCGTGTGCAGGTGGTGTGCACGTTCAAGTACATGGTGCCTTCCCCACTGCCTCTTGTGTCCTTCTGCCTGGAGCAGTCACGCATAATGGTGAGGACAAATGGCTCCAAGCATCATCCTGCAATCTGGACATGTGCTATGTCCTGCCCTGCATCACTGCTCTGCCCTCTGCAGACAGACCCTGCTCATGGGACTGCTGTGGTAAAGGCAACACCCTGGGTCTAAGACAAGGAATAGATTCAGTTTCAGGGTCAGCTTGGCTCGGTCATGCAACATGAGGTCATGGGTCTACTCCCCATTTCAAAGCACATTTGTTGGTTCACCATCAGGGAGATAAAAGTTTCCTTGCAGACACTCCATGCACATGGATGGAGTCTGTGGCACAGAGCAGCCCAAGGGCAAGTGGTGTGATATCCTGCTTCAGGAATGAAGGCGCTGCAATCCTGGCCTTGTTCAGATGAGCGTCTCTCCTTTGACACCAACGCTGATACAGGGCATGAGAGCTACTCAGAAGCTACAGCAGCAGAACAAGAGAAGAATATTGCTCAATCAGTCTGTGAGATCACCAGGGCTAAACTAACAAGCTTGTTAGTTTTTTTGTCAAGACAGAAGTTGTCCGTCAAGCTACACAGAATAAAAATCCAAAACAAAGTGATGACTTTAGTTAAGGCAAATCTGTAATTCTAAATCTGGTTGACACCCTTCTGCTGAAAGGGGAAAAGGCCTCAAGGCACATGGAAAGCTTGGTGGGCACTGGGAGAAGCAGAAGAATGGCTGTAGGCCAAACCAGCCCAGCTGCCTGGCAAGAAGTCAATCAGCTGGTAAGTCCTTTAACTCAGAGTCCCATAAGGAGCAGAAAGCAGTGCAGTTGAAAAGCCATATACCTGTCTTGTCTGAGAAGCTGGGAAGTTCATCCCTTTCCAGCCCAAGTGCTGCTTGCATAAACTCGCTAAATCTCAGGAGAAAGCTTAACCTAGACCTGCTTTTCCCTACATGAGATGCTTCCGTACTAAGATACGCTCCACTGTCCCGATCTACACCACTCCTGCTCCTCATCTCCATGTCCTAGCCCTGGTATTTCGGAGCCTCTGTGGCTTCCATGGCTGTCAACCGATGGTCTGCTTTTCCTTTTTTCCCTTTTTGGAAAGGGAAGAAAGCTGCAGCAGTTTTTAACTGTGAGCTTTGAAAAAAAGGCCTGGGGAATTCCCAGTTTCCTTGGGCACTCACTTGGTTCATTCAGAGTTTCCTTGATTATTTTCTCCTTAGTCCACTCAAAGCCCTTCCTGGCACTTCCTTCACCTCTCAGCAAGCTCCTGTGGCCCCTCAATGAGCTCATGTGGCTGCAGCCCTGAAGCCTTTGCTATACCACTGCCCATCCATCTCAGCATGCAGTATTCTGGCTATGCTCTGCCAGTGCCTGGAAACGCCTCTGCCCTTCTCTCAGCTCTACCAGTGCTGCAAAATAAACTGTATCCAAACACAGAAAACTGGCCAATGTGGGTTTGGGAAAGCACCCAAGAATTCACATGGTTTTCATTCCCTCATTACACCCACAGAGATCTCACGAGCTGTCCAGGTCCATACAACAGGCAATTTATATGCCAGGCTTTGAGAAATTACCATGATTTTCATTTTGGCTAGATATTAGCACAATGACACTAGCCTTTCACTGTAGGAACAAGAGGAAGTGCAAGGAAACCACAAGGAAAAGTGTGATATGAAAAATCTGTCAGACAGGTCCAAGTGCAGACGTAATTCTGGGAGGAAGATCTTGTTTTCTAAAACGCTTCAGTCTCCCCACCAATGTAGAACTCAGACTCCCTAAACTCTCTTGTCTCTGCCTGGCAGCCCACAAAAGTAATTGTCATTCCTACAGGGTTTTCCCAGTTCAATGCTTGGAAGAGCATCCATCAAGACTCTTAATTTCTCTGGAGACTCTGAATTTACTCTCTCCCTCCAGACACTGCCCAGAGCTTCGAGGTCAGTGGTGGGATGACAGCTCAGCTGCCCTCACACTGGCTCCCCAGCCCCAGCTTTCCCAGGCTGGGGCTACACCGGGAGACAATGAAGAATTGTTCCTTTCCCATTAGGACCAAATAGCAAAGCTGTGAACACCAGAACTAAAAATCCTAACAGCAAAAACTGCTGCTGGCAGTCAGAGACCTTCAGAGACACCTAAGGGACCAATTGCAGACGCTTCCTGTTGGTTCGCGTTGGGGAAAGATCCACTTGCTCTGCTGTTTCTTTGGAGCACACAAAGAAAGAGCAAGGATAACCCTGAAACACACTAAAATTGGGAGCAAAAAGGTGAAGAAAGAGACCTCCCTCATAGCCCTGCTGCTGGGACTGTACGTGCCTGCTCTCCAAACCCAGCTGCTGCCAAACAAAGAAAGATCTCTTAACATTTATTTTAAAGCTCGAAGGATCTCTTGGGATAAGCGGCCTGAATTAAAGATAAAAGTGCTGCGGGTTTTCTGGCAGCCTCTGTCCCCCTCCCTGGTAGATAAGCTCCTGCCCAAGCTGCACACAGATGTCTTCCTGCTGTGGACCCTTGGCAAGGGTTTCACCCACGGGTGCCCCTCTCCAGTGGGGGGATCGCAGTGGGGAGCACAGTCCCTCTCCCTCTCCTGCCTCAGCTCCCTGACAGCAGGTTCACCTGGTGCCACACTCTGTCCCAGTTTCCATTTTCAGGATCTCTTGGGAAAATGTTAAATCCAGGCTAGCCCTGGCTGTATTTAAAGTGATTGTAATTCACATGGATTGGGCCATGGTTATAAGCTGAATTACATTCCGATTTAGCAGCAGGGATTAAGTCTCTGTATTTTGACTTATTAACCCAATCCAAGTTAGGAGAATTCCTCTTATCACCCCGCTAAGCTCCTGCTCAAGGAAATATGGGTCTGCACAGCACCTAGAGCAAGTGATGAGGATGGGGCACTGTCTGCACTGGCTCAAAGCTGCCTGGCAGCTGCTGCATGGGAGCAAAGCGGAGATGTGGAAGAGTACAAGGTGGGTTACAGCACACATTCTGCATTTCCAGTTAAGGCTAGCAGAAAGGATAGGCAAGACATTAATTCTGCAGCCAGCAACTGAGGGGGTGCCTGTTCTTGCAGCCACCTTTCCAGCTTGTAGCTGTGAAGGTCTGGCCCTAGAACCTCAGCTGTCTCTCTCCTCCCATCCCTCAGTGGCATCCCTCCAAGAACATATCTTCTCTTTTAGTCCTACCAATCATGCACAACACATGGGTCCTGCACTGGGTAAAACATGTAGGTGTCGCAGGGCCGGTCCAGTATATAGCAATCCCTACCACATGGTTTTTGTGTCCTCTGCCTCCAGAGCTGTGGTTGACCTGCTTGGCTTCTCTTCCTTGCTGTTAGATCGACAACCAAAAACAGCCCAGGCACACTCCAGAAAACTTTACTCCACTTAAAATTTAATGAGAACCCAGTGTAACTGTCATATCCTTTTCTGTTTTCTTTCCCTACACAGGTATCTGTATGTAAACAGAAGTTGTTTCCGTTCCACTCAGTTGCACGCCCAGCTTCAGGCACAGCTTGCAATATCCATACTCACCTTGAGAGGAAGTCCTGAGGCAGGCCTGCCAAAGACAACACGACAACACAAATCCTTACATGGTGTCATCACCACTCCAAGCATCTAAGAGCATTCCAACCCAGTCTGGGGAGACTAAGGGATGTTGGCCTTCAGAAATCCCAGTGCTGCGGAAAGGAATTTCAAGACCACAGCTGCAATGAGGCATCCCTCTTGCTTCTGCATCAACAACCTGATGCCACGCACCGTACTACTTTCATCTTTAGTTCCCTATACTTGTTAATAAGGAGAGAGGCAACACACTGCACTATCCTCCCCTGTCTGTGTTGAATCACTAGTCTTAACATATGCAGCTTGGTCCCAGAGAATGAGTTGCAACCAAAGCTGATTAGCAAATATGGGAAAGGGAAAAGGGGGGTGTATTTTTGTGGAATAACTTTTCCTCACAAGACTATAGCAGTAAATGACAGGTGGGAGAAATAAAAATACTAGCAAACGTTGTGTGTCAGCATTTTCTAATTTATTCTGAAATAACTTTCCTTAAAAAAGAAAAAACACAAACAAAAATGGTAGAGAAGAAATATGCCTAAATGTGCCAGCACAAACACTGCAGAGACACCCCTGAATGATTCTGCTAAGCCAAGAGGGGGCCATTAGGCTATCGCTTATGTTGTCATTTGGAAAGGGTATCACACACAGGCCCCAGCGCACTACTTTTCCTTCTAATGTGAATGCAAAGCAGAATTACTGGTTCTCTAGAGCCTGGGACGCTCTCTGGGAAGGGAAGGATCTGCCTTCCTCTGCAGCGAGGTCTCCCATCTGTAGGGAATGCAGCCTACTGCAGTGTGCTCTGTTGCTCTGCCACCAGTCCAGACCTTTGTCCCTCAGCACCCAGCTCGGAAGAGTAGGGTGGTGGAGCACTAGGTCGGTTTGATCTGTAGAGCCTGAGAGGTCCTTGCAGTCATCCCTCTAGTTTCCTGCCTGCATGGGGGGTGACATCCAGCACATAGCGGGAAAGGGAAGACCTTGAGGTGATGCTGACCTGCTGCCCTGTCCCCCAGAAGAAAGCGCTAACCATGAATCCTGTCAGAGGAGGCTCCTGTCCCTGTCCCACTTGGCATAATGGACAGCCACCGTGCCAAGGAGGTGCTGCCATGCTTTGCACAGACTCTCTCAAAGAAGCAGAACTAAAAAGGCCTATTAGGAAGAGCAGGAACATAGGTGGCACCTGGGAAGTGCTCTAAGGATGAGGCTGCCCACAGCACCACTTCCTTGAACTCTGACGGGGCTGTCTGGCTGGCAAGTTTAACTTTAACTGAGCTGCAGAATTCTTTTATGAAAAGTGAAAGTCACCTCAAAAAGTCTTCTATTTTGCCAAGTAACTGGACTTCAGAAACTGTTTTCTTCCATTTTCTTTCACTTCCACAGAAATGATGGCAACTCCTTTCTCCTAAACTGATTTCACTTAGGGTACTAAATGCCTCAAGCTGGGGGAAGGTGAGGTCAGAAGAACATGAAAAAATGGGCAAGACACAGAATATGTGGCCCCAAGCCACTATTTCCAGCCCTGCTGGTGCTCTTGTCAAAGTCACA
>JAUBOD010000165.1:170311-181204 GCA_032353885.1 Nothura maculosa
GCAGAGTGCTCAGCACTGTTCTGCTCAGCTTCATACCCAGCTTCCACAGCAACATGGAGTGAGAGGCCATCAGCCTGCATGGTGTTCAGAAGAGGTCTCCCTCTGCCCAACAGAGTGGGGAGAGGCAGGGTGGGGAGCGGCATCACCAACTACTTCCTCACAGGGAGTTCTACCACGCTGCAAAATGCACTTCTTGAAGGGAAGGGAAGGGCTATCAGGTTGCAGAAATCAGGCATGTAAGTGGGTGCCATGGGCTGCTAACACTACGTCCTGACCCCAACACATCATTGAGGTGGGTCCTGAAAGGCAAGGCGGCTGAGCGCAGCCACGAGCTCCAGCTGCTGAGACCCTCACTCCCACAAGCAGAGCACCCCTCGTCTCTCCTGGTTTTGAGACCCACGCAGGTCTTGGATGGGCTGCCAGTCCTGCACATTTCCCAGGGCTTTTCTCAAGAGCCAAAATTGACCTTGGCAGCCTGAGCCAGAAAGTGCCCATTCTCCCTCTCTCAGCTGAGCACCACCCTCCTCCATAGCAGGGATCAGGTTTTGGCTGAGACCAGCTGTTGGAAACAGTTCTCCGCCTGCCTCTCAGCCTCATGCAAGGGACATGAACTGTAAAACCTGAGCTTAGGAGCAGCTTTCCTGGTGGCTTCGGGCCAGGTTTGCTGTGCCTCTGTGCCTGCATACTGGGGCAGGATTGATATCCCCTTGTGAAACATCCAGACCCTTTGGAAGAAATATGGCTATTTAAGACTTAGACATAACTGTCCTTTCCTCCCTCTCCAAAAAAGAAATAAAAGCCTGCATACCCATGCCTGTACATCCACAATCACCATGGGTCACTTGTGCTGGTGGCTCCTATTGCTTGCCCATGGCTGCATGGCTTGCACCCTGCATAGCACATGAAGCCCCTCGATGCTCCTCCTCGACAAGGGCAACACAGCTCTTGGCAGGCCCCCATTATTCCAGCTAAGGCTTGTCAGCTGCCCTGCTGTCACTAAACACCTTATTATGGGCAATTAACAGTCTGGCTGAGAACAGCAACAGAACCTCTCTGCCTGTGAGGAGGCAGAGGCAGCTGAGTGACTTTCAGTGACTTTTCACTGCTGATGGCCTCATTACTAAGTGCAGCTGTGCAAGGGGAGAGGGAGGCAGGCAGCAGCACCAAGCAGATGAGTTAACTCAAACCCAGCATCGCAGCTCCCAAATGCCTCCAGGTAGTGTGACCAAGAGCTCCCTGCCCTCTTCCAGGGCTGTCTGCTTCCCTTTGAGGGACACTTTGATGCTGGTCACTGTTGAAAGTCCCTCAGAGGCAATCAGTGGCTCCAACACTGCCCCATACAGTTGGGTTTTTAACAGAGTCTTTAACTTTTTTTATGAATAATACAACAAGAGGAAAGGGAGATGAGAGCAAACTGACAGTGTAGGCTGAAAAAAGCTAATTTGACTATAGCCAAACTGCACTCAGATGTGCAAAGCAAGAGAATAATTTCCTCTCTGATCTCTCAAAGATCGTCATCTAGGATGTCACAGTAACATTTGAAAACAGCCTAGGTGTATTGAAGATGTTGTCCCTTGCCAGTTAACCTATATATGTACACCTTTTATGACTCCTTGCTGCATTACAGGTGTGCATTTCAAATCACTTTGAGGCTCCCAGCTCAGACTACTGAAACCAAAAACTAGGTAGCTGAGTATTCCCAAGCTAGTCCCAGACAAAAGGACACTGTTGTCATTAGAGTGTAGCACTGATTAATCTGCCTTTAATAATGCCTTGTTACCAAAAATAAGGGCATCACAGCTGCAAGACAGTTGCTAAGGACTGAGTGATGGCAGTGCGTTGTAGCTTATTAAAAAAAGAAAAAGAGAGAGGATTTCAAGTATTTTAGGCCCTCTGCTTTACTTCCTGCATGCAGGAAAACATACTTTTTTGGGAAAAAAAAAAAAAAAAGATTTTTTGAGTAGGTGTAATCCTTCTCTGTCTCTCCCCACTCCTCCCTCCAAAAAATTATAAAAATTTGTACAAAACTCGTACAAATGTACATTTCATACATTTTGTGCCCAGATGAGTGAAATGTGCCTAACCTCTTTACAATAAAGGTCAAGACAATTACTTATATTACAACAAGTTCTGGCCAAACCAGAACCTATAGGCAAAACCCTTGCAGGGTTTCCAGCCTTCTTGAGCAAATACAGCGTGAGCAGTTGCACATTTTGGAAGGCAGGATGAAACCCCAAGGACACACATTAAAGCAGGTTTGCATCCATCCTAACAGTAAAATTCTCTGCTTTGAATATTAACAGGCTGGCCAGCCTGCCACAGTTACAGATCTGACAGCTGCAAGTCTCTCTGCTCGATTTGGCTTAGACACCTTTCTCTTTCTATCTGTATCTATCTCTGGGAGAAATAACCACGAATTAAGTGTTCTAATTCAGCAGCACTGACCAAATTTGCTCAATTAGAACCACTAATAAGTCAGGTAACCCAACAGCCATCATCTGTATTTTCATCTGGCTCTCCCTTTCCCCTGTCTGAAATTATCCCAAGCCCTTACTTCCCTAAGAGAGGGGCAAGCATTTTTAACCTATTGAGCTTTCAGATTGTGCACAGGCAAAGCTTTTCCGCCTCCCCCCTGCCCCTGGTTTGCAGTTTGGGTAATGCAATTCTACAAGTTAACATTGCAGGCACCACTTCTAACCCAGTCGAGGCATTCACCCAACCCTGGCTTATCTTAGCCCATTCTTTCATTCCTGTAGATTTTATCTTCCCATTCTGTTAAGTGAAATCAGCATATGCACACCAACAACTTCCCAGCAATAGGTCAACACACAAACTTAGAGATGGTGGAGTGGTCTGTACATACACCAAAACATAGAGGGGGGTTGAGCAGTGTAACCTGAAGGGAAACAAATACAAGACACTATTTCCCTGCTTTGGCCAGGATGCCATTTTAATGCAATGCAAGCTAGGAGAATCTTCGGGGCTTTGTGTTGTTGTCTCTCTCTCTCTCTCTCTCTCTCTCTCTCGGCAGAAAGGGCAACACCACTAAAGGTTGAGTTTGAACATTAAAAAACATTTCTTTGAACCAGTGGGATTTACCAGAATGCACATGAGTCCCAATACAACAGGCATAGATTTGGGAAAAAAAAAATAGGAAAACAGAAAACAGATCTATTCCCCCTTGGTTTCTGTCACCATTTGATTCAGCTGCACCGCATTTTTACCAAGGAAATTATTAGGGGAAAGGGAGTTAGGCAGCATTTCCCTGACAGCAGCTTGTCAGCCTGTTCTTTTACTGTCAGGAAAAAAAGAGCTGCATCTCATGACTTTAAAGCACCATCCTGCCAAAGCAGCAAGGGGGGAGAGAGAAAAAAAGAATCACATTCGACCAGCTCCATCTCGGACACATGTGTTATCCCTCATCCCCTCCTCTCTCTCCCAAGAGGCACAGCCCCACATGGCACAGACACAAGGCCCATCCTGCTTCCTGCACCTTTTCCACCCACAGCCACCCTTGCAGGAAGTTCACTGAGGCTGGAGAAGCAGGTGGAGGTTTTAGGGCAGTTGCTGCTTATGTGGGTGAATGTGGGTGAACTTTCCTTTGCATGCTGCTTTGGGCATGGCATGGAGAGGAGATCTGAGGGGGGCTCTCCCCACACACCACCTCTGCTGGGTTAGGTGTCACCTGGTGCAAGAGGGGAGACAGCAAAAAAGGTATTTCTAGCGCGAACAGGAGTGCAAGCTCCCCTTGCTACAAGGAGAGGTGCACATCCCTTGGCAAGCCCTGCAGCAGTGCACCCCTTTTTACAGTCACTCTTTGGGAGGAGGCTCTTTTAATCTTATCTGGAGGGCTGAGTCTAGGCAGTGGTGATTTGAGTTGAGGCTCCAAAGAGCCTGAGCATTTCCAACTGGGAGCGGATGTTGTGCAAACCCCCCATTGATCCCGTCCCACCTTATCCAAGCAGGGTAGTGGCTGCTCCAGCAGCCGCTGATAATACAGGAGGGCAATGTAACCCTTGGCTGCTGTGCTGCTTCCTAGCCCCTGCCTCGTATGCGTGTCAAGCTCAAGGACTAACACCTCCCAGTAATTTTATTCCAGAAAGAAACATCTTCTGGACAACAAATGCCTTTATTTTTCAGCCCCCTCCCTTCTGCAAAGATCAAATACTTGAAGGCATTTCTGAAGGGCTGGGATTGGTACCAGGAGAGCAAGGTATCCAGCTCGCAGCTGCATCCAGGGTACCCTCCACCATGTTTCCCTGGCAACCAAAAAGCTCAAGGTTTGGGAGGCAGGTGCAAAGTGTAACAGTTTGTGCGAGCAGAAATACACATGTTTTGCCACTTAATGCTGGGCTTCCCTTTAGGCAGGCCCAAGGATCAGAAGGAAGTTCCACAGAGGGCTAACTAGCCTGCATGCAAATAGGACGGGAAAGTCACCAGCACACCTCAGCATCCCAGGTTAGCACTACATTCCTCTACTACTGACATACTTGGAGAGTTACCATTTAAGCAGGATCTCAAAGTGCCATATAAAAAGAATTAAGTGACACCAAGCACACCTGAACATACCTAGCCAGCATAGTACAAACACCAAGCCCAAAAGCACACATTGCATGGCAGGGAGGCAGGATGGAGGCAGAGGCTTGACTGCTGCAACGGTGCCAGCAGACCCTTGATCAGAGTGTGGGACATCTTCATCCCCACCTACAAACAGTACAGCCAGCTAGTGCCACATTTTGACAAAAAAAAAAAAAATTTCCCCTCCTTCCCCTCCAAATGCCCCCCTGCCCCTTATCTCCCCTTCACCAGGAACACTGTTGTAGGATGTAAGTTTATCCCTATGTCAAAAACATACCACAGCCTGGCTACTGAGGCAAATATACATGCCTTCCGCATTGTCTTTCTCTGCTCTATCTCATGACCAGCTGCAGGTGTGCTAGGAATGGGTCAATCAAGCCATATTCCCATCGCTTCCTACCTCTTGGTGCAAGATGTGCACGCAGAAATAGGCAAGAATTACCTCTTCTTTTTTTTTCCACCTGCTACTCAGGCTCTCTACTAGGAAAATTTATAGTTAGGCAAGTATTTTCTAGTTCCTTTATACAGGTACTCAGAACAACCTTGAATCAGGCTCTTTGCAGCAAGGCTAGGTCAGCTATTTTTTATATGGAATCATTTCTCTCTGTTTTTTATGCCCTCTATTCCATTAGAGCAACTGTTCTTTGAGAACTATTTTGCAATATGAAGTTTCCCATCTATTTCTAAAGAGCAGCAGGTGTGTGAAGAATCACCCTCCAGGTGATGCTGCCCACAGATTAATAACAAGGTTGCACATTTCTTCTCAGATGAGGTACTGAGGTGTGAGTTGTAGCTTTCAAGACAAGAAGGGCTTGTGAAAACAAACTTTTGGTGGTGGTTACATCAAGGGCAGGAGATGCAAAGCTCTCCTGCAGTGTGGGCAGAAGTTGGCTACTGCAGCCTAAACATCTGAGTGCTTCTTTCTTTCCTTCCTCTCCTCCCTGTCCCTCTTGCTTAGCATCTTTTTGCTCTGGAGTGTCTGTGAACATAAGTCCTGAAATGTCTAATGACCTCATCAGGTGCTATTCCGTTCCACAAATATTTGCCTCTGGAAGGATAAATAAGCATAAGTCTGGCCCGCTCCAATCCATATCTTCAAGCTGCTCTCTGTAGAAGCAGTGGCTGTGCTGTGCAAAGGCTTAGGCTGAGTGATGTTGGAGATTTACAGCAAATAGGCAACACGTTTGGCCTCACGACTTACCTTTGAACAAGTGCTGAGCAGCCAAGTGCAGGCCACCTTTATGTCCAGCCCTGTCTATGGGTCAAACTTTTGAGGCTGGGTTACACCCACTGCTTGTGGGTGTAACCTCAGCCCGGTGATGCTCTCAGTGATGGCAATGCGCAAAGAAAAGCAGACAGTGCTGGCTTCCTCCACAGGTGCGTGGTGCAAGTGCCAGCCATGCAGTTTGAAAAGGACAAGCAGCATCTCCAAAGAAGTGCTCTGTTCAGGTGTCTCATAGCTGTTGTGTGGCCCCTTTAAGGCAATTTTGCTGCTGCGGAAGTATTTATAGGATGCTCATCACCATGGTATCTGAGCACTACTGACTAATGGGGCGTAGGAAAAGCGCCTGGTGTATTTGTTATTAATTTCTTTAATGGGCCATTTTTTGACATTTTGTTTTTGTTCTCTCCTTCAATTTGGACATACTGCTTGTGCATATAGCACCTTTCAGAGTGGTGTCCCTTGAAGGCATGGTGGAAGGGATGAGTGCTCAGCTAGGATAATTAAAGGAATCCTGTCAGCCGGTTCCATCCCTAAGGTTTAGAGGTGGTTTAAAAAAGGAAAGAGGAGGAGAGGAAGGGAAGTTATTAAAGCCATTTGGAATTAAAATGCTTTCATCATTTAAAAATAAGTTTTAAATGAATGATAAGTCACCTTTCCTCTCCACTCCTGGGATGAAAGGAAGAAAGTGATATTAAGAAGATACTGACCACTGGGACCACGAGTAAAAGGGAGGGGAGTAATCAGTGGTACAAGCCAGGAAAAAGAATTCTTCTAAATGTACGTCTTGAGTATGCTAGGATTTTAAAAATATTTTTAGCTAAAAAAAATACATTGGCAATGGTCCTACAGTAATAAACTCTTATGAAAAACTAGAGTTTAAACTATGGCATTTTTCTGAATAGACATTTACACTGGTGCAACTGTGTAGGGCTGAATACTTCCATTAGCCCTTTGGCAAGATCTGGCCAGCTGGAAGCTTCCTTTTGCCAAGGAATCCTTTTGTGAAGATGAAAAAAAAGCACACTGCAGAAGAGAAGTGATGTAGAGCAAATTGTTGCTGCAAGGTCACAATATTTCACAGTTTTAGCCTTTTCTCAGAGGAATTGCTAGAAAAGGCTCTTGATATGCATCCATGATGTTACATTTGATAGCTTCTGAGGGCTGTTCTAGTAAGCACCTGGACCAAAGTATCCTAGCTGTGCTTATAATTCTGGCCATGCCAGCACTTCCCAAGCATCTACATTCTCCCTTCCAGCAGATACTATGCTCCTGGCTCACCCGCACTACATGCATTTCTAGACACAGTCATTGTCACTACAGGAAAAAATATCTTGAAGTACTAGGACCAACCTGAGGATGGTTTTGAAAAACAGCCATGGCAGGTCTGAGAAGATTATTTCTCGTATATATAAACCTATGCCACCCAATCAGCATTCACTTCCACCATCCTCATGCTCTTCCAATTTAGATTATTCCCAACAGAAAAGATGCAAGTCCACAGTGAGCTTTCATGCAAGGCAATGGTTCTTCCTGGCCACAAGTACTTCCCTAAAGCCCACAGCACTTTCCCTTCTCACACTGTGTCCAGCTGAGAAAGAAAAGGTTGTCCCAGCCAGGGATGTCCCTCCTGCAACTGGCAGCAAGAGCCTAGCTGGCACGATCCCTGGCCAGCAGAGCTGCTTATTATACTAGCTAAAAATGCCTCTCGGGGGAATAACACCAAGTCCATTCTTTTTTTCCCTGGAGGATGACAATAAACACCTCTATCTGTCCTGTTCCTACCCAGAAAGCAGACATGGCACTTGCAAGAGCCAGGCCAGGAGCAGGTGGGTTCTGGGGGAAGAGCAGATGAGGGAGCTGGTGTGCAACAACTTGGATGTACCCTGTCCTAGGCTGGCCAGTAGTGCTGTCCCTGGGGACAGGTACACCTTCAGCCTGCTCCAAGCTTTATTTCTGACCCCTGTTCGCAGACTATTGAGCACCACAGCCCAGGAGCTACCAGGGTGAGTTATGCACCTTCTTTTTGCTCCACAGCCTATTGCCACTTGAGGCTAGGGCAGGGCAGCTGGTTCACCAACCCATTCCACCGTCTGCATTCGCTGAAGTAGCCACTCCCTCCAGCCTTATGCCTCCTGGTGCATGGTGGCTGACAGCAGGGAGGCTGCCTGTTTGCAAACAGGTGGTTGGCTGCAGCCCATCTCTGCTGGCTGGCAGGAAGGTAGGGAGCAGCCATAGGTGGAGAAGGGAGCTGCTGAGCAGCTGGCTATGACTTTGCATAGCACATCTGACCCTCTGCAGCTGGCAGTATTGCCATGATGGGGGGGTCGTTTGCCTAATAACCTGGCCAGCATTCTGCACCATGTAAGCCAGGCCATGGCTGCAGTTGCCCAGCCTCTGAAAGCAAAGGGCATGTTGCAGTTGTGCCCGTCTGCCATCTCAACAGCTCCATGCTCTGCCCTGCAGGAGCGAGGCTGGCCCTGGGCTCTCTTGTGGCATGATTTGGGGCACTGCACTTCCACAGCAGAAATCCTGCAGCGTGGAGAGGGCAAGGCCTGCATGGACATGCTAGGCTGTAGCAGAGGAGAGCTTTTCCAGCTTATTCCTTATTTTTCTCCTTTAAACTGCCAAAACTCTTCTCTGGTTGCTTCTTCCTTTGTCAATGTTCACAATCGGTTCTTTTGGCTTTCCTTTACCTTTTACCAAAGTCCCAAATCTGTTACACCCTGGGGAAAAAGGAAGCAAATCCACCTTCCTGCAAGGTGGAGGAGACAACCGGAGTACAGGTTAGATCTGCAGAACTGCCCCTACTTAGAGCCATTTTCCAAATTTTTCATAAAAGAGTCTTTAAAGCAACAGCTTTAAAAGGCACAGGAAAGGTGCAGGAAAGACAGTTCAGGTACTGAGAGAAGCCCAAGAAAAGAATGACAATTAAGCTTCTCTTGCTTAGTGAGTATCTGAAATTATCTATGTATCTTTTAACAGCATAAATCCTGAAATAAACTAAGTGCAGTCAGTCATTTTTTTTGCAGTCCTATTTAAGCCACAGGACTCCTTGCACAAATCATTACAGGTTGTCAAAAGATGAGTCAAAAATTGCCTTGCAAAAGGTGAAAATAGAGTCCAGCTCAAGGACTGAAGGGTAAGTCAGAAGAGCTGCAGTGGGACACCTGCAGCACGAGCACTTTCAGAAGAGGTCAGCATGATGGAGTTTAGCTTCTTTTTGACCTGCAAGTTTGCAATGGCTGGAAGCAAGGAGCAGGCAGAAAAGAAAGATTACTCGCATACCTGTTACAAAGGAAAGTCAGCCCTTGCTGACTAGAGAACTAGAGATGGGACAACTCTCAACTCAGCAGTCGAGTTCTCCCCGCTTCCTTCCCCCTCTCCCTCCCAATAAAGAGAAAAGCCCCAGGAACCAAAGCAAGAGGGACTCTAGAGAGGTTTCCAGGACACTTTTATTACTATAGCTGTAATCTCTAAAGACTTTAGTCTTCAATCTTAAAAGAAAAATCTTTCCCTTTAAAGAGATTTAAGATGCACTTTCACAATGTAAGGAGTTGCACACAATTTATAAAGCTCAGTGTCCAGAATAGATGAGGCAAGTCAGAGGAAGTTTCATGCATTTTTTTTATTCCCACAGTGGTTAAGGAGATGCACTGGTGGAGTCAGAAGCAGAAAAGCCTCACACATACCTATCTCCTCAACAAAATGGATGACCTACCCAGCTAGTCTATATTGAATTCGCCCCAGTAGGGAGCTACACTTCTCATAAAGTTTATATTGGTAAAAATAACCAGGAGAGCCACCTTAACATTGCCATGAATATGGAAAGAGATTTTCCATGCTACTCCATGAAGCTACTCCATGAAGAAGAGAAACAGATGAGCCCAAGGCACTGGTTGTCGATGCCAAGGTTGCTTTGCTCTGGAACACATTTCTTGAGATCCAAGTTTCATGGTTACCTCCTGCTCATAAATGCAGACCCAAACTCCACGGCCTCAGCTCTTCACAGTCTCTTTGGAGGTCCTACTAGATGGCATAATCTGCCAGGGTAGCCCCAGGGCAGCCAAGCAGCAAGCATGTGCAGTGTCTACAGAGATGACACTCCCATAAAGCACAGCAGTGGCAGCTGAGGCGTACTAAAAGTGTTTGAGGTGGGAGGCTGGTAGGAGAAGTTAGATTACCCTGTTATTTTTCAGTTCTTCAGTACTGAAGCAACTAAAACAAGGGGAGACAGCTCTGACATGAAGTGACCAAGGAACACGTACAGGTGGAAGAGGCTGCCAAATCTGTCACATGACAAGAGCCCCAAATGCCATGGCAGCCTTTGCCCCTGACATGACATTGTCAATGGACAGCAATGGCCATGACAGCTAAATGAAGAGGGAAAAAAAAAACAAAAAAAAACAAAAAAAGAAACCAGTGAACAGACTTCTCAAAGCTCCTAGCTTTAGGTTGCCCAACAGTGAATATTCACAGCTCTTCAGTCCTGTGTGAAATGGAGATGGCCAATGTTTTGGAGGGCCAGCACAGTTAAGATCCCTTGGGTGGAATGGGAAGGTTTATTTCTTCATGCTTGCAGCACCAAGCCAGAGATCACACTCCTTTGGTGACTGCAGGCAACTCACCTACATGTAGGCAGTTTTAACCCCATCTTTAAGATGTTGTTCACGATTCCTCCCTATTCCCACAGAGATCTTTGAGATGAAGTACTCCAAAGACAGATGGCCTTTTCTGATAATTCCTCCAGCACTGTGCTCTCCTCTAGCTGGCTGAGCAAAGGCTGCGGGTGATTTCCATGCTGCACTTCTCACCTGAGGGATTATCTCCTACTCTTTTGCCTTGGCAGGAGTGGTTGTTATTGCATGGCCTATTTCTCTTCTTGTAATCTTTAGCTGCTGGTCTTCAACAGCTACAGTTTGAGATAAGAGTCTTGCACTACTCAAAATTATTTTAACTATTCTCAACAGAAGCTTCATTTTTAATCCTCTGTATGATAGGATTAACGGCACCCCATTTCCACTGGATGGCATGCATGCTTCTCTTCTGCTGTTATTCTGGTTCTCTCAGTTGTTTGGGATGGGCAGATTGCT
>JAUBOD010000165.1:181304-216777 GCA_032353885.1 Nothura maculosa
ACCTCAGAGATCATCTAGTCCAACCCCCCTGCACACGCAGGGTCACCTAGAGCACGTGGCTCAGGGCTGCATCCAAGTGGGTTTTAAAGGTCTCCAAAGGAGGAGACTCCACAACCTCTCTGGGCAGCCTGTGCCAGGGCTCTGTCACCCTCACAGTCAAGAAATGCTTCCTTTAGTTCCTGTGGAACTTCTGATGCTTCAGTTTGTAGCCATTTCCTCTAGTCCTATCGCTGTCCAGATAGCACTAGTCCCTCTTTACTTCTTGCCCAATGTGGAAAAGCGCAGCAGGCAAGATCAGCTCCCCCATCATTGCCAAGCTTGGGAGCACTGCCCCAAATTTATTCCCCTTGCTGCCTCGATGCAGTTAGTTGCTGGAAAATCTCTTCCCTTCACTGGTGTGAGGTTTTATTTTTTATGATAGCAGCATTTCCTGTTGCCATGGCAGCCCTCCACCTTCCTTCCCTATGTTGCTGTAGATGCATCATCCCTTCCCAAGAGTTCCCAGGTGGGATCTCCAGCAGACACCAGTCCAGCCAGTTCCCATCAACCCCATCACCCAGAACTAGATGTCCTTGGATGGCAGGGACTTCACAAATCCACAACCGACCAGTGGAAGTTGCTAATGGGAGGATGCAGCCTTGCAGAGAAAGCCCACTGTGGTTTAGGGGGCTCCTTCCCACACCCTCCAAACCTGGGACCCTGTAGCCACATCTCCAGGTGCTGACACCCAATAGGAAGCCCTAGTTTTCAAGACTCTCCCTCAGTCATGGCACTCCCTTCTTCCACTCTCTGCCATTCCAGCAATGCCCCAGTCCCTCCTCCCTCTCTCAGGCAACAAAATTTGATTTTCCCTGCCTTGCCGAGATGCAAGGAAATAGCTTTGCAGTCTATGTCTAAATCTAATCAAATCTATACTGTGTTTTCACTAACACAATCCTTTAAGTAACTCATAACTAGGGCCAGGCTAAATTTTTTATGCATGCAGTTTATTCTATGGGCAGGCATGGAAGCAGCTTTGCAGCAACTATTCTAATTCAGCAATATTTTTAAAATTATCTGTTTAGACATTTCCAAAACATCTTGAAGTGGTGTTGTTTCAAAATGAAGTAATGGTTGAAAGAGGTAAAGAGATATCCAAAGAATACAAACAAAATGTTCTCTTCAACCTCAGGCAAAATCTGCTTTTTTGTTCAGCCCAAAATGACACATTTTTGGTTTGGCCATCAAAAAAAAAAAAAAAAAAGTATTTCACATAGTCTTGTCTTATAAAAGGTATGTTATAACAGAAACAAGACAATTGTGTGCCATTCATATGTTCAACAATGCTATTGTTTCTAAAAGAAGGGCCAATTAAACATATGCATACTCATAACAAATCAGACTAGGAATGCAATTAGCAACTGATTTATATCTTCTGGTATCTATGCAAAAGCAATCTAAGCATCAAATAACAAAACTAGAAAACAGAACTTACTTTTATTTGATTCTTCTGCAAAAACAGTAACAAGATCTACTAGCAGTGATTTTAATAATCTGTACTGTAGCAAGATCTACTAGCAGCAATTTTAATAATCTCTGTGTTCATTAAGACAAACATTTTCTTACCATCAATCATACAACCCTCTTGATCATGTCACATTGAGAAGGTACATACATTGAGGTGGCTGACCTCAATGCCCTTCTGCATTGGGAATGATGTTTGGTGTGGATCTGCTTCCCATTTTCCAATCCTTTTTTAAGAGACAGAAAAGTCTTTACATGGAAGCTTGTGTCTCTGATCACTTCCAGTGAGTGGGAAAAGATTTCCTGCTCCCTGTGACTGTCGAGGATGACATCTATCATGTTACTTATTATACATGAGAAAAAGGAGAAGGCACCACAGCAAGAATGACACTGCTTTCAATTGCTGAACATTTGAAAATATTTCAGTATCCTATTTTAACCTATTCCTAAAGCACTTAATATGCTATATAGATTTTTTCCCAGTCCAACCATACTTGCATGGATATGGAAAACATACTAGAACAATTGCTGCGTGGATGTAATTTGAATTCTTTTGCTATCCATCATCTTAGACAAAACAACAGGAGTATCATTTGTGTATTGACATCAGGGATTTTGCAGCATAATGCATAATTCAGTTGGTTGGGCAAGTGATATTTCTGTCCTGACATCACAAATATTTGCCAGTTTGACTCACCCTCTCACCCTAGGACTTAGGACTTGTTTTTAGCTGAGGCTTCTATCAAATAGTCCACAACAATGCAAAGAACCTATTACAGAGATTACAGTTAGATCAGATTCCACAAAAACAGATGTGTCATGCAATTTCCTCCCACCCTAAAAGTGTATTTCATAACTAGGAATGATACTTCATATGATTTTTACATTTACCTTTCTCATTAGGCTCCCTTGAAGCTGCTCAGTCTTTTTTTAAGCTTTCCAACCAAGCGCACTGGCAGCATGTACTTGGCCAGTCCACCTCCTTTCAAAAGCATTTGCTTGCTCAGTGGGGAAGGATGTTTGATCAGATGCCCCTGGAGCCTACCTCTGTGTGAACACACCTGGAAGGGGAGTCTGTCTTCTCTGCTGTGTTTAGATAGCCCTGGAGATAAGTTATCTAGAGCAATTGTTTTACTGAGGGAAGAAGAGAAGGAAAAAGGGAGGAGAGGATTGATAATGCTGTGGTTTGTTAAGACGCTGAGCCAGCTGAGGTGCTCTGAAGCACGTGGAGATGTTGATGGCTATAGAAAGACATCATTTTGCATAGCTTTGTCATTTCAAGTCACATAAAACCAAACAGTAAAAACTGTGCATGATCCTTCTGAGCTAGATGATATTCCTCCCCAGCTGTCCTCTTGGCACCCAGAGCAACCCAGAAACCAAGGAGATTTTTGCCCACCAATCCCCAAGGACTAAGCTCTGGTGAGATTCCCAAATACTGCAATGATGGGCATGGGACATCTCAGTGTTTTTGCAGTGGAGTACTGCTAGGCAAACCTAATTTGGCCTCATCTGCTCCCTGCTGGTCACAGCTCAGCAGCATTGAGGTGCTCCCATTAATATATCACTTGTGCTTGCAGGTGGCACAGGGAGGCTACACAGTCCCCTCAAAGACACCCAGGGTCAAGTTCCCCACAGCAGTGTCCTGCTGTCATCCCCTGCATTCTGTCCCACCACCAGCCCCGGCTCTGGTGCATCCCCATGTCCTGGTGCCAGGACAGTGCAGGCATCTCTGCTCTGCCTTCTGATTTAAGGGAGCTCCCATGCATGCTGCTACCTTTGGTCGCCAAGTAACGTATTGCGGCTGACATGAGCGATAAGGGACTGGTCTGAAAGCTAGTGCATTATAAATGATTTATTGGTCTAATAAAGAGCCTCAAATTATGCGCCGCCTCCTTCCTTCCCCCCTTCACCCCAAGGAGCAATACAGCTACTGTACAAACATTTTCCACCTCACATTATGTAATGTTACAGAGAAGAAAAACAAGTATACAGCCCCCCGGAGACGCCTGGTGGCTGATGTGCTCCCTTCCCCACCCCGACAGCCAGGTTGTTCAACTGCAGCCTCTGACATGGTGGCACCGGCACCACCAGCAGGGCTTGGGTGGACAGAGGCTGCTCTGTTGTCCACTATATAAACTGAGGGGCTGCTGTCTTCTGCCCCTTCACTTGCACTGGGTCTCCCAAAATAAATATGAATTATGACTTCACCCGTGGTCCTGTGCTGGCTGCGGGTTGACCTGCTGGCCCTGTGCGGACGTGATCTGGGCAGTCCTGAAGGGTCAGTTTATCCCCCCACAGCACCGCACCAAAAATCTTCAGCTGACCAGGCCAGGAGTCTGTTACCCACTGTTAGGACAACAGCTCTTCCCTCCTCCTACTTCAGGCACAAACCATTCACAGGACTTATTGTTATGCAAGTTGTGCTACATGCTGAAAGAGTGCAGAGCACCTTGCCTGCCACATGCCTTCCCCAGAAAAGGAGCATGACACACAGATGAGGCCCATGGGTCCTGCTTCTGCTTGCTTCCAGCTGCCTTGAACAAGTCACAACTTCTCACCATATACAAAGCGGGAGTAATAATTTAACCTACTTTAGATGGCTTGCAGGCCTTAACAAGTAACCATTGCTAAAGGCTAAGGGAGCCTCAGAAAGTAGCACTGTAAAACAGCCAAATGTTATCATCTTCATCATCATTTGCCATTATCCTTAAGATCACAAGGTCAAATGAGGTGAACTGAAGACAACAACACAGTCTTAAATATTCAACATCAAATTATCTGAAATGAGGCAAAGGGGGGAAAAAGAAGCGAGGGAGAAAGCTACAGCCCAGTAGATCTTCCAGGCACCTCAGCTGCAGCATTCAGGAGGAGCTCCTTTACTGCAGGGGTGCCTCCTCCTTGCCTTTGATGCTAACAGGGAGCACAAGTGCTCCTCCTGGACAGGCACACACCCCAGGCCTCCCCACACCTCCCAGGGCTCTCTCTGGGGCTGATAGCTTCCTTGGAAGCTTGGCAAAACTGAGCCAGTGAAGGGGGTGGCAGATCAAATAATCCCATTTGCCAAATGGAAAAGGGATTGCAGTGCAGCAGCTGGGATGAGAGGGACAACTACTCAGGGCCTGAACCCTTCAGTCAAAGTAAATAGTGGAATAATAATTCTAGGAATGGTCTTAAAAAGTGGGTATTCCTTGCATGGCTGACCTACTCACAAGCAGAGGGACTTGAACTCTCCAAGAAAAAAGTGAATAGTAATAGTTAAGAAACAGCCTTGGTGTGAGAGTCATTAGGACTGAAACAGCCAAGGTCTCCACTCCACATGCACCATGAGTTCCCAGGCTTCTCTGGGCAACTACATCTAATTGCTCTGATAGCAGATGCTCATGTCTCACCTTTATCCTAAAGGCATGCAGTTATGCTTTGATCTGCAAGTCTGTCCCTTTAAGTGGGACTGCACTGTACAGAGAAAACCGACTCAAAAACTGGTTTTAAAGTCTTCACTGTGTTCCTTCTATTAGACTGAGCTCTCCCCATCTCATCTGCAACAATTGGTGTTAGTTTATGTTGGGGCATCTCTCTGGAACCGTTTCCAGAGATCTTGCTAACAACAGATCTCTTTCTATATAGTTTGTTTTCTTCATTTGAATGTTCCTTCTACACATTTCATAAGTCACACTACCGATGGTTTCTGTTGCTATTTAGGGGCAGGACAAAGGACAGTGCTCCCTGTCCCAAGAGCAACACAAGACCACAAAAGTGAGGTTATAGCCAAGCAGTTTGGTGTGAATCAGAGTGACCGCCCAGGTACACACCCTTCCCCAGGGGGAGCAATTGGTAAGTCATATTATGTGATCCTCAGCAAAAGCATCTCAATTCCATGACTTCACAACTTCCCAATCCTAACTTGCCTCATTCAATCATGCTGTCTTGGCCCTGTGAGGTGTGTGCACAGACCCACATATGCAGTAGCTTCTTTGCCAATCAGTAGAGTTTCACACATTAAATCTTAATCTGAAATTAGGGGCCCTGTTTACCATACACAATGAGATACAGCATAAGCATGCCTCCCCTTGCTGCAAGACTTCAATGTGAAACAAAACTTGATTTTTTTTGTGGCAGTAAAGGATGTAGCTTGATTTTCTAGTTCTCTCCTACCTCTTCCCCCAAACACTTGATTCTTTTCCAGAGTAGAGAAATTATTACATCCACACGCATTCCAAAAACTTCCTCCCCAGGGATTTGAGATGAGAGTCACTTCTTGCCTCTTCCCACAGTCTTAATCTGCACCTTCTCACCTCCTACCTCTCATACCCTTTCACCAGAGAAGTGCCAACTCCTACCTCCATCAGCTCAAGTATCATATTTTCAGACACTCATTGGTGCTTTCTGCCTTATTGTCCCTCACCATGCAAAAAGCATAAACATCTGAAAAGTTGCCTCCTTCTCTAAATCCCTGCAATAACACACCTGAGGACTACAAAAACACTCCAGAAGCAATAGGCTACAGCTGTGCTGAGGTCACCACTTTTCATGCTGATGGATAGTGTCCCAATACCTTCTTGTAATTCCTCCTCCTTTGCTTGGAGTTCTCTTTAGTGCTTAGATTTATTATCTAAGTGCTCTGTGACAGAGTGCAGCTTTTCAGGGTGTAGTTTCATAGTACTTTACAAAAAATGGTCCCATTTTCTTCCCTGGAATATAAACAGGCTTAAAAACATGCTAGACATATTCATAAAGGATAGATATGTGCATAACTACCTCAATAAGTGTCTAGATGCATCCATTTGCTCTGGAAATACTTAAACTAGTTACTAGAGAAAGAGCAGAAGATCTGTGAGAGAACATATCACAACATTTGCCCTGTTTATGTAATCCTTCCTTAAGTATTTGCTGTAAGTCACTGCAAGTACATGACACTGGTGTAGCTGCCCCCAGTGTGCCTATTCTTGTGTTTGCTTAAGTGGGGCTGTATCATACTGCAAGCAGCATCCAGCAGACTGATCAGTAATAATTGCTCACACATATTCACTCCCTTCTGTGGTATCCTGCAGCTCTGAACTGAATAGATGGGAGAAGGCTGAACTTCCCTTGAAGCTGTAACAGTAGATTTCAGTGGCCAAGGGGCAAAATATTAGGATGCTAATTTCTGTTAATCTTCCAATTTCTCTCAAGGGAAAAAGACTCCTTTGAGAGGGAGTCAGATTCCTCATCATAATTTCTTATTAACCTATACATAGTAGTCAAACCAACTGTTAGAGAAAAAGAGATAAGGAGAACATAAAAGGCTATCAAATAAAAATACTTACCTCTGTACACTTATCAGCACAGCACAAAGGATAGAGCCTGAGAAGCACAGGACCAAGCAGGCAGCCCTACACAAAACTTCTGACAGCTCTGAGCTTCTGTAAAATAAGCAGGCAGTGGCGGCAGTGGCTCTCCACACCTGCTGCTGGTGTCACCTCCAACCTCAGCCAGCTGCCACATCAGTTGTCTTTCTTCAGGAGTGATGAGCTCAGGCAGGGAGTCCATGGTGTGGGAACAGAGCTTGCTGTGAGGTTTCATCTGCTACTATCACTGTTCACAGCACATATTGCTCCAGCCTGGGCTGCTTCTGATGCAGACCCTCAGAGGAGCACCAGGGAGGCCACCTTTCCTCTCCCACTACCTTGCTGCATGGCAGCAGCTTCCTGGATTCCTTTGCTTCAGGGAGCTCAGGAAAAGAGACTTTAATCCAAAGCTGTTTTAACTGACATCAGTACACATGGCTGTCCTCATAAGCAGTGACTTCATTACATGGTGTATATGCACACATGCAGAGGAGGTTTTTCTCAGAACGTTCTCCCACCTGCCCTCCCAACTTGTAGGCATTTGCTCATGTCATGGTGAGTGGTGCACCTGAAGGTGCAGGCGCACTCTGCACATAGACAGGTTTGCTCCCTACAAGAGGCAGGTATGCCAGCAAGTCAGTTCTCTTGCTGACAGCTGCAATCTTAATGCTCACGCTTCCTGATATAACATGCATGATAGGAAACCTGCTATGTCTAGTTTGGGATTGTTAGGGAGCTGGCAGTGGCTGCCGGTGTTTTGTTCTAGGTGCTATTTATCATTATTTGCATTAGAATAGTGTCCTGGAGCTTCTGTTAGGATTAGGGTGTTGGTGTCCTGGGTATGGGAATATATAGCTGGAGGCTTGTAGCTGGATGTAAGATTGTAGCTGGATGTTTAAACTCCCTTGGAAAGGCACCACTATGAACACAGAAACAGCTGGTTTTAGTCTCTACTACTGCCTTAATATTATCAGCTCTTGGTATGGCCCCTCCTTAGGTCCTGTTCACCGACCTTAGGGATTGAGCAAGGCAGCTTTTATTTCTGATTAATGGAGGGTCTGGTCAGTGCCTCACCATCCCCAGGATTCAAAGGTAGACCAAAAACCGAGGCGATACACCACAAAATCCAGTGGGGCTCCATGTTCAAAGAAGAGTAATGTGCATGCTTAGGTTTACAATGTCTCTCTGCCTGGCAAATGCAAACCTATGACAGGACTCCTGCCAGGAGCCAGCCCATGATCTTCACCAGGTCACTTGGCTCTCAGTACGGCCAGCTGCAAAGCAGAAGAGCAGGGATGGAATGGGTTCTGCCTTGGTGGCTGCCAGTCTCTCAGGTCTCTGCGTGGGTTGCGCAGATGAAGCTGCAAGGTGGTAAATGGGTGGGTAACTAGTAAAAGGGATGCTCTGCCTGTCACAGAGACTTTGGAAGAGGGAAGAGGGGATAATTCAGGTGATCTTCAGGGTATGACCTCATCAACACGAAGCTGAATTCAGAAGAGCTCTGGAATTACTCTAATTTCCACAGAGCAAATGTCCTCAAAATCCAAAGGTTCCTGAGGCATAATGTGGCAGATATCTAATGGCACATAGCAGTGCCCGGCAACAGCTTAAGAAATGAAGTAATGATTGCCCTGTTGCAATTCTTTGTTATTTATACAGACCCATTAGCATTTTTCATAGAAAATGGAAACTCGTCATTGTCCCAAGGAATTCAGTCTCTTTCAGTTAGGCAATTCCATAAAACTGAAGATGTGAGCATAGAAGCTCAGGAGGTGTGTGTGTGGGGTAAACTGAATATCATTATACACATTAAATTTAAAGAGGACATCAGGCTGAGCTTCAGACTTTGCCACTGAGCTTCAGACATTGGCAAGGACACCCCTGCTGACCACTTCTAGTTTAGATTCAGTCCCTCACTGCTCCAGCTGGGCCATTTCAGCTGGCCACTACTCCTCACAGTGGACCAGATCACAGCGGTGTAAAAAAGCAGGTAGTCTCCTCTGTGCCTCCCTCAATAGCAAAATTCCGTGCCTGTCTCTCACCAAATGCTGAGCCTGGCCAACCTCATGAACTATTAAAAATCTGTTAAACCTACTGTCATGGGAGAAAAACAGGCCAAACTTGCAGAACACTATCCAGGCTTGTTTCAGGTGAAACCAGCACCTGCGAAGTGAACACCCTGCTAATGTTCTTACAGAGAGCTGAAATGGTCAAGGCCCAGCTGATAGGGTCAGGCACATGCCACATTACCACCTCCATGCCCTGTGTACTAATTCTGAGGGCCAGAAACTTCCCCTAGGATTAGTCTCATTGGGTCTTTTATTTTTTCCTCTTTCTCTTGAAGGTTTCCTCCCAACCTCTGGGATCAGCTATTCCCAGGCAAGTGAGTGCAGGCCCTCCTGCACTCCTAGATACCCCATGCTGCACTTCCAAGCATATGATACTAGTTCTGACATGACTACATGCCTCTGGATAAGAGATCATTTAAAATGCTCAGTGCTGAAGTGTAGCCAACTTAAAAGCTTCCCTGCTAGGATTACTCTGCAGTAAATTTATTAGCAATGGGACTTCCGAAATAACATAGGTGGAAGAAGGCACCTTGCTGATATGTGGGGAGAGACAGGTTTCCACTGCTCGATCAGCTGGCAAATCTCAGCAGGGACCATGCCTCTAGCTTTCAACAAGCCTGGCTCAGTATAGAGTAAGTGAATCTTGCTGTATTTAAAGAGACGGTCTCAAGGGTTCCCTTTTAATCTCATCTGTTTGCAATTTCCCCTTCTGAGCCTATAAACTGCATTTCTTTCCCCTTCAGGTGCTGCTCTGCTTTGTTCAATTTTCTCTTCATCTCTCCCAGCCCTCTCGTTCTCTCCGCTATCCTCATCCCCACGTTTCTTTAATGGAGCTTGAAATTATAATACAGTGATTCAGCTTTGTTTCATGTCTGCCAGTCAATGGTGCTGCCCTGGAAATAGGACTTGCTGGTTAGCTTGCTTTCTCAGCCTGCTCTGCAGCAGCATCTTTTCCCATCTTGTGCAGGCCATGGTCCTCTTCTTATCAGAGATAATGAGGAGGAGATCTCCCTCAGGAGCTCCTGGACTCAGGCTGATTGATTCTGTCTTCACCATTGTGCACTGTGTTGTGATGAGACACAGTGCACGGAGTCCGAAGTGTGTTGCTCCTTGCTGGGCACATGCGAGTGGATCTGCTGCCTATGTTGCTGGGGTGTTTGAGGTGAACACTGGTGCCATGCCTGGAGTCCCAGGGCTCCTCACCCTCCTTATAGCTAGACGTACCAGCTGTGCCTGGCTGGACCAAAATTGGTGCCTAAACCTGTCTCCTGGAAACCTTTCTAGGATCCATCATTGTTTACTTGTAGCACAAACCACACTTCTTTTCTTGTGGTACAGCAGTGGAGCTGCAACAACATAAGAAATTTTCTTTCTTCCCCCCATGCCACTCATCCCCCTGCAGTAATGCCTCCGGGTGCCCTCAGACACCTCTTGCTTGCTTCCCTGTCCTTGTCCTCATTCTTTTGACCTTTAAGTTATGCCAAGAGATGTGCAACTCCATGTATCCTCTCCTTTTTTTTCTTTTTCACTGTTGTGTGGGTCTCTCATGCCTCTCATCTTGCTCAACACATCCACTTATCCCCAGTTTAGCCTGGTCTCCAGTTCCACCACCTTCATTCCTGACAAGCACAGCACAATCTAAGAGGGAAACATTTTGTCATGTCCTTTGTTACCTTCCCTCCTGACAAGCACAGCACAATCTGAGAGGGAAACATTTTGTCACGTCCTTTGCCACCTGCTTCTCTGTTCAGCCCCTTCTGCCTGCCTTTCCATCAAGTGCTGACTTTCTTACTGCACTTTTGCTTTTGAGCCATGCTCCAAAAATAGCCCTTTCCTTTAATTTCACTCTATTTACCAGACCATTTTCTGTCTTCAGTCTTTTTCATTTGGAGTCTGTGTGTATGTCTCAGCCCTTTCCATGCTGTTTATCCCCTTTAAGTGGGGTGTACAGGATTTCCAGGAACAGAGACAAAATATATGCTGCTTCCCGCTCAACTTCTTCATGAAGCACATGAGAACTGTGTTGGCCTCTGCCTCTAACCAGTCCTGAATGTTCCTGTGGCTTGGTGACTGGGAGGGCTGGATTCAGGCATGCTTCCTGGAAATCCAACACCTCTGTCTCACCGCTGGCATGAATACCATTGATTGGCAATAGTGACTTCTGCCTAGTTCCCTTTTCTTTCAATACTAGTGCTGTCTGTCAGGAAGCAGTTACCCTTTTCCTCCAAGCAATGAGCAGGAACAAAGAGGCAGTATACAAAAAAGTGTGTGCATGAGCTGACCATTACCTTGAGGACTTGCAGAGTTAAAAAGCATGAATTTTTATGGCTGGAGCCTGAAAGTTGGGCTGTCTGGTGGAGAACAGGCACATGTCCCCGGTGGGTTGGCTTCAGCTAGGGAACCAAAAACTGCTGAGCCATGAGTTACAAGCACACATGCAGCAGCAGGAATATGTGCAGTGAGGACCTCTGAGTCTGAGGCACGCAATGGGGAGGGAGGAGAAGGTATATGTAGGGAACACGGTTCAGCAGGCTGTTAGTTCAGCCGGGACCACATGTGGACTAACAAGAGTGTTTTGGGGCATCATGCCTTTGCACATACCTGAGAGGGCTGCAATAAGTGAACATGAGTGTGTGCATGTGCTTAGAACAGCCTGGACTTGTAGTCTAGCCTTTCAGGTTAATTGATTTAGGAAGTAGTTAGGCTTTTCCTCCATTAGTGAGGTAACTGTTCCTCCCCAGAGCTTACCCAGGGACACTTTCCAGTAACTGTTCAGCTAGCTCATGCATCATTTATTGATAAAGACACTACGTCAATATGGGGAGTTGTGTAATAAACAGGAATTACATGAAGTGATGGGGGAAAAAACCCTAATTCAATTCAGGTAAGTGAAATCCTCTGTATGTAGACAGTAGGGCCCTTTTGTAGAACTGGCAATTCAACCCGCCTAACATTTCCAAAAAAGACCTAAACCCTGGAGGCTAAGCCAAGGTAAGACTTTATGATTTAGCAGCATACAGACATGGGTGCAGTAACACTTTAGATACAGTCAGAGCTCCACATTGTCCCGTAATGTGTCCTGTGCCTGAAGCCCTTGAAGCCATCAGACATACCTGCATGCAAAGGCAGAGAGAGCAAGAGTGAGCTACATCCCTGTGGAGGAGTAGCCAGGACCAATGGAGGATAGTCATATCCCAGACTAGGCTCTCATCACTAGACTGTAATGGGCTCCCTATTTATTTGTCCTGAAGATGGGAGGTTGGTACATGTGTTCAGGATTTCCAGACCTCTTAAACCTGTACCAGAAATAAGTCCTGTAGTTGAAACCTGGCTGGCCCAAATGGGGACACAACTACAGGACACGCCTAGCCAGCAATCTGCCCCCTCGGATGTACCAGATCCCCAGCATGGAAATCCCAACAGAAAAGCATATAGTCATGGCCTTTGTGCCTCTCTGCTTTCCTCTGTACTACCACCACTTAACAGCAATAAGAGCAACAATCATGACAGTATCCAAAAGGAGAGATGAGGCTGAGAGTTATGTTATGCTAGAAGAAGAGTTTCATTATCCAAAAGTGCCTCTGGTTCCTTCTTTCAGCCTCTTGCAGAATCCTTTATAGTGGGACACAAAAGAAGACAAAAGGAGAAAAAAAGATATTTGCTTTTAGTAGTCCCTTCAGACCTTTAATGGTAAGGCTCAGCAATTCAAAGTCTCACTTGAGATGATATTAATTGCAGCTGGAGTTATTTGATGGAGTGTCAAACAGCTGCTGGACACTGAGGTCATGTTTGCAATGAGATAGGTACTCTGCTTTGCCTTACTTTCCTTGTTACTCTGCACAAGTTGCCTCACACGGAAGCGTCCACTTTGGTCTTCATGATGTAAATTAGGGATGGTTACATGAGGGAGAATGGAGCCCTTTTCCCTCAGAAAGCCTGCAGGGACATAGACAGATAAACCTCTTCTGGTGGAACAAAATTGCTTCTTCCTTTTGTAGCTCAGTTAAGCTGCACAACAGAAGAAAGCACCCTTGCTCCGGTCATTTATTTCTTGTTCAGACCTCACTCCCCTGCAGCTGCTAAGGTGACAGCCCTGCTCCTGCAGACCTGAGGACATCTGCCAAAGAGATGTCAGAAAGGAATTAATTACAGTGACAATCATTGCCACAGCCATGACAGTCAGATTTACTTAGGGAGGGAAAGTGCCTCTTTTTTCTCACCTTTCTTTTGCCCCGAGAAAAGCTTATCATGCACATATCCCTTCCTCTTCAGCCCTTAAGATAAGGCTTTGCAGATCCATGGCAATGGGCTAGCCCTTGATTACAGGGCTTCTTTGTGCTCAGTCAATCCACTCCACCTGGGAAGTGTGTAGAGGGAGACTGCAGGAGGGCTGCCCTTTCTGGCTGCTTTAGTAATATCATACCAGGGTATTCTTATTTTGAAGGGCAAGAAACTTTTGTGGGAGCTAGCTAGCTAGCCACAATCCTCTTTTTCATGCTGTCTCTCCCTGGTTTCTGATAATCCATGGCTCAGGGGACTCTTGAGCAACAAAACATGTTTTTTTCTTGTTTCTAATAGCTCTCAAAGGAGTTTGTTAAAATGCTTTTAGAGCCACATAGCCATAAATGCATACTGTGGCAGGGATTTCCCCAGAATTAATGGCAGCGCATAGTAAGAGCTGCTCCCTGTCATGTTTTGAATGTCTGCTATGGTAGCTCAGCTGATGCCCTTTTCGTGCTGTAGGACAAGAGCTAGGGAAGGGGTGTTCCCTACTTGCCCTCTGTGGGCCACTTTTTATTTTACAGACATCTATCAAAACCTATTCAGCAAATTTTCGGCTGAAGAATCCAGCCCTGCTCAAGCAGGCTGCATTGATTTATAGCAGCTGGGGTTCTGGCTCTCTATCATTATGGAAAATGCAGGATGACCTCTAAAGACCAGGTAAGCTTTATGAAAATACTCTGTGTAGTGAAGGTCAGTGTGTGTCTCAGGCATTTTATGCCCCGTCAATACATACACTGCTGTAGTTTTCAGCTTGAAAAATCTTTCAAGACAAAAAGGGTAAGAGAAAGTGAACACAAATCGACTCACCAGCACTTTGCCATTACAAAGAAACTTTTTTTCCATGGCATTCAAGGTATGATCCACGAGTAGCTGAGCTTAGTTTAGCTTTACGGCATCATCTGTTACTGCTGAGCCAGAAAAGCAAAATAAACCATACTTGATTGCTAGTCCCATAGTCTGCAATGGCCAAAGAGAAAGTAATCACTGGAGACAGGTGGAGATTAAAGCAGGAAGACAACAGTTGTAGATTTATCTAGCAGTGCTCATAACCTGTTTATTCACTAATATTCACAGGAGGGAGGATATTCTTTCCCTTTCACCAATCTGTTTGCAGCAAGCCAACACACTTCCCCAACCTTAATTTGAGCGAATGTGGGCATATGAAGCATTGGGCATACAAGGGGGCAGGACTGGCCTTGTACATCACAGGTGGCACTGAAGAGTCCAGAAAACAGAGGAACACCTCCTAGTGAGGGCATGACTCCTCATTCTTTTGGGAACCCAAAGGAAAGCATAAATTACCTGCAGGAGAGGCAAAAGAAAAGCAAGATTTCAATCCCATTTTTTAAAGCAAGATTTAAATTCAATATCAGCCTTTTTCAGCATTTATATAACTGTTCCCAGACTTATCTCTTCTAACCAGTCTGCCTCTCTTTCATCCTCTATACCTTGTTCACTGTGGGGGTCCTCTGACCCACAGCATGATCTTACCCTTACTGGCAAGACAGTCTTCTCAGTATCTCCTGCCACTGAGAAGGGCCTCTGGGCTGTTTCAGTCAAGTGTCCAGCCTTCCTGAACTCAGTCGCTCAATAACATTTCTCTCACATGGGCCTCATCTTCCTTTCTCTTCTTAAGTCACTTTCCAGGACCTACACCTCCAGGGATGCTGATGAAGTGAGAGATGCCTTACAACTTGCAATACTAGGAAGGGTTCAATGGTCTTGTAGTGTTGGAGAATCAGGATCCCCCATGTCCCAGCCCATCACACCACCTCTGTCTATTTTTACCATTGGGTAATACATTTCTTCTCTCACGATGATGCCAATGCAGTAATAAAAAGCCACACGCTGTTACTGCCATTATTGTTCACCTTGTGCTCTGTGATGCTGGATGAGATCTTGCACAGAACAAATGCCTGGGTGCCCACCAAAGCCTGCCTTGCCTCCCCGCAGCCCCCTGCCAGTGCTGACTTTCAGGGTGCCAGGTGTCATTTGTGCTGTGTCCTTCCTGCCAAGATGCAGCCGTACCAGCACGGCAGCGATTTGGAGAGACGGAGCTGCACCAAGGGAGCCAGCACTAGCAAGGGAGGAGAGTTCTTCAAAGAGGAACATCAAAGCGTCAGAGACAGCGAGAGAGCCAGGAATGACAGATCTGGTTTAAAGAGCCATCTATCTCCCAGCTCCTACTATGTAAATTAGTCCTGCTCACCGGCTGCAACCATTGTGAGGGTAATTGCTCATATTTTTTGGAAGTATCTCCTCTATGTTGTGGTGCCAAGTATTCTGCTCCATGCCTGCAGTGCTGCCACAGCAGAGTTGCCCCTACCACAGAAGCTGTATTGGCCACAGCATATGCCCTCTCATTTGGGATGAGGCTGCTGTGTCAGTAAGGTGGCCAGCAACCCGCTCCCTTGGGAGAGCTGGGCATGTTGATGAGGTCATACCCTGAAGATCACCTGAATTATCCCCTCTTCCCTCTTCCAAAGTCTCTGTGACAGGCAGAGGATCCCTTTTACTAGTTACCCACCCATTTACCACCTTACAGTTCCAGTTTCTTGGCTGTATGCAGGATGCCCCTCCTTTCCTTACCAGTGACAATGATGAGGAATCAGAGATGAATTTTTGTGATGCTGTTGACCTCTTAGCCATCTCAAGTAAACCTAGGCTCAGCAGCTTCCACTCTTCTTGGGAATCCTCCTCTCCTACTTCACTTTCACCAATTGTTTCCCATCCTGGGGAGACCTAAACAGGGCAATGAGTTGGAGGAGAAAAGCAAACACATTTCTGAGAGGCAGAGGTTTACTGCAGAAAGACATAGAGGGGGGCATAAATCTACTTTTTGCTGGGAGTCCCAGTCCAACCTTGATAAAAAGTAAGGGCTAACGACTTACCCCAATCCCATGAAACCAGTTAGTTCACATGCAGTTCCTTTCCAAGCATTAACATATGACCTATCTGTTCTTCCCCCCTAGCTTCATGTAGCTCCTCAATTTCACCTTAAAGGTTAAAAAGGAGTATGAGAAATTGAAGCCCAAGGGGTCAATTTTTCAGAAATATCTAAGTACCCAAGAATGGGAGCTCAAAGTGAAAGTGTCTCTTGAGCCATCTCTTTCCTTCACCACTGTGGTGTGATAATAAGGTGCTTTTTATGTAAGTGACCTATTTTCCAGGAAAGCCAGTTCTCTGAGTGGGGAATCAGAAAATGACTAGTGCAGCAGTTTCTTACTTTAATATGTTTTCATTCTCTGTAAGCAACAAGCAGCTCCCATACCCAGAGGATGCAGGAACTGTCTGCTCACATCAGCAATGCTCCCTGGTGCCCAGCACAGACAGGCCACAGAGGAGAGCCTATAGTGTGAGCCATGCAAGCACCTTTGCAGCTGCTGCATTTCCCCTTATGCTCACAGATGGAAAATCTTCTTCTTGCTTCCAGCCCATCCCACCTATTCATCTTTGTAAAAGCCCTCTAGGAGATGGGTAGATGTGCTCCTAATTTAGTACGAGCATGGAGCATTAGTACGAGCATAGAGCACAGGTTTTGGAAGAATGTCATGAAAGAAGATGTTTTCCCAGCTCAAGGAGAGTGATTCCCCCAGGAATTGAAGCAAGGAGGCTTGCTATGCTCATCTCTCAGCACTTCAGCATTAAACTAGGGCCACTGAGCACCAGAAATCAGCCCTCACATATCCCATGTTCTGACTAAACCTGCTCACAGGGAAGATGAAATTCCTAGATGTGAAAAGTCTTAATAGGGCTTGGGGCCATCCCCTGAACTGCTGGCAAGAAGGGAGTCACAAAGGAGAGCTCAAGGCATGCAGCCTCTTTGTGCTAACCTTTTGCAGTGTGCTCCTTTGGATCCTCCTGCTGTGGCACCGCTGTGACAAGGTCCCCACGCTTCTCCCTGTGCTGACTCTGCCCTGCTCCTCTCCAACCTGCCTAGATCCTGTGCAGGCGCTGCCTGCCTGCCACAGAGGTGAGCACGTAGCCACACATTGCACCCTGGCTGTGGGTTGCAGAGCTTTGTCTTGCCTAAATATACATTGGGATTGGCTGAATATTGCCTTAGGGATCAGCAAAAGGCTGTTCGACTCTCCAGCTTGGGCGACCATAGCAGGGCACACGTGGGAGTGAAAAGGTAAGGGCAGCTTACAAGTAATGTGTCAGCTGCAAGCCACACATTTTGGTTGTGGGGAGGAGAGGTGGGAGCTGTGAGATTTCCCTAAGGAGAGGCTTTAATTCCCCTACACACATACTCCTCTGGCTGGCTTGGGCAGCCCAGGTGTGTCTCTGCCAATTCCTGGCAGCTCCGACAAAGGAACAGCTAGAGATGTGTTGCCCACTTCTCCCCAGCACGTCAGCTGGGCACAAGGGTGCAGTTAGATTTTGTTCAGCAGTGAAATATTCATCAGTGCTGGCATTAGGCTTCAGTGTACCGCAGGGAATAGGGGAGACGTGTGTCTCTCCCAGAGGAGCTTGTTGCAGGCTCCTTTCATATGAAACATCACGGTAGTTCACCCTACTCACATGCTGCGGGTTCTCCCTCTGCTAAAAACTCACATTTTTAAAAATTAAAAGCTGTGATTCTGGCATGAGAGATGCATTCACCAGGGAGAAGTCTCAGCTCACTAAGCTGCTGTGAAGCAGTAGACCCCTTTGCCCCAAGGCATCAAGAGAGATTAAAAACCATTAATACACTAGAAAGACAACAGCAGTTTAATCAAAACATCTTGGGAGCAGCTTATGAATACTGTTAGCAGGCAATATTTTCTGGTGTATTTGTGTCTTATTAAGAGAGGCCTAACTTAAGCGGCTTCCTTTTGAGTTTCTACTTTCTTGGATTTGAAAATGGATTCAGTGCTGCAGCACAGGCCTGGTTGGCCGTTTGCCTACTTCAGCTCCCCCTACATTCATCACTTCATTTCACCATTCCTGATTTTTAGCCAGGATGCTGATTGCAGCTTCTTTTGTTTACTGGTTTCCTTTCCTGTGTATTTGCAATTCTAAATAAGTTGAATATTTATTAGCAGCTTGTCATTTTATACAGAGGACTCAGCTCCTCCCCGCCAGCATCCCTTTCTCTGCTCTGATGTGGTCTCTCAGGCAGTCTCTGCAGGTTAAGAGGGTCAGGGATGCTACCTCTGGGTCATAGGGAAGGAAAGGCAGTTCTCCAGAAGAGACAGCATTGCTGAAAGACCAAAACTGCTTTCCCAGGCAGCAGGAGTCAGCGCTCCATATTTGATCCCTTCCTTGCTCATCCTAACCAGCTGCTTCCTAAAACCAAGGCCTCATGTGCCACACATTTCCACAAGGAACAAGCCATTGCGCAGAGCCAGAGGCTGCTTGCTGGCAGTCTGCAGAAAGCACAGCACCGTGGCTGGATTTGGTAGAGCCATCTGCTGAGGCAGCACATCTAGAAGCACAGGGGCTTGCTGCCGAAATGCAAGGAGGAAAGCCAAGAACTGCCTGGGGGCTGAAGGAAGCTATCACTGGAGAGAAAAAACACTTCATTTCCAGCGGACTATGATAAGTGCTGCCTTTGCTTGCTAGCCAAGCCATTGCTGCTGGTCTGTCCTCCTGGCAGATAGCAGCTGGCAGCACCATGGGGCAGATGGGAAAAACAGCATGGAGTGGGCCTAAAGCTGGGTTTTGAGAGGTTAGTCTTGTGGTGGGCAAATGTCTTCCCTCCAGTCTCTCTTGCATCCAGCAGAAAGTGTTTAAGTTAGAACTTCAGAAAGAAAATATTTCTTTTCCTTTAGGAACAACTAAAACCTCCCATCTAGAAAGAAACTAATGAACCAGACTTCCTCCTGACTCTTCAAAGGAAGCAATAGTATTCAGGGTAAAGTTGTTAAAAAAGGAACAGCATGCCCCTCTGTCATCCTTTTTCTGACAAAAAAGGCGCTATTTTCACACTGCTCAGGTAATATACTCCCCCTAGCATTTGTCCAGGTCATTTTTTTTAAATAACGCAATTGAGGAGAAGCTTGCAGCACTTTCTCAAGATGCCACTTTACAGCCCAGACCTTACCACTAGGCAATTCTCCTGCTCCTCAACCTACATTTCATTACTTTGCTTTATTTCATTGCTCTGGCCAGTCTACTTGCCATACTTTTAGCAGACTATTAAAAGGCTGCTGAGTCGTGGTGCCTTGACATGCCTCTGCGTGACTTCCTGTGAAATATAGGTTTGAAATTTAATCTACACACCTGTAACCTAAAGCTATTAAGACCACACTGCAGATTTATAACAGCACACTTTTTCTCCTTGTCGTTGGCCCAAGGACGCCTGCAGCTGCACTGTTGTGACCCCAGGACCAAATGTATTGCCTTATACTCTGTCTAACCAAAGGGTCATTGATCAGGAGAGCTTTACACCCATTCAGCTGGGATGTGGGAGGAGCAACTAGAACATACGAAGCCCATGTAGGTGCCTCCTACACTTTGGAAGGCCTATCCCTTCTTCTCATGCAGTGATATCAGGGAAACAGAACAACCCAGGGTCCTAAGTATAGGAGCATGGCAGCAGCTTGAGGATGAGCACCTGCAGAGCCGATGTTGCCCAAGGGGGCAGTGCATGTCATGACTCAGACTATGGCAGGCCCAGATCAGTGAGCGTATTTGTGCAGGAACTCACATGCTTCATGATGAATATGCTTCATATGGCTCGTGATGAACTTTCTTCCTCGCTGAAGGACATATGGAGGTCAGTGTTATCTCTTTGGATGAGTCCTAGCTGCAGGTCTACCTCCTCCCTGAAGTCAGGAAATCATGAGAGGTGTAACGCAGCTTTGATACTCATGTACAGCACACTGCAGAGCACCCTGGCAAACAGTGAATGTAGAAGGATATTGCTGTAGCACAATGCCCATAGAAGAGCTCTGGATAGTCATATAGCTGAGAATCAGATCAGGAAATAAACTCGATGGCTCTTGCTTAGCAGACGGGCAAACTGCTCTGATGATCTAAGCCACAACTCCCTTTTTCCTGGAACTGGCACTCTGTGCAACAGGAGTTGTGCTCACCATATAGAAACCTGAGTTATAATATTCACCAAGTTACAGTATATCTTCAATTTCTTTCCTTAGATCCCAATTTAGGAAGTCTCTGACTAACTGCAGTGCGCCTGAGGTATTTGTTCCTCCAGCCAGCAGGAGATAGAACAAACCCTTCCCTTAAGGAACCCTCCTTTGGACCAGGGTCACGTTTTCCCCTTTTCTGTGGAGCTAAGCAATAGACAGTAATCCATTAATCCTCTGTGAAGGGGGATCCAGAGTTCAGACCTCTTGTTGCTGTGGGTCAGGTTGCATAGACACTCCCCATGATTTCCCTTCCCACTGCATATTATTGTATGGCTTAAAACAAAAAAGATGTTGATCACAACCAAAAAATAGTTAAATAATGATAATATGTAAGATCAAAATAGAGCAATGTTAGATCCCAGACTGCAATGTGGCATGTTTTAGCATTCACAAAATCCAGGACCACTGAGTGGCTTGCAGGGTACAATGTGACATTGCCCTGCTTGGGCTTGTGCACCCCAATGCTGACTGTGTGAGACAGGACTGGTGATGGAGCTAGGCTCTCACTGCTTCCAAACCACTAGTGACCTTTGAGGTCCAAATTAGCCATCCCTGCCTTAAAAAAACCTCTTGTCTGTAAGAATTAGGGGCAGCATGGGGGAATTTCTAAAAACATGCAAAAGCTCAGCTCCTTGGAGCCTCCATCTCTCATGTGCTTGCTTGGGTGCAGCTTTAGCATTGGTGGAGAGACTCCACCCTGCAAACTTCTTCCCCTAATGAACAAAGCCTTCTGCACATTTCACAGATTTGCTACATATAAACAAGTAGGTCATTCCTGTAATCTCTTCAGTTGTATATTAAAAAGCTTGTCCAAATTTAAGCTTGGGGTGTGTCAGCTTTATTACTGTAACAGCTTCTGTTTTGTCTCACAGAGATGAACACCAAGCCTGCTGAAGTTAATGAGAGCATTTCCAACAGCTTGCAAGTGCTGTGCATCATGTTTTCCATGACTTTCTGTCCCAAATGTATGTGGAACAGTGCCAATTTGCCCCAGCCTACAACTGGAGATGGAAGAGAAGCCACACTTACCCTGGACAAAACCAGCTAGGTTTTGCCTAGCACAGAGTGATCTCTACTACTATCAGAAAAGAAGAAAATTTTCTGAAAAAAAAATATTGCCTGGTGTTTAGCTAAAAACTCGACAAATTTGCTGGAGAATATAGACGTGTGTGAATGTGCTGTGAGTTGTCATGTGAGTGCAAGAAGGCATTTTGTTTCCCACTAGCCTCTGGAAACCAGATCTCCTAAATGAGATGACTGCAGACTCAATATCACACAGCAAATTGAAGGTGCTTGTTGCACACAATGTAATAATTGTATCTTGGTCTAAATGAACTCTGAGATCACTCCAGGATATAGTTATTATTACGGTTAACAGGAAGCTAACACAAGTTACTGCTCTGAAATGTACTCTTTCCTTGTTTCATGATTGGATACCATAACTCTCTTGCTACAAACTGTGATAGCTTTCTGCAGTCTCCATCTATTTCCCTGCAAGAAATACAGTTGCCTTGCTTTTGACTCCATCTTCATTGCATTGATGTAGCTCACATTTCTCTCTCTCCATCCCACAGGCAGCCATAGCCTCCAAAATGTGACGTCCAGGCCAGGCCAAAAAACATAGCAATAAATTTTCACCAGGCAAATGTACATCTGGATGCTGTCATACAAGCAGGGAACATCACATCAGCGTAGGCGTATGCCGCTAGTCAAAACCCATTTACAAGCCAATAATTGTTTATATCTAAGGAACTAGCCCAGAACAGTTTTTCCAAAATAATTTCCTTGCCCTAGTATTTAAAATGATGCTGCTGTAAGATTGCCTATTATGGACTATCAACAGAGGCCAGAGATTTGCCTACTCTGCCATTATAGTAATTAGGTTGGCATGAGCGTGCCTACTTACTAAGAAGGCAGACCAGACCCCCGGGCAGCTCGGTGGCTTTCTGGAGGACATACAGAAAGTTTGTGCGGGAAAATCTAATTTCCTCCAACTCGCTTGTTACTTGTGGATATTTGGTTATTTTAAATACAGCATTTCTCTTAAGGAAGAGAGAGTTAAAAGATTTCAGAAATCAACCCAAAATGCATTTCATGCTTCAACTGAAATTCTCCTTCAAGATACATACTGACCCCAGCTTCACCTTAAAAATGTATACATTTCCATAAACATTGCTGTTCATCTCTAAGTTGCAGTTAGCTGTCTGAGGAGCACTCAGCTGTTTCTGCTCCATTAGGGAGCACCACCAGCATGGCCTGACACGAGCCTCAGATGTTGATGGTCTTTTCATTTTGTGGAGGTGCCTGCCTGCCCTCTTGAAGGTGCAGGGTGAGCATGCTCAAGGTTCAGTGCTGTGGGAAGGAAAGCCACAATGCTCCAGCATGACCAGAGGGTGTTTCAGGTCATGGGCAGCCCCTCCACATGCCTGTGCTCCTGGAAAAGGGGAAGGCAACGGGGATGCTGACCAACCCACACTGCGCACTACCACGGAAGTCTGCTGTGCCCTGTGCACTCACCTGTGAGGGTTAGAAAACCTGTAAGAAGCAGAGATTTTCAGATGATAACAAGCCTTGTCCTCTGTCTGCCAGCAAGCTGTCCCAGGTACACAACCTAAGGGCATCCTCTGGCATAACATGCATTTCTCGAGGTACAAACACAATAGTCGTCCATATGAGATCCCTCACTGCTTGTTGTAGCTGGGAGGCACCATCTGAGTTCATGTCCTTGTTGCTGTTTTGGTTTTTTGGTTTTTCTTTGGGACAGAGGGGAGCAGAGAGAGATTTTATGGGTACTGTGCCCACCTTGCAGGCAAGGAGCAGTATCCACGGCCAAAACAGTTTGGTAGGGAAGAAAATGGTCCTTGGAGACCACTCAAGTCCGGAGAGATGGTGAGAGTCAGCCATATCTCTTCAGTCTCCACCCTCAAGGTTGTGCCAAGGCAAGACTGGACTGAGAGGCTCCACTTTTCCTGCATGCTAGAGCCTCCTTAAGTGAGCAAGAAACAAGAAAGCCAAGATAAGAAGCCAGGAAGAAAATCTGTGCTTGTGGCTACAGGGCCTCGCAGTCCTGGCACGCGCGGCCTGTGCCCACTGTGTGTTGCAGCACTGCCTTGCCTCTGCATGCGCGGTCTGCTTGGCCACCAGGCTCTGCTAGGTCCTTCAAAAAAAGCCCCTGCACCTTTTTGTGCATCTAAAGAGCAGCAGCTATGGCATAACTAAATGCCAATCCAGCGCCCTGGAGTGTGTGAAACCTCTCCTGTGCTCGCCTTGCTACTGACAGTGCCTCAACGCCCTCTCTTGGCAGCTGCCTTGGCGGTTTTAGCTGCTCAGCTTCCAGGAGCCCAAAGCTCTCCCTGCTCTCAGGGTGGCCAGAGTACCCAGTTCCCATGCGCCAGGACCAAAAGCAGGGGCTGCAGGCAAGCAGCAGAGCAAATACGCAATCAGAGAGCCAGGGGGTAGGAAGATGCCTTTCCTCGTGGTTGATGGTTAATTCTTAGTAACAAAGAAAAGAAGATGGGACCTGTATTTTCCGTGGTTTGTGTGTGGGACAGAACATTTATGCTCATACAAAGCAAGGGGAATTAGACACCTGCTGGCAAAGGTGTTCTGCAATCAGTGGAAAAGAGTTAAGGAGTGGGCCATAGCATCCATCTAGAGAGCATCTGAGGGCAGTGTGCAGAAACAAGCAAAATTTTCAATCTTTTTCAAATCAGGAAAGAGTTTTACAAGCTGCTTCCCCTATAAAGCAAAGCCAGGGCACTGTGACACCAGTGACACTGGAGTGCTCTCCATCCTGCTGTAACAAAAATCCCACACTGTCTGTGCATTGCTTGCTATGCTTCAGACACAAGCTGCTGAACATCTGAGGAGGAACTTCACAGTGGCTCTCTGATTTTGCCAGAGATTTACCTGGGCAGTTCCCAGCAGAAACTGCTCTGCCTCCAGACTTGCAGGGGATACAGCAGTTTAGATGTCACTTGGGTAATCAGCTTCCTCTGTAGGAAAGAGCCTGTTTGTGAGAAAGCAGGCACACACTCCATTGTGCCTTCCAACCAAGTTAATTAAGCAACGCTTAGGTGACAAAATAATTTGCATCAGTGTGAACACATTTTTCCTCAGTCTGACTGCTTAAGATAGATACCATTAGCTGATTTGGCCATTGAGGTAGAAAGTAACCATCCAGCAATGGCTGGAGAAGCACAAATTTTGAATGAGGCTGAGTGAATGTGGGCTGAGCAGTGAAGACCCTTCTATAAAGAGAAATGCCCCCCCCCAATGGCTATCTTGCTATACCAGGATGCAAGCATTGCCTCGCCACATCCCACAACAGGTTTCATGCCTTAATGCTGTTTCTCCTAATAATATAAATAATATATAAATATTATAATATGTATAAAATATATATTAATATAAATAAGATATAAATATTATATGTAAATATAAATAATATATAAAATAGCTACACTGACTAGTACAACGCACCACACAAAGGGCCTATGGTGTCTTCCCAGGCCAGGCTATGCTGAGGGGAGCCCCTATGAGCCATCCTGCTTGGAAACAGCACACATTTACTGTCTATCTGTTCTCCCATCTCTGAAGAGAGGATAATATTTATCTTGCTGCCAAGAGTTGCTGAGAGTTTGCAGTGTAAAGTGCTGCACACAAGGGCACAGGGGCAAGTGCTCAACATAGGGGAAGCTGCCAGTTCCCTTGCCTGGTGTTGAAAGGTCTTTTCCAGGCAACTGTGGCTCCCAGAGACCCTCCTGCATGATCTCCATGTGCAATCTCCAATTTCATATTTTTTGGAGGAGCTTGCAGGGCTGTAGTCCTCCATGCCACTGCAAGGAGCCACATTGGAGGAGCACCTCTGCCAACCCGCACCCTCAGTGTAGTTGTCCAACCTTGTCATCAGCACAGCTCATGATGGTGAGCTCTTCTGACTCCAGTTGAGCTAGAGAACTTCAGGAACAAATGAACTCCAGAGCAGAAATAGGCTATTTCACCCTTTTTCACTCTCCCCTCCCTGCAAGTAGCTATCGGCAAGAAAAAAAAAATTCAATTTTCCTCAATTTTCAGGGCAACTGAATCCATTTGCAAATGCATGTCAAGTTTGACAAATAGTTTTGGCTTAAATAATGGACTGGATATTTTTTTCCTTTCAATCTAAATGTTTTAGTTCCGCAGTTTCTAGGCAAAACATTGCACTTTTTCACTTTGAAATAATATTCCATTGTGAAACATGATATTTTTAAAAGCACAAAAGAAAACACAAGCTCTGAAAAATGAAGTAAATGTCACCATTTTTTTTTGTGTCAAAAGAAAGGTTTTAGCCAACCCACAGAATTATTTTTTCCATGGTTGGTGTCAGCTAGAAAACTGGAAAATCTGCATGTCTGGACAACCTGAAATTATTTTTTTTATTCCCCTAACAGTGAGCTCAGAAATCAATTTTCACAAGCCCATTTTCTATGCCACCATATCCATGTTGTCAAAGTAATGCCTCTACTCTGATTTTTACCCAAAATAAACAAATGAAGAAGATTCCTGAAGTAGAGTCTCTCAGCACCATTCGTCTTTCTACGTCATTCAAGTCCATTGGTAGCACTTTGATCTAAATAACACAGATCTTTTTCTCTTCCAGCCCACCAGGGAAACTTGCTGCGGCTTGTACTGCAGTTGGTAGTGATTGCAGTATCAGTACCTTAAAAACCTTTCACTTCCATAGCATGTGGACTACTTAGAGCCCTTAATGCATTAATTAAACTTTATTACAATCCCATGGGATGTAGAAAACTCAGAGATGACTTTCCCCACTGCCAAAGTCCTGCTTGGCCAACATGTGACCTTTGCGTGGGGCATTATGCTAGTCAGCATGGCTCTTATTAGGAGAAACAGCATCGAGGCGTGAAGCCTGCTGCAGGATGTGGCGAGGAAATGCTTGCAGCCCAATATGCCAAGATAACCATGGGGAGATGTTTCTTTTTATAGAAGGGTCTTCACTGCTTAGCCAACATTTATGCTGTTTATTCTGCTTCTGCACTTTTAATTAAGCTCCTTATTAAAGCAATTAATTCTCCAAACACAAAACTGTAGCGAGTGAGACATTCCCAAGCAAGGCTGTTTAGTAGAGTGTGGTAAATGAGTTGCAGAGCACTATATTTTAATCCCAGTCCCCATGGGTAAATATCTTTGTGAGAAAGCCTTCCCGTGCTGCTACAGGGGGATTTTGCTGAGCTCAATGAAGGACAAGGATGAAGTGAACCTCAGAGACCCTCCTCTTTCCCCAGGAGATCCCAGGGAACCTTTGGACTGCTTTGCCGCCTCATAACTAGTGAAACAGAATGAGCATCCTCATATTTTTTTACATGCTGTGTACATTGATCTTCAATAATGAGCACAAGATTTGGAGCTTCAAGGCCTTAGCAATTCTATTTTTTACTAGTAAAAGAGCCACACAGAATGTGTATTGAGAAACAGAAGGGCCCTGCTGCCTCCAAAAGCCAACCTTTTCCTCTCCACGCTTTTCACACTCGAGACTGCCAGCTCTCGTAGGCCTCACTCTGGTCATGACTTGCAAAAACAGAGCTTCTTACTTTGGTATTTCGATATGGTTACCTCTTCCCTATAAATCTACTGCTCCTAAATGCAAGATGCAATAAGTCCTACATCTAATTTTGGTCTCCTCACAAAGGAAAGGTTTAGGGAAGAAATAGCGAGGCAAGAAGGATGAGAAGTAGTTGAGACCTCAGGCTTGCTTGTAAAGCCATCTAACATAAGCAAGAAATTCTGCTGTACCCTGACTGCCTTCTCCCATCCCTGCTGGAGAGCCAGTAGCAGGCAATGATTTACCTGAGGAGCTCCAAACGATAAGAAATCACCAAGCAATTGCCAGGCAATTTTCCTGTTTGCCACCCACCACATCATAAATATTTCTCCTTACCATTTTCTATGTACAGCCATTTCTCTGAGGCAAAAGTCTCTGCAGGGTAAAAGCTGTGAGCACCTGCCCTCTGGCAAGCACCAGCCCCACATAACCTCTGCCACAGAAAACAAACAGTACTAAAATGCAGGCCTGGGAAAGAGATCACCTCCTTTCACATCCTCCTCATGTAAATACATATATTCAAAGAATAGATGTTCATTTTTAAGACTCACCCGCCCGATAAGCTTAAGCTCTCATTCTCTTCATTGTCTCCTCTTCCTTCCTGCTCCAGACATGCTGGGATGGACAAGAAGCCTTCCCACCAAAACATACACCATTTTGGCAAGCATGGATCCTACTGTCAAAGCAAAGGGAGGATGAGTCACAGCACCAGCTAGCTAACCCCATACCTGACCCCTTTCCTGGCTCCGCCATGATGGAGTTAGCCATCTGTGTGGGAAATAGCCCTTTGCCATTCACTTCATATGCTCCTTTCCCAGGGGGATGCTCCCCACTATGGAGTGGCAGTAAGGTAACTCTTGAACCACCTTTGGGCAGGCCAATGGCATGTCCAGGCCTGAGTTGCCTATTCCAGTCCCGAAGCTTTTCCCTAATTCAGCTTTCTACTTCTAGCATTGCCTGTGCCCTTGTTATTGCCCACCTTTGTCAGACATATACGCAGGGAGCTCTCCAAGGCTGTCATCCAATTTTTGGCCATGTCTCTTGGTGCCAGGAAGGGCTTAGCTGCTCAGCCAGTGTCTTAAGGGAGCAAAAGTTTTGCCCATAGATAGGCTACAGGCCCTTGTGTTCCAGTTAAGTTAGGAGGCTGTTAGAGCAGGAAGAGAGAGCATTTTTGGAAAAGACTGCCTGGGATATAATCCCACCCATGGCATTCACAGGAATCCACTTAGGAATTATATTGCCCTACTTAGGTAGACTCAAATGGTCAGTATTTCATGCAAGATACTTTGTTTGCGGAGAAAAACAGAGTGCTGCCTTCATCCAACTTCACAGCACTGTGTAAAGCCCCACTGCAGCTTAGGCCCATCACCCGTTAAAAGGTTCTGTGCCCCAGGAAATGGCAAAAAATACAGTTACAATATGTTATATTTTTATGGCTATCATGCAAGAGAAATGCAGCAGAGGAGGCAGCCTGCAGCTAGGCCATGCAGGTGTTCTCTAGCACCCCTCTCTGGGCACTCACCTCAGGCATCAGCTGCTGGAGGGCACCAATAGGAATAAATCCATGAAGAGTTCACCTGCTGCCAATGATATTGCTGCTTTTGGTCTGCTTTTCAGGGAAAAAAAAACAGATCTGCAAATCTGCTTCTTCTTCCTGTCACACTTCAGGCTCGTTGGGGTAACAGGAGAGGGGCATGTCTCTGTGGAGCTGTACAAGGGAAGCCTGTTAGGCAGCTGCTCCTCAGCAACATGCTGGCTAGAGCACAATGTGAGGGATTTGCACAGCCTTAAAAACATGTGTTGAAACTTGTCCAATCTGCAGTTTGTTGGATCAACTTGTCACTCGCTGGTACTGTTCTCCACATAGTACAAGAAGAAGCTGGAGTGTGGTGCCCAGTGCTGGAGCCCTGGCAGACGCTGAGAGCAGCGATGCTGATGTGACACAAGATAGCTCACAGGCAGAGGCATTAGTTAACCTTCCTCCTTGCATCTGAACAGAATTGATGATCTGACCAGATCTGACCAGATCTGACCAGACTCACTGAGACACCAGTGGTGCAACGCCAACTGCTCAGAGCTGCAGTGGGGATAACGCCGCGCTCCTCTCCACAGCTGAAAACAAGGGCACCAGATGGCTCAGCACGGCCACCAGCTCACAGCATCTGCCCTGGGCCAAGAGCACACTTTCTAGGAACTGATTGGAGTCATGGTTCATCCACCACTTATTTTTAATGTCTGTTCTGTATCAGGTGTCTAGCACAGAGGGGTAGAGTGCACACAGGGGTAAGCTCACATGTTGATGGTGCTCTGGAGCAGAGCTCTGCTTTGACATGTCCCATTTCTTCCAAGGGAGCAGAGACACACATGCTTCATGGGGCCAGCACACAGGAGCCTGGCCTCTGCCAGTGCTGTATGCTCTGTGCTCAGGGAAAAAGGCTTTGCTCTCCTTCCACACCTGCAGATACTTCCTTCACTAAACTTGCAGATGGATTAAGATAAAACCTGTCTAAAACATCCCTGAACCAAATACAGTTAAACGCAAGAGACTGGAAAAAATGTGCAAGAGCCATAGCTCCAGCTCTCCATGTATGGCTCTTGTGAAATTCAAACTTCTTACGCATCCTCAGACTTCTCCTTTTCATGGTACCAAATAGAGGAAGCTCTAAGAAATGCCTTACAAATGTTTCATTTTCCCACTGCTGACTCTGACACCTTAAAAAAAAACAATTTTTCCACAGAGGTTTCAGTGACCTCTTAGTGACAGAAGTCACCTGCCTTTCCCAATGCCTCAGACATCCTGAATTGAACCTGCACACGCCTGCCATGGGCGTTCCACTTGCACGGCTTGAAAAGGAAGAGCACTAAGCCTGCTGAGCCACCAAGACAAACATGCAGCACATGCTGCAATGTAGCCTTCAGCAGAAAGTTAGCAGCTGTCATAGCTCCTGAGTTGGCTTCAATCCAGAGGCCTCTTTGATTTTGGTGGAATTACGGAGGTTTATGCTAGACAAGGCACAGCCCTTCTGGATTCATCAGTACTAAGGGATTAATCAACTTGCAGGATAACGCCCTCTAAAACATGCTGCCTTTCTTTTGTTGCCTTATGGACAACTCCTTTGTAAAGCCACCACAGAGGTCTCATCTATCTGTCAGGAAGGGAGGAAAACCATTAAAACACTTAGGGTTTCAGCCAAGCACTGTCTTACAATGAACAGCTGGTTTGTTCTCCTCCAGCAGCAAAAACCCAGTAGGCTGGGTGTGGGAGCAAGAGGATGCTGCATAAGCCAAGTGCTGACCACTTCTCATCCTTGGTATTGTGGGTGGAGAAGGAGAATGCTCTTTCAGATGCTGCTCTACTCCCAGAGCTGGAAGCAGATGGGCTGCTTTCACTCGTGCTCTCCAAGGAGCATTGTTCCTGGTGTATCTCAGCATGTGGTGTCATATTAGCAGCAAGTCACCCTGCTGCCTTCTCTGCCACTGCACTGACAAGTCTTGCAGATGGGCAGGCAGCCGTTGTGAGAATAGCAGTGATGCAGGCCAGGAAAGTGAGCTGCTGAAATGAGCAGGCCTGCTTTCTAGGGTGTTAGCTCCTGTGCGAAAAAAAAAAAAAAAAAAAAGAAAATAGCAAAGGAAGGGCTGTGCTTGTGGGGCTAAATCTTCCTCCAAGGCTGTGGACTACCAGTTGCATCTGCATAAGCTGTTTCCATGGGTAAGACCCATCAACTCACACACCTTCTACAATAATATAATGTGTAGGGAATGGGGGGAGGAAATATGGGCATTTATTTTCCTCATTTTGTCTTCCTTCAGAGGAAGATCTAGCTAGCCCGTTACCTCCTTCCACTGCAGGAGAGATGGAGCAGACAGCAGCTTTTCATGTCATTCCCAAGTAAGTGGTTTACTAGCTGTAACTTGGAAATCAAAAAATCACTATTTCAGGAGGTAAGACAATATCAAGGTTCTCATCTTTCATCAGCCTTTGATCTCCCATGGCTCTAATTGACCTCAGCAGAAAATACAGATGTGCCACACTTTAAGAAGAAAGAAAAATCATGCCTCAGTGTTATCTCAGATATTCCCAAGAGAGTTAACAGGCAGAGAAATGTGGTTGCTCATATCTACCCACAGAAGGCTTGTGTCTGCAAAAACATATCTATCAGTTTTCTGGCTGATACCAAATGCATCCTCTTTGAAGTGTGTTTTTGGGTCAATGCACGCCAATGTGCTCCAGGTCTTGTTTTATCCTGCGATGTGCCTCTGAAGGCAGACCTTTCTGGGGCTCTCACATTAGCAAAACTCCAGAAGGTTGATCTCCACCCATGCTCTGCACCTTTCCAGGCGAACATCTCCAGCAGATGACCTGGGTTTTCTGTTACCCTTCACAAGGCTGGGCCCTGTAGCAGGATAGGATGGATACAGGCATGCTCTCTTGAGCCATTGGGAATGGAAATGGTTATGCTCAGTGTCTCCTGTACTCGGAGCTTCCTTGGGTCTTCCCTGGTTGCCACTGTACAGATGCTAGATCTAGAAGCCAAGAGGTATTGCTATTTCTTATTCCTTCTTGTTACCCTAAGACTTTTCCTCTCAGCTACAGAAGTTCACAAGTGTTTTAGCTTTGAGCAATGTCAGCTGAATGTTGAGGAGATTTCTCTCTAAAGATACTGTTTTTCTCTCTCTGTTAATGGTCTCTAGACGGTCCCAGCACCAATTGTCTGAGAGTGCGTTTTCTAGGTAACATCTGACAGTACCAAGAGGCAATATGCTACTAATTCTAAACAAGAGAATAACTCTAAACAAGAGAAAAAGAAACATCAGGTCAGACTTCAGGGAGTACAACAGCTTCTAAGAGGCAGCCCAATGAAAGAAGCAGTTCTGTACATGAGAGAAAGGGAAACCATGATTCAAGCTGGGTGCCATGCCACCATAGGAAGAAGCCAAGTTTGATGAGCTTTTCAAGACAAGTGTGGGAGGCTTGAAATCAGAAGCAACATATTTCAGGACTGTTTTTGGGTCAGAACATTGTTAGGGGAAGGAACATTGCAGGTTGAACTTCCTCCTAACTTAATATATTGGCTGTGCACAAGCATAACAAACAAGCCTGAATTTGTGTGTCAGTGCATTTTCAAACAGAAACCCTTGGGTTACATACATGGAGACATGACAAATTCCCCTCTGGTTTCAAGAAATTCAAAGGTTGAAATGAAATCTGTGTATTTTAGGGAGTACGGAGAGGAACATGTCAGATTTTCAATCACTGTTTACATCTTGTTTATAGTTCCAGCCCTGGGAAGCTGAAAGCAACAAAAAGCCTTCTCGCTGAGAAGTCTTTCTTCCCTCACATCTTCATTCATTAAGCAAGCTGTTGACAGAAGTCTGTAGTGCAGAGCCCTAGTGTAGCAGTGGGTTTGGGAAACAACTTTATTTTTAGAAAGAAAAAACCTCAAAACTACCATATTTCTCCAAAGGGCTAACTCTAGAACTATTACCAGTAAAAGCTGCCTTGAAATAAAACTATTTTTAATGATAGTGTTTAGGGACAGTTTCAAGAGGCCAATATTGTGCTATTCTAATAGAGCAGGCAATACTTTGGGGGTAAGGAGAGGAAGGAACCCAGGGCCTATATGGGACCATGGGGCAGGTAACATGGGGCAGGCCAGACTAAATGGCCTTAGCTTGCCACTCACAGCCCAGAGCAAACTGCAGATGCCTTTACTTGCAGGAACCAGCATCCCTCCCCTGGCTTTACGTAATGTGCTGAGATCTCAGATTCCTAAGTGGTTTGCAGTGCACAGTCCTTTTTGCTCAGTAACTTTCTCATTATAGGCCAATTTCAACTGATAAATTCATTTATAAGCCAGTCCATTTGTGCAGACCATGTTGCTGGAGGCAGACTTCTGCCTATTCTTCTCTTTCCTACTCCACTGGAGTCCCTGATAGGGACACATGGCCCCAGGGATGTCCCTGCCTAGTGTTTGGATAGAGGCAGGGCCTGGGCACTTAATCAAAGAGCTGTGAACAAAATTAGAAAGGGGTAGATAAGAACCGTGTAGCAGTAATCCCACATTTCCCATCACTTAGAGCACACAGTAAAAGCTATCAGTGAGCTAGTCAGCAGGGACAGAAGCAGCCGCTTCCAGGAAAAGGGAACATAAGGGAAACAGGTCAGCAAAGAAAGTGGCTTTGCCAGGCTCAATAAAAGGCATTCCACCCTCTGCCCAAAAGGAAGAGGCTGTGCATGGCCAAGCTCTGCACCCTGGTAAAATTGGGCAGACACAAGCTGATAAGGCATGGACTGGTTGCAGGACGTGGCTGAGCAAGAGATGAGACCCTGGGTCATGGGTTCCTGGGTCTGTATAGCTGAGCAATCAGTCACATCATCCATCATACAACCACAAATCTCTGGAAAGCTACAGCCAAGGAGAGAAGGAGACCCATGCCACCCACAGCACAGCAGGGATGGGGCCAAGGCAGGACAGTGCATGCAGAGCAGCACCAGACTCACTGCTGCCTTTCCATCAGTGATCTGGCAGTCTCTAGCCTACTGTCCTGGGGCAAGCCAGCCTCCCCAAAATAGCTTTCTTTTCCGAGAAAACCCAGCAGATGGTGCCAGACTGTCATAAACTCTGTGGGAGCTGAGACCCAGGTTGCAGGCGTCCAGCCCAGCAGCCCCAGGAGCTACTGCCCACCTCCCTCCTCCCTTTCTGGCTGGCAGCAGGGCCAGGGGGATGCAGCCAGGGCTGTGAGATTTTGGGAGGCCCTGCATTTAACAAGTATCAGGAGCAGCGAGAAGCTCAGCACCCGCATTTTTCTATTTAGCCAATGTTCCTTGGCCAGCACTGAATTGTTTCCCACATTATACTTTCCAGCATAATATGTTTAGTCCTCCAAGTGACAAAAGCCAAGGAGTCTCTCCACCTCACCACCACTACCTCTTGGCTAACTTTGTTCTGGATGATTTATCTGTACCTTCAGTGTAATTTTTTCCTTTGCACCATTTCATCCTATTATTCCAGAATAAATCAGGATCATTTCCATGTTGAATGCCAGTAGAGGAGCACCAGCAGGAGGGGAAAAGGTTCAACACTGACAGCAGTTCCGTGAGTGAGGAGACTTTATCCTGTGCTCAGAGGGAGAACAGGCCCTTGATAACAATTTCAGGGTTCCCTGTGCTCTCCACAAACACCCACATCACCCCACACCACCTTATCACAGAGAAGCACAGCAAAACAAGAAGTGCATCACAGGTACATGCATACCTGGGCCACCAGTCTTTACTGAAGCAAGACATGAAAGACATGTGCAGAGAATGGATAAGTGCTCACCTGTGTGCTAGGAGGATGGTGCTAAGGTCTAAACATAGGGAAAGAGACGGGCAGTTTGGCAGTCCCTGTACTCACCAGCAGTGTAGTTGAGGCCTTGAAATCATATTTTCTGAGTTGCAGAAAGAACACATTTTGAATGCTGCACTTACCAACCCTCCCTTGGGAGGAGAGCATCACAAGCAAACTAAAAGGCTATAAGACTGCTCGTTGACATCCCTGCCACCTCTGCCAGCTGCAGCTCCCTGACGTCACACCAACTCAAAGGCTTCTGCAGCAACCCCTTGGCTAGAGGTGCTCTCCCAAACTCCTGAGCAGGAGGCAGGTGCTGGCTGTGTGTGTATAAGGAAGAGATTTGAAAAGGAAGATTAAGGATGAGACAAGAGGCTGATGAAAACGTAACACAATACTGCCTCTAAGCTGCCTGCAAAAACAAAGTAGTGTTTCAATAAAACACAGTGGAGATTACTTGACCTGGACTTCCTAAACAGAAATATACTGATGCAAGGCCCAGGATGACGTGGGGTCCTTCCCACATCAAGGGTCACTCCATGCCACAATGAGCACCATGCACTTTGCACCAAGTCAAAGGTTTTCAGTCATAAGTGTTTTCCAGGAGAAGGCCCATGACTTGTGTAGTGGAGGCTGTCAGCAGGCAGCATGCTTGCATATCTCAAGACCCAATTAGCAGACCAGGGATGCCCAGGACTTTAATCCAGAACCAAAAATACTGACCTGGAAGATCTGGTTGAGCAGAGCAACTGTGGAGAGACAATTTATTACTTGAGACTGAACATGACAGGTACACATTTACCTCCACAGTCTTGTTCCTCCCCTACTTGCAAGAAATACCTTTCACCCCATTCAGATGCTGGACATAGCGTCAAAAAATCCTAACCACTGTGCTGAAGGATCTCAGTAGGTCTCTTCGGACTGGCAGGCAGCCCTTTGCACCAGCAGCACGCCACAGCCTGAACACTTGGCCCAGCACTCAGGCAGTACATAGCCCCAATGCTAATGACATGCAAATTTGTGAAGCATTCCATATATTACTACTCAGCTCTGGTGAGACCAGACCCGGAATATTGTGTACAGTTCTGGGCCCTCCAGTATAAGAGGGATGTGGAACTCCTAGAAAGGGTCCAGTGGAGACCTACAAAGATAATTAAGGGACTGGAGCATCTCTCGTATGAGGAGAGACTGAGTGAGTCGGGCCTGTTCAGCTTGGAGAAGAGAAGGCTGAGAGGGGATCTGATTAACATGTATAAATACATGAAGGGGGACTGTA
>JAUBOD010000165.1:219545-232898 GCA_032353885.1 Nothura maculosa
TCCCCTTGCTGGCTTTGCTCACCAGCACTCATCAGTGAGCTACTGCAGTCCTTTCAGCATGACAAATATCTCTTAGAGCAGTCACCATCAGGTTAAAAGAAAAACGTTTCCAAAATTGCCTTGATGTCCCTGCAACAGAGGGGACTGCTTTCTGTCTTCTTGCTCTCTGACCATGAGGAACAAAGTGCTCAGGCAGCAAAAGGTTTTAAAACACTCCTTGGCTACTGTAAACACTTGTAGCTTTAATGACAACCAGGAAAAGGAAAAAGAAAAAGAAAGAAAGAAAAGCTTTATTAGAGCAATCACAAATCAACACATCTTCATAAAAAGCAGTTTTGCAGTGTGCCAGATGCTACGTTAACTATCGCTAAAATGCTAAAACTCCAGCTCAAGAATGTTAAATCCTTGCCTCATCCTTGCTAAGGGTATCCCCTGGAGGGAAGCACCTTGAGAAACTCTTAAAAATGCCAAGCAAGTCTTGCAGCCAGGCCCTGTTCAGTGGGCTGTCAGCAGCCAAGACCCAGCTCCAAGGCATAAACCTCACGGCTACAACTCCGGATCTCTCAGCTCGGCGGCAGTCCCCGAATCAGCAATCTCTCCTGGTGCCAAGCTACTAGAGCAGAACAGAGACGCACGGACATATACAAGCTGTCAACGAGCGTTATGCTTGCAATGATCAACTACCAATATTCTGCTCTGGAGGAAGCCCAGGCTCCTCTAAGGTTTCAGGCAAAGGGCACAGGCAAGCTGAGTATCGCAGCACAGCTAGCCTAGCTAATGGCATCTAAAAGGGACAGACTTTCTCTATCAATGCACAGCAGTACTTACTGACAAACTTTAGGAAATATGGTCCCTTCTCCTCACTTCAAAAGTCGTTCAAAAAACAGCCAGCCTCCCTGCAGCATGAAGCCGACAGCCAGCCATATATCAGGTTGGCAGAAGAGGCAAAACTGACTTTATTTGGTTTTCAAACAGCTCACCATTTATTCTCCCTCTCGTCCAGAACTTAGGCTGCCTTCAAATAACTAGTTCACAATTTCAGCCAAAGTGGAACCTAAGAAACTTAAGAGCAACAGAAAAATATGAGCCAGGCCAGAAACATGAAACTTATTTTGCCTTGTCCCCATACAGAATAAGCTATAGTCCAAGAGTCTCCACTGAAGCCCAGGAGTGCTGCTGAACATCTTGAGGGAGAGAGAAATACTCGGTCATATGAGGATGCAATACCAAGAAAGACAACAGTGCCACAGAGGAGGTGGCAGGAATTAGGTAGAAAAAAAACATTTTTCTAGTCTTTGACAGTGACACAGAACACTCCCTCAGCAAGGGGAAAAAAGTACTCCCACTAGGAATTTATGGGAGAACATGACTGCATATTTTACAGTACATTCTTATGGCCTCATCGGTCAATAATCTGCATTTAACTAAGTCCCTTCAGTGTGTGATGGGCCATAATGCTTGCAAAGCAGCTGCTACATGCTGAAATAATAATCAAGGAAGCAGAGAGCAGAGCTGATAATTGACTCTGCTAATGGGTAAGTCGGGATTTTGAGTTATTGATCAGATGCGCTTCAGTGGCTCAGCAAGAGCTCAGTCCTCTGTGCCTGGAAGTTATTGACTTTGCTGCTACCAAGAAGGGGATCCTCCCTCCTATCTGCTTCCTTTTCAGATATTTACCTATTCTGGATTTCTTTCAGTCTTTCCCATGGGACTGGACCAGTCCCATGAGAATAGCCCCTGAGATTGCTTGCAAAGCAGCTTTGCCCCTGCTTCCAGCCCGTCTGCTTCCACCCACTCAGATCTGCAGCATCAAGGACAGAAAGATGTCACGCCAAGGAATGACTGTTTTCAACCATCAGTACGTCTTCCTGAAACAACTCTGACATAGTTATTCCTCCCCATTAATCTATTTTCCTTCCAGTCTTCCAGTGAAGGCATCCCTTTCATTTTCTGACCTTCCACCAATCTATTCTCCTCCTCCTTGATTAACCTAAACTATGATGCAGCTTCTGCAAATTTCTCGCTTTTCCCAGAGGTCACCATGCTATGACCGATCAAGGTACTGCACTGGGACCGGCCTTGTTGCTCTATACCATGGATCACCTAGTATTACCCGCACTTCCTAGCTGATTTTGGAATCAAAGCAATATGCCACCATTGCTGCACCATTAGGTGGACAGCTGCAACTGTCTCTTTAACATGCCCTTGCAAGACAGTGTCAGACAGTTGTTTTTTTTTTCAGCTGATTCATTGCCTTCCTTAAAGAACTGCAAGAGTTGAGCATTTTCCTTAGAAGAAGAATTGAACTGCAGAGCTGAACTGAAGAACTGATGCAGTTTCCTGCTGCACAGTTTCTGCAGTTTACACATCCTTGAAGCCTTACCCACAGAAACCTCACAACTGTTTCTCCTAATTTGCTAGGTATTGCATACATTTGTATGCATGTGAAGTAGGTCTGTAATTCTCTAAATCTTCCCCAAAGCCTTTAAAAATGTGAGTACAACATTTTATATTCTTACCAAATACAATTGTTTTTATTTTATTCTGTTTTAGAGTTTTTGGGTTTTTTTTTTAAGAAAGAAAGAATATTTCTTTTAGAGATGCTCTTATATTTCCTGAGAACTCTTGGCTGTACACCATCTGGGCCTGGACACTTAATGATACTTAAAACAATTTATCTCTTTCAGCTCCTCCTCTCTCAGCCTATGATGTTATCTCATCTTCTTTGCAAGAAAAGAGAGCAAGGTGAATGTTCTTCACTAATGAACTTTCAGCTGTTTGAGAACATCTTTCATTTCCTTAATTGCTCTCTTTTAAGTACAGGTAATTCTAAATATCCTCAAATATTTAAGAGGACTTCCTGGTCTGAATTACTTTGGAAATTCTATACCATTTATATACAATTCGTACTGTATCTAAATCATATATCATCATAAACAATTTATATGCCAGGCTTTTAAACATATAGACTGGTAGAAATGCTGTCTATTGAAAAGCTTAGTTTGGGTTGTCTAAAAATATTTGTGAGGTGACTTAAGCAAGTACTGTTACAAGGGTATTTAATAATCCAGACAAGAAAGGTAAAAGAAGAGTCAGAGGCTGAGTTAGTGCCAGATAAGCTCTTGGGAAATAAGCCACATGCTTTTAACTGTAAGGAACAATAGCCACAAAGGATTGCTCCAAGTGAAGGACTAGCATCTCTACATTGCATAGTTGTCATCACAGCAGTTTTTTTTCAAATTTAAAACAGGATGACATGGTGAGAAACCCGGGTTCAGGTCAGCAAAAATGATCTGGTGGCCTGTTCAAATCCAAATTCCAAGCACAGCATTCCCTGACATACAGTACCTCACTTGGCCTTTGCTCCTTCTGAGGCATGAGGGAGCTGGCCTCTGCCAGGGTTGGCTGTGCAGCATGATTAACAGCATGATTAACAGCCACCCGCTTACAATGAGCTCCTGAGGATGCTCAAGGCCAGCTTTACGAGCAGGTGTGCACATGTAGTGAGGAGCAGGTCCCTCTGCACACGTAGGCAGGCTGCATGCTATGATGGTAAAAACAGATGGTTTTTACTCTCCTGCAGCAGAGTAAAACTTTTTACTGCAGTAATCTCCCCTCTCACTGCTAGTATCACATGTATCTAGCACAACCACAGCAAAAAAGGGGTTACGCTGCCAAGAAGTCCTGCCTACTCCTCACCATGAGCTACATCCCATCTTGTTCATGAAAGGTAAGTCCATGTTGCTGTTCAGCAGCAATACAACTGTAACAGAGAGGCACAAGCCACCAGATGATTTGCAAAAGCTTTAAAGATGTGACTGAGGCACTGTCCCCATCTCTGAGAACTGCAATGGCAGCTCTGATCCGTCTGTCATGCAGTGGTTAGAAGTGGCGTCGCCAGCAAGTTTGATGTGGTGGCAGAGCATGCGACAGCACTGTGTGGAAGTGGTTAGCTGTGCCGTGCTTTACTTTCCAGCGTGCACATGCCTGCATGGCTGCAAACACTGGCCTGTGTGGCCATGAGCGAGCAAGCCTGCTGGGAGAGTGAATCCCATAAGAAACATTACTTGTCTTTACCAGTGATGAAACATGTATATAGTTAGAGGTATTAAGTGTTAATACACAGAGCCCTGGACCTCTGGAGTGCACAGTGACCATGAAGTTACCACATCGTTTTGCAATGATCAACAATGAGAGCCAGGAGCTTCAGCGTAGGAGAGAGTCTGCAGCATATCCATCCTGACCTAGTTTCACCTTTGCTAGGCTCACAAGCGAAATAGATGCTTTTCCCGGCCTGGGCAGAGCCCAAAGTCATCAATAATAATCTCTGTAGCAATTGCCTACGAGGCTAGAAGTAATACCACTCTTTAGATATGACTCAGTTTCAGCCCATTGAGACGTGGCAGCATCCTGCCAGCAATAATGTTGGACTTGACCACCAAACCAAAATTCCAAAGCAGTTTCAGAAGTGCCATCGTGATTCTTAATACTTTGAATCAACCAGTTCTAATTTTACTTCGAATTTCACCCTACAGCCTTATCATCTGGCTCTTACCCAGATATAACACAAAGGGTCTGTGATTCTTGGATCATTTGCTAGTGCTTTATGGGCCACAACTCCAAAGCCATTGTCCAGGCTATCCAAGTCACTTTAATTCTGTTCTGAACAAGACTTGGTGATACAGATTCATCTTAAAGCAGAGGAAAAGTAGGAGCTCCGTAGCCTGTAGAGTTGATAACGAGGTCACATATAACAAAGACAAACTTCAGGTAGAACTCTGGCCCTCCTCCCTGACCACCATCCTACCTCTCTGTGGGGAGGACTGGACAGGTTAAATGCCCCAAAGCCAGATGAAGAATCTATATGTTGCTTCCTTCAGTCAGGAAGTCTCTAATAGTCTCTGCTCCTTATGTGTCTGCAGAATAGAGAAAGGCTTTCCATACTACTACAACCTGCCAGATGGATTCATGTTTCTTTATCTCTATATGTCTCTCATTTTCTAGGCAGCCATCCCCATTCAATTAATCTGCCACTAGATGTTGCTCACTTAGTGTTGAGTCTGTAGCTTATACAGTTGCTAGATTTTCAGAGAGGCTCAAGGTTTTCACCAGGAGTAGTAAGAAATTGAAGAGATGTTTGCAGTTTTGCTGCAGCTGATAGAGCTGAGTAACAGCAAGGAAAATAGGTCTTGTTCAATTCATTTCTGTGATGCATGAAACACTAAGCAATAACTAGGCAGGGAAGGAAGGGATGACTCCATATGGATATTCAGGATGTCAAAAGCCAACTCTGCAGCTGTAGGACATGGAAGATGGGAATTTTGAAAAGAAGAAATAACATTTTGCAAAAGCAAGTTTCCATATGAGCATCAGGAAAATACTTTCCAAATTCTACTGCCAACTGGATAAAGCCTAACACGCAAGACATGTAAGCACAGAGCTTGGGCTGGTAGCAAACCTGCAGGCTGGAAACATAGTCAAGTCCTGGTGGTTTCCTCCGGTCCAGAATTTGACATTTCCCACGAGAAAGCGGAAGCTGCTACTCAGCAAAGGGGAGCAAGGGCCACATATCTTGATGTGTCATGGTTCCTGTTGGGTCAAAGACTTCCCATCTGACTTTACAATTACTGGGTTGCAAACAACCTCTGCTATACACTTTCAGGTGCCAGTCTTCCCTCTCCATAGGTAAGTGACAAGGCAGCTGCAGTATGACAGCCAGCTTAGCCAAAAAGTACATCCAACAGAGAAAGCAAATGTTACAGACCACTTGTCCTCCTCTTGTGAGCTATACATGTGTTCCTCATGTGGCGTGGAGGGACCGAAAGAGATCTGTCACCTCTCCAAACTGCAACTTTCCCTCTGCATTTCTGCATTTCTCCCTGTTGCTCAACTTCTGCTGTATTTCTCCCACAGCAGGAACAAATAGAGTGGAAGAGATCCCTTGCTACGGCAATGAATTTAGGCCTTGAGCAGCTCATATTCCAAGGCACCGTTCCCCTCTGATTGAGGGATACTGCGTTCATCTGTCCTTCCCAGGGACCCCTGCCTCTCACAAGCAGGAAAGCATGACTGCACAGCACCAAACCCTCAATAGAAAGCGTGCTCTCTACTTGCAGATTCTTTGCTGCTTCTGCTGCTCCAGAAGAGGATTTCTTCTCTTGTTCATTTCCCCATCTGTGAAAAAGCAGAGAAGAAAAGGGAAGACAAAATTGCCATTTTGTTGCCCCTAACCAGAGCAGGGAGGAGGAGAGTGTGTATTCAGAAGCCCAAAGGATTTTTGATATTCCACCCACATACGCCTTATTTTGGCAGGTTAGCAGCTTGCCAGTAGATCCGGAGTCCTCTGTGCCATTTATCCTAATCTGTCCTCTTGTGCTGCACAGTAATCACCCTTCATCATGAGATCACACAGTTTCTACACTCCCAAAAGCACACAAATCACCCGTCCCAATCCTGCCTCAAATACATCATTGCTAATCTATCTATTGTAGATGAAGAGACAACAAATCACCCGCTGACCAACCAGGGCCAGGAAAGTGCCTCAGAAAGAGGGCCATAAAATACTCCTGACATAAGAAAATAGAGATTCCAGCTACAGAGAAACACAGAGTATTTGAAAGCTGGTACTGATAGCTATAGGCATACATATATCTTTTGTCCACATAGTCTGTCCATGTTTGAATTTGGAAATAGCTCCCCTCCAGTTCAGCAAAGAATGTTCCAGTTAAGGAGTGTCTAACTTCAGCCTCTTCAAAGACTGGGGCTAGGAATTTCGTTCTGGATCACACTGTCTTTCATGCCGCTCAACAGATGAGCAAATGAGATGGAAGTGGAAAAGTCTGACCCACACCTGAACCAACTGCCTTGAGGGTTCAAAATGAGTTTTTGTCCTAATCCATTACTAAATACGTTATCAGCCTGCAGACAAGGCAAATGCAAAATGGAGAGAAACAAGAAACCCCTTTCTGTGTCAAGAGTGAATTCAATTTTGTGGAGAAACTGCATATGCAACAACTTGGTGTCACATGACTAGTTGGTTCCAGCCTGCTGTTTTCTTTCTCTAATAGGATTTTCCCAGCACTATTTACCTCATCATCATTTCATTGCTGCTAAGCCAGGATTCCTAGACAATCTGTCCCACTTCCTCAAAACAACTTTCTGTCTATCACTAACAGGTCTGCATTATCCATATGTCCTCCAGCCTCCACTGCTAACAACAGTCTTAATCTTCTTCCTTAATACCAGCTATCAAAGTAACACTGTGAGGCACGAATAGATGCTGAATTCTAAATCATTAGCAGAAAACAGAACCAATTATGAAAAAATAGCTAAGAATAAGCAATCATATGCAGGTTTAAAAATAGATTTTTATTCATTCCTGTGACTTCAATTCTGTATGCAAACGACAGGCTTTGTAAACTCAGAATGGAAATGTGCCTGTCTGGGAAGCTATCAGAGATGTCCCAGCACATGTGGGTGGCATGAAAACATCCCTACTACCAGCTTGTGCTCACAGCATGGAAAAAGGGGTTCCCAGTATCACAGCTTGTTTCACAGGCTTGGATCTTCTCCAAGGGGAAATCTAACCAGGCTGTCTGAGCAGTGCAGCATTTACTGTCAGTGATGGTTAGCAAGCACTTCTAGATGCCCAGCTGGCCCACCTCTGGCTTCTGCAGAGCTCCCAGAAAAGTCTTCATGACTTCATGGGGTTGCCCTGGAAGTCAGGACCAACCTTCTCAGGCCAGTTTTATGAGGACAAGGCATCTTTTGAGTGTCCTGGATTTAACTGGCAGCCCTCCAGGCAATAACTGAAGATAGTAGTGTTCCTGCAGAAAGGTGGCACTTTCTTGGGCTTCCTATACTAGAATATGAAAAGAGATTTTGGGGATTAGAGGCCATGCTTGAATTTGAGGAGGTAGGGAAGAGGTGATGGTGAACATGGTAACCATGCAAAAGTTCGCTTTTCTTCTGTTGATATGTTCAGCGCTTTGTCCTGGGCCTCCTTAGGGATTTGAAAGCATCTGAGAAGTACTGTCAGACACCTGCAGTTCCCCTCATTGGTCTTGCTGGAGGGATGCAGTTTCCTTTGATAGCATCCTTTTCACAAACATCAAACAGTTTCAAGTTGAAAACCACCACAAAATGAGAGGCGTAATTGCTGCCATCTCTAGTGTGCTCTTTTGATGGTCGTAGCATGCTCAGCAGACATGGAAAATACAAAAAAAAAAAAAAAAGTCCCAAAGCAGAAGGAAAGAAAATAAGGGGACTGCAAAATAAAAGTAGACCTCCTGAGTTTCCAAGAAACATCTGAACCTCTAGGATATGAAATGCACTGTCAATCTTCCTGTCAGACAAAATTTCAAGAAAGAATAGTTTCCATCTGTAAGGGGAAGCTTAAGTCTAACAGTATTAAGGGAAAAGTTTAGCTGCAGTTGCCCTTTTCTTAATGACTTAGGCTCTAGCATATGTTTTTCCATTGTCTATTGGTCTTCACCACTGAGCACCCAAGAGCCAAGTGCAGGCAATGGCCCTGCTGGGCTAGAGGGTGACAAATGGAGGAAATTTTTCTTACTGTCTCAATAGCAAGCCAACAGTTTCCACGTTAAATATTATACAAAAACAGATGGCTTAAATGCCTGGAGAGCTTATTCTGCCTGGGAACTGGGGTAGCATAGGGAGGAAGGAAAAATCGGGAAGGGGACATAACAAGTAGATACATTTTCCAATAGTTTTTTTGTTTTTCATCCCCTAAAGAGTATCCCTTCCCCCTCACTCCCCAATCCTCTAATTGGTTGGCTTAAATTCACCCTGTAGGAGTCTATGGCGCTGCTGGGGTATCTCTGGTGGGAAGATGAGAGGGCTACAATTAGAAATAAGTTTGAAAGCCAATATGAAATTAGAGACAATAAGAAGATGGATAGTTGCTGTGAATATGAGTAGTTGCAACTTGGCTGCACAAAAACTTCTATTCCAAGTATGACAAATAAGAATAAGGCTCTGAGTCAGACCTTATTTGTCCTATTAAGTTTGAATGGGCATAAAATCGCAAGAGGGAAAAAAAGGATGCACAAAACAGTCTTAAACAGCTTAAACTAAAAACAATTATTCACTAGAACATAACCACAATAAAAGCAATTAGTATGCAAGATATTAAGAACATATCCCATCTTAAAAATGTCTATGGACCATAAATAGAGGTGCACAAAAGACAGATTAGGAACAAATCTCAACCTCTCATGCCATCAATTTTGAAGTTAATTATCTGATAATCACCATGGTGTTCATTTACAAAATAAATATCCCATGTAAATTTAAATCTCCATGTAAATAGAATAAGAGTTAATTAACACAAAAATAAAGTACCCAGCAATGTAAACACTCTATTGACTTCACTCCCCATTAAGAGGAAGAATCTATTAGAATATTGTGCTGAACTCCCCAATTCAAGTGTTGGGGTCTATGTACTCCGATCTATACTATCAGCAACAAAGCAAAATATATTGCCAGGAAAAAAAAAATGTGAGTTCGTCAGCAAGATGGAAGCACATGAAATTCCAGATCACAATTCAACAAAGATTGTACTTATTTCTACCACTATTAAATAAAGCACATAAGCCTCCACGCAAATCACATGCTTGTATCCTGACTGAAACAGAAATAAGCAAAGAACATGCTTATTAGTTTGCAGAATTAGATATACAACCTTCATTTTATACTGCAGTAATTCACTTTTAGAAAAATCTGTTTCTATGGAAACTTATTTCGGGTCCAGCAGAGAGCGTTTCTAGTTGATTTTCACTGTTAAAGTAAGTTGATCTTCTCGTCCCCTTTTCTGAGATGATGTTCTTAAAAAGCCAATTTTTGGTTTCTTTGCCAATTTCACCACAAACTACTATGTCCATGTTCCCTCATTTGTTAAGCAGAGAAAATTCCCAACTATGCTATTGTGTTGGTGTGAAGTCCATGAATTGAAAATGCTGCAGAAAACCAAAAGATAAACTCAGAACTTCATCTTGCATAGCTGCCTAAAAACTAATGTGATTTACTCAAAAAGGATTCATATTAAAGCATTTTCAGAAAAGGCCTTGTAGCGTGGTAGAAAAGGAAGAGACAATACAGAGACAGGGCATGTGCATTTATTTGCTTCTTAAATAGTTAAATGCATAGTTTTGAAGCAGCTATAAAATAAAAACACAAAGAATAGCCTCATTGGATCAGACCATGAGAGTCCTTACCCTGCCTGAACAGTGGTCAAAAGCACGCGCCTAAAGCAAAAGAGGCAAGGAAAGTGGGCATATGTGATACTTCTGTAAACACATGGAGGACTTACCAGGACAGAGATAGTTGTTTCACAGTTTAGCACTTCTGAATAGATCTCCCGCTGGCCATTTTTTCCCCTGAAAAATACAAAATTATAGAACAATACTACATAACAAGGAGCTCCTTAATTTTGTATTATGTGAAAAATCTTGCTCTTTTTAGTTTGAGGCTGTGATCAGCAAGCTTCTTTGGAGACCTTTAGCTCTCACATAGAACACAAGACTGATAACCCTCCATCCTTTCCTTGCCATTTGGGATTTTATAGATCCCTCCAACCTTGGGATATCCCATCTGCAGTTTGATAGTCAAGGTGATTTAACCATGTCCCCCAGGGAAGATCTGCCATGGCTTTAATTCATACTCTTTCAATTTGCTTTCCTGACTGCTCTGAACATCAGGCTGACATTACATGTATCTAACTGCTCTCATACCAAGATCCTGCTCCTGAATGGTAACAGTCAGTTCCAATCCCACCATCTTATGTGAAGTAGGAACGATTTTTTCCCCCACTGTGTCTCCCTGTAGAGTCACCTACCTAGAATTTCATCTGCTGCATCATTGCCCACTCAGTCTCATAAGGCCCATTTGTATTTCCTCACAGCCAGCCCTTGTTCTTACTTGAATAACTTGAATAACTTAGTATAATCAGCATTCTCCCCTCACTACTTACTGCCTTTTCCAGACCATTTATAAGTTTGTTGAGCAGTACAGGTTCCAGTGAAACATCACTGGTGACCTCTCTTCACTGTCAGAATTGACTACTTAATCTTATTTTCTGCTTTCTATTTTTAAGCAATAATTCATCCATGCAAGTACTTGCCTGTCTTATCCCATCATTACTTAGTTTCCTTAAGATCCTTTGATGATGGACATTATGGAGAGCCTTTTGGCTCCACACAAGGTACATCAATCGGATTTTTCCTCATTTGTGGGCTCACAGACTCCCTCAAAGAACCTTAATAAATTTGTGATTCACACCTGCTTTTTTCAGTAGCTAGCTCTTATTTTTTTTCTCGCATTGAAGTTAGCCATGTGCTTAACAATGGCAAAGTTTATTATCCTTTCTACTAATTTGCTTGGTACAGATGCCACGTTTCCCAGCACCTCATGGCTGGTTGGCCTTGTGTAACAGCTTGCAGAGCCAGAGCAGTTCGAGGTTCTAAAGCTTGAGATGCACAAAGCCTTTTATCAGTGAAAATTCTAGGAAATAACCCTTTAGACTTTCATTACTCAAGCCAGAACAGGTCTTTGACTATAACAGGGATGCAAAAAGATATGATTTTCTTGTGCGAACTATCATGCTCCCACATCCCTGCTTCTGTCTCAATAACCTCGCTACCAGGAGCTAGCATCCCTTGCACAGCCTCAGAGCCTCTGAGTCTCTCCCAACACAAACCTTCCAAATAGAGAGTCCATATCTTCAATCTCACTGAAGTCCAATTAAATAACAAAAATATTCCCTGAAATGCCCTATGCAGCTTTCCATATCTTTGCCCAGTGTCAATGCACCAAATGCATATTGACTTTTGGTGACCTTGGTTTGCCTGCATGGTGGTCATGCTTTAAAATCTAGATAGGTAATAGCAAGATTGTATATTCATAATTTTCTTTTTAGGCACAGAGAGGTCAAGACTTAGCTACAAGAGTAACTTTCTGAGGAAGGAAAGCAGGGGACTTTGTGTCACACTGATGGCGATAAGAGTTACCCCAAGACACTTCTGTCCTTTCTCTCCATCGTTTCAGACCTTCAGTAATTCCTTTCTGAATTGCCTGCCTCTCCAAACATTATCAGGCTGAGGCGTACGTCCCACTTCATTAAGCCTGTAAGCTAGTGGCTGGATGATATCTGACTTGCATCCGTTTGCAATTTAAAACGGGCATTTGCTTCAGATCAAAGCAGCAGCGGCAGCAGCAACAGAAATGAGAATCTCACGGTCTCTCTCTCTCCGATCTCATTGCCACAGTGTGTCTCCCTCATTACTAGGGAAATGAAATGTCTTTACAGTTCAGGCCGTCTCTGCCTTTTATCCTGTGGCCACCGTGTGAGGCATTATTGCCACATTTAACAGCGATTGGTCATGGTCCTTCTCTTTCATATTGGCCAGCGTGCCTCTCCTCACTATTAGTGCCCTGTAAGGAGGCTGTGCAGACCCACTACCCCGTATATTTTTCCATAATGCTCCAAGCACTTGCCAACCCATTGCATGTTAAGAAAGAAAGAAAAAAAAAAAAATCCCCACCTGTGAATTTTTACAGTCAGCACTTCTGGAAAACAAATGCTTCCCCCCTTTCTGAAGGGCAGGTATAGCACACACATCCCCCACATCCTGAGGCAGGAAAAGAAGTGGTTGCTTTCTTCCAGATGAATTGAGGCCCCTGCAGACCCAGGGACCATGACACTTGTTGAAATGCCTGCAGTTAGACCCACTCCAGCCCAACTCTAGCCCACTTAGCCAAATCATTTTGGTCCATTCCAGGCTTGGCTTTTTGGTCAATTCAACTAGTCAGTTAGGGTCAATTCAGTGCCAAGCACTGTTGTCAATCACACACACCAAACCTCAGACCAGCTAAAACAATGCAACCAACCCCATAGGACCCTCTCCTTCGCTGCCGGACTGCTTCATAGCCAACCCTGGGATACTTTTCCTCAGTGATGCTCGCCAAGGAAGGACCAAGATCATTCACCAGCCCACAGCCAGCTTCTGGCACATTGCAGGAGGGACAAAATGCTGCCAAAAGACAAAATACCACTCCACTCAGATTAGTTTTTAAATGAAGCTGAAGCTAAAGGTTTGCAATTGTAGCAGCAAGCAATGCAAGCACTCATTGACCCATGAATCCCTGCAGAGCTTCTTGGTGTTGACTGCAGAAGAGAGCTTAGCTCCATACTAGCATCATTTCAAAACATGCAATTTTGCCTGAAAACATAAAGGAATAAATGTAATGAATGAAAGGAAGAAAGCTAAGTTAAGCACACGTTCGAATTTGTTACTTGTGGTTTTCCATTTCCTGTCTGGATTGCAGAAGCAAGTA
>JAUBOD010000165.1:232998-263446 GCA_032353885.1 Nothura maculosa
AAAAGAGACTGGACTGGTACCTCTTGCTTGATGTGATTACAAAGCAAGCCAGACACTGTAATATCATCCCACATCCTTCCTCTACACGAGCCCCGCTGTTCATACTGGTCCTACCTTATAAAGTAAGAACTCTAGAGCAAGGATTGCCTTTTTCTGCCATATGCAATAGGTCCTTCATCTCATACCACTTGCTGGAAGAAAAAACAAATGGAAGAGGAAAAGAATTGGAGGGGAAGGGGCAAAAACAGCTATTAGCACACACAGCACAGTGATTTCTTGGCAGTTAAGGAAGGTTGAGGGTCTCAGGAGAGATTCTTCCTTGTCATAGAATCCAAAGACCAAAACTGAAACAAGCAGGGGTTGCAGCAAACACAGCTGGAACGCAAAATGTCATGAAAGAGGCCAAAACACATATCAAAACAGCATCTTTTATTTGTAGTTTTTGAATATTTTATCACTGGAACAAAATAATACGAAATTTCAGAAGCATCTCAGAGTTAATAGGAAGGAATAAAGATGTTGCTGGAAAGAGGAACATGCCAGGAGAAATGTCATTTGTTTCCAAGTAGTTTTCAAAAGCCTGGAAACTCTCCACATTAACCTTCCTCTGGCACTACCAAGGAATCATGCTGCAGAAGTGGCCTCTGCTGCCAGCGAGCAGGGCTGGACAGCAAACCTCCAGCCATTAGCTGCAAAAGGACTCCAAGTACCTCCTTGCCTCCCATTGCTCCTGCAGCCCCTAACTCCTCACCCCTCTGGGGCAAGAGCAGCCTCAGAGCAAAGGTCCTCAGTGCACCCACCTTCAGCTTAGTCGCGTACTCCTCTGTGACCATTTGTGCCACTGCGCACTGCATGAGCTGCGTGCGTGGGCATTAGACAAAGGTCTTGCTCCTGCCCAAAGGAGTGCCCAAAGGGCAATGCCTGCCCTTCCAGACAGGCAGTGCAGTGGTTTCATTCCCAGTGGCCTGCCCTCACATCCACCATCTTTCAATGGAGGAAGTCTGCCAATTGGTAGGTTTGCCTTGCCTTGTTTGAGAGAAAGGGCTTCTTCCCCCTTGCACTATCATTTCTATGGCTTCACTTCAGGCCTTTTTGGGAAACAGGGACTCTCTAACTGGAGAAAGTCTCGTACTGATCCCTGACGGCACAGCAAGAAGGAACTACCCAGAACCAAATTTTCCAGCACAGCACAGCTCTGGTATTTCTATAACTTGAAAGCACTTTGCAGATGATTAATGCCACTTGCATCCACTCTGCATCGCCTTTTAGCTCTTCTATGCTGGTTCAAAATATTAAAAAGAACTAGAAGGACTCTAGGTCTTCCCACAACACACTGCCCCTAATGCAGGAAATTCCCATAGCAAGGGGATATTTGCAGGAGGTGATGTGACAGGAGAACTGCTGTTGCATGGCCTGGGTTTTTGCACTGCTATTCCCTGTGGTAATATTACAGCTAAATATATATTATATCAGCTGCTCTTGTTTACATCAGAGGCTGAACTTGGAAAAAAGGTGGTGATGGTTAAGGATAAAGATGGCCAAGAGCTCCGGGAGCAAAATTAACACCCTCCTCCTGACCCAACACACACACAGTCTCTCTCCTTCACATATATTTACCTCAGCCAAGTGAAATGTTATTTCTAAATATAGGACTGTTTTGCAGCTTTTGCTGTGATAAGTTACAACTCTTTCTAAGTTCACTGCTGGAAAAAAATGCATCTTAAAATTTATAGCTGAAAGATTTGGCTACAACCCAGCAAAGCCAGAGGAAAAGAAAAAAATAGTTGTGAGGTGCAGGCACCAGTGAAAAGACACACATATTCCTCTATCAGACCCTTTCATCAAGGCTCCAAGCATGCTTTATGAGCTTAAACTGGAAACTTTCAACTTGCATGAATGAAAAGTTGTTACTTAGATAGGTCTCTAGCTAGTCGAGCAAAAACAGAGCAGAAAAGGAGAAGAAAGCATCCTGTTGTTGGAGAACTTGTCCTCTCTCTGCCAACCTTCTTCCCCAGTCTACCAGGTACAGCATCTCCTGTTGCTGCAGCACTTACAACTTTTACACAAAGATCCAGGGTCAGCAAAGATGCCTCCACAAACTTGCAACTGTGGGCTGAGGGGCAGAGTCAGGGACGCCACAAGCCCAGAACTCATGCTGCTTCCAGGAACTGTGCTACCATGTAGCTGCTGCAGCAGGATTTATTTCAAACTGCCACTCCAACTCTCCCTTATTAATGGTGAATGCTTAAATGAACTAGATATTTTAGAATATCTAGCTAGAATACCTTTAAGAAAAGTGCTGGTGCTGATAAGCTCTGTCACACAGCAATGGAAGAGCAGGCTGTCAAGCCGCCTGCCCTCGCAGTGGTTAGCTGTGGTAGCACCTGAGGAGGTGTGAGACACCGAGAGTTTTCTTTTTAAAAAGAAAAAGGAAGCTAAACACCCACAACCACTTTATTTTAGTTCTCAGAGAGACACTGGGACAAAGAAAGTATTTGCAAGCACTTAGACGCAAGAAAAACAGAAATATTTTGGGGTTTTTTTTGTCATCAAGAATATATCATGTCAAACCTACCTAATTGTTCTCTGCAAAATGGCAGCAGGCCTTGTGGAAAAGAATAAACTATAGACATCATATGAACTTGACTTTAGCAAGTCATGATTTAGGCTTCTGAACTAGGCTTCTGTCCTGAGGTGCTCCTGTGGGCAAGGTAAGAAAGCAATCAGATAAAAGTTCAAAGAGGAAGCATAATATTGGTAGATAAATTCTGTACAGAAAATAAGTATTCATAGCTTAGGGCCAAAACCAGCTCCTACTTTCTCCCCACTAGCATCCTTTTCTATATTCCCTAATTAGGAGCTCGGCCCCAGGCAGCAGATACAGGGCTGGCTCAGGGCTGCCCAGGCCAACAGGCAGGTAACAACGACGCTTGCATTGTGGCCTTTCCTCAGTAAATAGCTTCTGTGGGCCCTCTCTTCACTCAGCTATCATTTTTCATGAAATTTGTAAGACCTTAATGTCTGGGGAACATCTATTTCTCCATCAAAACAAGTAGAAATCAGTCCATGAATTAAAATGTTATCACAAAGCGACTAAGAAAAAAGCACAGTGGGATCCTTAGCAAAGTAGTGTAGAAGGTCATTCCGCAGGCCCATGCAAAATGCTGCAATTAGATAGGAAACAAAAAAATCAAAAACCTGAACACACAGTGGAGTAACAACTTGCTAGACAGCAAATCTGCAGGAGAGGAGCCTGTGGATTGCAAGCCAAGTACAAACAGCCTCCCACTGTCACATACATACTGAAAGGCAAACATCCTACTGGGATGTGTAAATGGGCTTGTAACCCACAAGGTTGGGAGGGAGTGGGAAAAAAAAAAAGAATGAAGAAAGAAAAAAAAAAAAACCTTCAGCAAAGCCACAGCCAGTGTTCTGAGAGAAGGAGGCCCAGAAAAAACAGCCTGCAGGAACAGTGTGAGAGAGCTGGAGCCAGTGAGCGCAGAGAAAGCGACTGATGAGGGAAAGAAGAACAGTAGTCTTCAAACATAGACAAAAAGTGATTTTTAAGGAGAAATGGAATGAACTGGATTCCAATTCTTTAGGATCCAGGATAGGAAGCCTTTCTAACCTTTCTAAGGAAAGTGAAGAATTTTAACAGGTCATCTACGGAGGCTGGAGAAGCTGTGTTGTCTCCACCCTGTTGCACCTCCAATCAAAGAATGTGTTTGATAAATCTCTGCCATGATTTATATACAGTTGCTTTTGTCTCACATCATTGCTCCAAATTACACCCTGAATTCTAACTTTACAACTCCCTGGAACATGGCCAAATATCAAAAAACAGCAGTTTGCACAGTTACAGACTGAATACCACTTGACTTTTAGGAACTGAATTGAAATTTCCCTTCCTTTAATGCATTCTGCTGCCAACCTTCAGAAAACAGAGTTCTTCAGTGTTGAAAGGACAAGTCTGCACCAGATCCCTAACCATAAGGGAAGTGCCTCACAAATACACACAATCTTCCCAGGAGTAAGAGACACTGAAGACAGAAATGCCTAATTGCCTTATAATTCTGCATTTCTAGGGAATAGCCTGAACATGATTGTGACATGAGGATGTTTTTCCCCAACCCAGCAGCAGCAGGAAGCAAGGATATGCATGGCATTGCAGCTAGCACAAGAGATGCACATTCAGGAAGGCACCTTTTCAGGAAGACTGCTGTGGGGATTCTCTACCTGTCCAGCATACAAACAGCACCTCCTCTATAAGCAGGAGAGGGCCCTTGAGATTTTCATACCCTTTCCATACTGTAGGACTGTAGGGCAAGCCCAGGAGAATGCAGGTGCTCTGCAACATGAGTTTTATTCAGCCACTACTTTATGCACATAAGCCTTTACAGACAAAGGCTGTCCTTCCAGAAGCCAATGTATCATATGGTACAACCTGGAAGCCGAACAAACAGTGCAGGTGCCAGTTGTACAGCTCACTGACCCACAGAGAGAAAAGTCATGAGGGGCTAGACACTATCTTCCCCTGCAACAGTCACACCAAAGGAAGGAACTGTGAAAACTTTATGCTCTCACCCAGCTGTATTACTGCCTCCAAGATGGGTTTGTGTTTGAAGCTTCCTTATTGGACCTAGGCTACATGTACATTCAGCCTACGTACATGTACAGTCCTTGCTAGGTTAACAGTTTTCCCTTTGGTGGATACCTGTGATGTTCCTGACACAAAGCTTCTTCAGCTCCAACTAGACTTGCGCAGGCTACATCTTTTTGTGGCACGTTTGTAATAAAGATTCACTTTCTTTCAAATAAAGCTGTTCCAGAATTAGAAGACAGCAGCATCTGGGAATTTCACTGGCCCCAAGGGATGCACAAAAGCAAGTGCAATGCCTTAAGCAGGACAACAACGGTCAATTCCCAGTTCTGCCACTGGTTTTTAGACTACTGGCTGCTCCTACTTTGTCAAGTCTCCCAAAACAAGCTGCAAGTTGGTACCTATGTGCCCCAGCTCAAAGGAAGCTATTCTCTTATTCCTGTAAGAAAATAACAATTCTTCCTTTCACACTGTGGGGAGATGCATATAGTAACCATATGACAAGGATCTCACATACAGAGTGTCAGATGGGTAGGTGTCTAACCTAGGAGACAGAAACACCCATTAGGAAGATCCTGTTTGCTAAGTAATTCTCGACTTTCCCAACTGCTTCATTCCAAAGAGTAAATGTGCAATTTCAAGGATTCATTGCAAGAGCAACTGAAAAACAATACAAAGCCCTACTGCAAGCATTCAGTCCCCTCTAGATATTACAGCTCCACTCTTTTAAGTCACGTTGTTCAGCACAGGCCAGTTAAGTTTGCTTCACATCTTCAGTCCTTCGCATTTCTACCAGCTGGTCTTCTCTGATATCATCCTTTCTGACTTTCCTGAAGTAGCAGTAGAAGCCAGCAATAGCCAGGAGAAGGATGAGAACCAGAGGCAAGTACAAGATGAAGTACAGCAGTGATGGAGATGAGCAGATCCTGGACAAAACAGTTGATTCTGGAAAAAAAAAAGAAAAAAAACCCCACAAGTGAAAACACAAGCTAATTTGTCTTTTCAACTCCTTCTCTTTCTATAGGATAGAATTTGTTTTGTGTTTGTTCCTTATAAGTTGTTCCTCATTCTTAAATATCACAATTTTTGAACAATTCAGACACCATGTCTAAGGTTGCCTGAGGAGAAGGGGGAGAGAAACAAGGTAATTTGCCTCAAGCTCTTGTTTTGAAAGGTCAGATGGAGCGTGAGGTTCGCTCTCAGCTGAAGCATCCCAATAGAGACAGCACAGCTCCTCAGCTAATTCCTTCCAGGCGCTAATTTATTCCAGATTGGACACCATAATGAAACGTTGTGTTCGCTTCATGTCGTTCCTGGCAAAAGCTATGGTGGGGTAAGGTAGAAGGCTGTTGCCAGAGTCTCTACCAGACCAGGGAGGAGCCTGAGGAAAGCAAAGGAAACACATCCAAGGAGGTCTCTGTCCTCCACAAAGCCCTCTCCTTTCCTGCCAAGGACATTCAACCCAGCAATGTGCTGCTGCAGATACAAGAGTTCTCTCTTAGAAGCCAATGGCCTCCTCTGCCTTGCCCAGACAGCACTCTCAGTGCTGCTACAGCCATCTTCACCATGCACGCACCAAGCACCCTGTTCTCATCTGGTCCGGCTCTGCTGCACACTTGCTGGTGCAGCTGGAGCAGAGCACTGCTATGACCCATCCCACACATGCCACAACAGCCCATGGTTGCCCTCACCTGCAGCACAACAAGGCATTACCTGGTGGAAGCGTAGTGAGCTTCGTGTAGCCTGAAATTGCCGATGCTCGCAGAGCCCAGGCCTCTCCCTTGCCACCCTGCTGCCACTCCTGCATCTGGCAGTAATAGACGCCAGCGTCGCCGGCCTCCACGCTTCGCAGGGTCAGGCTGAAGTCGCCGGCAGCGGGGCGCCGCAGCTGCAGCCTGCCCGCCCGGCTCTCCTGAGCGTACTCCACCGTGCCATCACGGTGGAGGTGCAGCAGAGGCCTCGCGCCGGAGCGCTCCTCCTCATGGAACCAGATAGCGGAGATGTGGGAGGCAGGTGATCGCACCCCCTGCACGAGGCAGCCCACCGTCACCTCGGCACCTTCCCTCACAGAGACGCTGCTGTTGGCCTTTCCCACATCCAGTTTGTTCTCTGGGAAGGGAGGCAAGCAGGAAGAGCTGTCAGTGTTGCAATGCTGCTACAGATGCTCTATGTTCCCTCTTGCACCCATAGCCTGATGGAAGATCATCTGAAATACAACTACAGGCCCCTGTGAGACATACCCTCTGGGGCGTTTATCACATTCTTTGCCCCTTTTCACCATCCTGTAAAGCTTGTTCCCCTCCCCCTCCAGATAAGTGATAGGGCATCCCTTGGACCAAAAGCTATTTAAGAAATTGGACCTCTGATTCAGTTTATTTAAGGTTGGCACCTCTATGTCAGATCAGGCTGAGAGTGTAGCTACCTGGAAGCACAGAGTCAGGGAGACTCACCATGCACCCCAGCAGTGTAGCACACGACATGAAAGCAAGTGAACATTCAGCCTTGCTCACAATGGCTAAATGTGCTAGGATAAATAACATTATCTTGATTCAAGATGCTCAGGACTGTCAGGAAAGGGCTATTCACTGCACTGCACAAGCAATCAAGTGCTATGTGCTAAAAAGCGAAGGCGACAGGTCACTCTGTTATGAAGCATTATATACCTTCTGCTGCTGGAGGCAAAAATACCAGCTTCATTGGTTTGGGTGGATGTGGTAAATTATCCTAATATTCATATTTCCGTTTGAGGGGTACTGGCACCTCCTCCCTCCATGATGCAATGCCATGAGTCAAAAAATCCCTAAATCCCAGATGCACACAGGAGCTTAGGAGAAGAGGCCAGGCCAACCTCCTCCTGTGCACCTATGCAAGAGAGAACCACGTGTTTACCTGAGAGCTTAAATTCAAGCACAGTCCTTCCTGATTCCCTCTCTCCAAGTTTGTACCAGCTGTCTGCCAGCCATAGCCATTCCTCTACCACACAGTAATAGCTGCCTTGGTCTCCGTGGTTGGTGGACAAAATCTGCAGCCTGAAGATATCACCGGAGACCCTCTGACTCTGGAACCTGGACCTCTGTGTCAGAGAGCTAAACTCAGCTCCATATTCCAGTATGTTGCTGTAGTTGACCCTTACAATTTGCAGAGGGGTTGTATGGGCTGGAGGAGGTGGTAGGAAGTACCAGGTAATGGCCAGCAGAGCATTTTTCTGGGCAAACATGGTTCTGCATTGAATGGCTGCATCAGCACTGGCAGCTGCCTCCACAGAGCTCTCTTTGGTAGCAACCTGAAGCTTGCTTTCTGAAACGGAGAAATGAAATAATCATTAAAGCTGTAACTAACAATACAGGAATGCTAGCAGGAATGCTGGCCTGAGAGGCCTGACAAAAAGAGGACAGAGGAGGCACAAAGGACAAACATCCATTAACAGGAGCAGAAGAACTGAGGGAAAAGGAGGAGGAACAAATTCATCCATGTTCATTTGGGCTTTGACTAGAATTCTTTGGGTGCTACTGGGCAGAGGAATAGAGGAAATAGCCTGAGAGATCACAGGGCATAGATGGGAAAATTAAGGCAGACCTCCTGTTGAAGCTTGGAGGCAAGGGCTGTATCTGAAGCGAATGTCTCAGTCTCCCACTGTGTCTATCACTAGGCTCAAATATAAGTGACAAAACCAGCCCATGGCTTTGGAGACAGTGAACAGTTAAGTGTCTTTTATCTCAGGGAGACTAAAGAGTCTTATGTTGGTTTTGCTAACAGTTACTGTCTCATCTGTTTGCTGGTTATTAACTGGAAGCTATATAATGTGTTTCTGAATGTCCTTTGCGATTATACCTGGTAATAGTTCAATTAAGCACTAAATAGCTCAAAGGGAAACTCCCAGTCCTTGCATTCAGCAGCTCTCTCCCCAGGAACAGTGCGGTGGCAGCTGCTACAAGCACAACTGCTGCTTCCTGTTTGTGGGGCACAGCTCCTGCTGCACATCACCTTGTGCTGGTGTTACTGCTTCTTCTCAAGCAATATAAAGACTGCAAATGAGTCTCTTGGAAAAACCTCTCAGTGTCCATGTTTTCCCCTGAGGCCTCTTCCTGCCTTCATCCTAAGACATTATTTTTGTCAGATGTGGCCAGCAGCTAGGGAGTATGCATAGCTGTCTACACAGGGACATACAGAAATTACTCAACACAGGACTCCTTCAAGGTCTTGCTGGACCACAGGCTGAATTTTCATTCCTGGATTTTCCTTGTATATCTGCTCAGTAGCTGAAAGCCTAGTGCAGGGGAGCCTGGGATGAGATCTCATCTGTCCTTTGATGGTAGGATAAAATACATACTGAATAGAACGAACATCCTCATCATGCACAAAGTCTCTCCTCCTACTCTGACCCACATACTTGGTAGCTCAACCACACAGCTCCTTGCTGGGGGACAGGCAGGTCATGGGGAAATTGGGGGGAATGGTGATAGCCACTCCCTCTCCTCTCACAGCGGCTATGAGGGAAGCAGGTGCATGAGAAAGGAAAGTTCTCACATTTCCCCCATCTTCTTTCTTCTGAGAATCTCCCAAACATTTCCTTTTCCAGAGTGATCTTTCATAGCTCATCCCAAGTCTCATCATCTCTCCCTTCTCCCCGGGACTTCTCTGGCACTCCTGCCCATGCTCCAGGGAGCTCCCATCTAGCCAATATTTTTTTCTAGGACCTCTGGGTCACAGGTACCCAGAAATAACTGTCCAAAGAGTCTGAAATTCACTTCAGAGGCTTTTGCTGCCTCTCCTAAGCTCAGTCAACACAGAATAACCCATTTGATGGCTCTTTACATTGCCAAGCATTGTTCTTCTTCCCTTTCAAATATGCCAGCACCATCTCCTCATTCACTTGCACTTAGACAGTTTTCTCATTGCACACTGCTGCCCTTCCTCCTCTCCTCTCAGCACTGCAATCAACAGTCATATTTTCACCAAAGGGTAAACAGTCTCCTGCACAGCCCTACTTGCACATTCCTGCATCTGATCTCTGCTGCAAAGGGGAGGACTTGGGCACTGACAGTCACAAGGTGCCTGCTATTCCCATGGGATCCACAAAACTGTCCTGCATTTCACAGTGCAAGCTATACTGCTCTGCATGAGTGGGCAAGGGCAAAAAGCAGAAGAGACAGGAAGGGAGACACTCTATTAGGAAGCTGCCCAAAGTCAAGCAAGCACACACCTCCAAACTAAGCAGGCTTGAGCATACTTAGGGACTAGACACAAATTGATGTCTTCCAACTTCAGTACTTAAAAGTGCACCCAAGTCCAGAGCCAGGTGTAAAGAAGCACAAATCTGCTAAGTGAGACAGGTGAACTGATCATATTTAAATAAAAATAATGAAATTGGTTCTTAACTTTAGCTGCTAAATACAACAGGAGTATTAAGCTGCCTGCTGAAGGCCAGGACTTTCACCCAGAAATGAGTTCTCTAGGAGGAATGCTAGAGGCAGGCCCAAATACTGACTGTTCCAACTGGGAGACTTTGCTCCTATTTTCAAGGCCACCAGATAGGTCCTAGCGAAGATTAAAAAACAAAACAAAACAAACCTGAATGACTGAAGAGATAGCTTAGCTCACTAGATCAATTTACAGAACTTAAACGCTAACAAGGACTAAGGCAACAGCAGTCATCTAAGCTTGACTTGAATTCTGGACAGGCCTAGAAAAAAAAAAACACAGCTGTTTGGCCAGGCTAGACTAAGTGCATCGTCCTTCAAGTGAAGTCCCCCCTGAAGTGCTGCTGGGACCCAAGATGGTTATATATGACCCTGTTTCCAATTTCCAGACAGGGTACCAGCAGAGGCAAATCACCTGGGGAGGGACCTCTAGGGAGAAGGATCCAGTCTGACATCCATCAGAGCAAAAAATACCCCAGAGAAACAGAAACTACTATATCTCATAGAGGAGATGTAGGAGGTGCTGTTAAAAGCACTCAATTTTGATGTGAAAAAAATGCTATTACATTCCCTGAAAAGATTACCTTGAGAGGAAGCAGAGCATTCGCTACAAAGCCCCTTTCTTTCAGCTCAAAGTCTCCTGTCACTCATATCACTACTGCTAAAGATCAATCACCGAAAAGGGCAGACCAGCTGCCTCCCTTTCCCTTTGGCATATAAAGATGCGCTTGTTTTCTCTTTCAATTTCAATTTAATTAACTAAGCTGAATCTCTCGTCGCCTGCCTAGCTTTGAACGGTGCCTGCTGACAACACGCTTTCCACGAGCGAGAGGACGCGGTAGCTTCCAGCAACCCGTGCGCAGACGGTTGGCGCGCGGGGAACCGCTTACACGATGCCTCCGGCAGACTGATCCAGAGCCATAGGGAACCCAGCATGGGCAGCCTGGTAAGAGCATCACCTCTGGGACAGGGCAGAAAGTGCATTACAGCTAGGCCTCTGTCTGCTTGCCCATGGCACTAATTATCAGCCCACCAAGAGCTGGATGCTGAATTATTTGAACAGTTGGAGATAGGAAGGATTTGTGCCCCTTCTCCTGCTTTTATGCATGTCCCTTCCGTCTGAAGCTGTAGGCCAGATCCACAGGAGTATTTCAATGCCTAAAGCACCTGCCAACAATTAAGTGCTTAGGCAAAATTCAAGAACTTTGAGTTTTGAACTCTGCGGGCTTCAGCCATGAGATTTTACATGCAGGAAACTAAATGGTGTTTTTCATAATTTGCAGCTTGATGTTCTATACTTCAGCCTCATTCCATTGCTGCTGGGATGGAGCTTTTTCCTCAGACTTAGGCTGTGTCTTACTAAATATCCTTCACTGGCTTATGCTGCCTTTCTTACAGTAATAGTACTTACAGCTAGCAGGTATCCTCCTGCTACATGATTCCTTCCCAATTGACAGTGTCTTTACACCCTTGCAATATCCATTAAACGGCTGCAATCTATTTGGAGCCAAATGTCCTAATATCTTCCTGCTCTGCTGCTACTGCCTTGTGCTCCATAGACAATCTAGTTATGTTGCTTTTCTTAATGCTATTTAGGTTACAAACATGTGCCCAATCTGCTGTTCATCGTCACCCCAGCCTCCATCCTGCATAGCTGCTCCACAGTCTCCCCTCACACCGGCTGGCTGTAATTCAGGTGTAAAGCAGGGTGCCTCAGAACCCAGCTCCACAGGGGCGTGGAGAAGAGCCACAGAAGAGGAGGGAGAGCACCATGGAAACAAGCCTGAATGGCAAAGGAAACATAAGGTCATGCAACAGCAAAGCCTTCAGCCAAAAAAATAAGGAAAGTGAGTAATTTCAGCTCACTGGGTTGTGATCTCTAACAGTCAAAGATTAGAGAAAGAAGCATGTAATGCAAGAAACGAGGCGGGGGGGAAGCAGAAGAAGAGACAAAAGAAAAGAAACTTCTTTCATTGACCGAACAGATACGAGGGGAAAAAAATCCCCAATTTTTGCACCTGGTTCCATAGGCTCAGAAGTTTTGGCCTGGGCCATTCCTTTAACCCCCTCCAGCAGCTCTTGTCACATGCAGGGCAAACTGCCACTGCTCTGCTGCCCGGGGTGGCTGGAGCAGGCACGCACGAGCAAAAGAGTCAGCTCAAGGAATTTGGTTTATTTACAACATCCTCTTCAGCAAGAGGAATGAGCCTGTGGCTCCCTGCGAGATACTGGCAGCCACAGCCTCTGCCTTTAATCATGGCCTTAAAAGGGCAATTCTGCATGCAGCTCCTTGCTGTGCAGCACAGCCCTTCCCCAAGGGCAATACCTCCATGCAGAGGGAATCCTGGGCTGCAGGTTGGACCCAGCTCCCAGCCCTGGAGAGAGGTGCGGGTGCTCCCCACAGGTTGTGCTCCTCTGCCAGTGGGCCTGGCTGGGAAGCGCAGCCCAACACCATAATTTATGTGGGAAAGTTTGGGGGAATGAATAGAGGAAACTGGCCTGTTACTTGCTATGGAGCAGCAGAGTTGTCCCATGGCTCTCTGGAAGATCACTGCCATAGCAGGCCTCTCTGACTGCAGAATGATTAAGGTTATAAGGGACCTTTCAGGATCATCTACTCCTGGGTCCTCAGCTGGGCTTAGGCCCACAGCCAAGGAAAAGGTTAGCCTTCAGGGGAACTTCCCTCTCCCAGAGATGCAATGTAAAAGCCTAGCAGCAAGGTTCATCCATATATGGTGGGTCTGATCTGCAAACAAGCCTCACCACTCACCAACCCCAGACTTGCCTCCAAGAGCACTGTGTGGGTGCTGAGGCAGCAGGAGGAGCACTGGGAGACGACCCTCACGGGGACATCCCAGCTCTCAATGCTCCCTCTAGGCCCTTGTTATTTTCTGTAGATTTGAACAAGTTTCACCACTGCTGAGGAAACACACATAGTGCCACTTTACCTGGCAGACTGACTTTTATCCCCACAGCGTTGGACTTCACAACAGCAGCTGGCTGTCCTCGTGGTGGAGAGCTTCGGCTCCAGACCCCCACCTCACACCTGTAGGTGCCCTCATCATCTGCTGTGGCGCCATGGATGAGCAGTCTGGAGGAAGATGCAGCCTTGGTCAACTGGGTTTTCTTCAGAAAGTGTGGCTGGGCTGTTCCCCATGCTACCATGCCATCAGGAAGGACTCTGACCAGCTCCTGGTAGTCCTCCGTGGATTGTTCTGGGTGGAACTGCCATGTCACGGACACCGGCATCTCCTCAACGGCATAGCTGGCGCTCAGCTGGCAAAAGAGTTCAAAACTTTGCGTGTACTTGACGCTGGCAGTTCGGCTTATCAGCATGGCGCTCAAACCAAGATCTGCTCAAGAGGAAAAGAGTCACTAGTGCTGAGCTCCCAGGAACTGCATTGCTACATCACCTCACTGTCTCCCTGCCCATATGGCATCTTCTCCTGCTGCCTCAGCCACCTCAGAAGCTCCCGTCTGCCATCTGGCTTTGTCCTATTTTCCATTAGTGCTGTTGCTGACAGGTGATTAGCATTAGCTTTACCATGGAGAAAAGCTTGATGCAAAGCCCATTCCTGTGGCTTGCCCATCACCTGTGTGCATATTGTCAACACAAAGCAGGCTTTTTCCCTGATGTGTCAGTGCAACTCAGTGTCACAGAATCATAGAATTGTAGAATTGTTAAGGTTGAAAGGGACCTTTAGAGATCATGTAGCCCAACCTCCCTGCACACACAGGGTTACTTAGAATATGTGGCACAGGGCTGCGTCCAAACAGGTCTTGAATATCTCCAGAGAAGGAGACTCCACAGCCTCCCTGGGCAGCCTGTCCCAGGGCTCTGTCACCCTCATTGTCAAGAAAAATTTCCTTGAGTTCTTGTGGAACTTGTGGTGCCTCAGTTTGTGGCCATTTCTTCTTGTCCTCTCACTGGCCAACACTGAAAAGAGGCCAGCCCCATCTTCCTCACTCTGTCCCTTAAGGTATTTATAGACGCTGATCAGGTCCCCCCTCAGCCTTCCCTTCTTCAGGCTGAACAGGCCCAGCTTTCTTAGCCTTTCCTTATAAGGCAGATGTTCCAGGCCCCTGATCATCCTCGTAGCCCTGCGCTGGACTCTCTCCAGCAGCTCCACATCCCTCTTGTACTGGGGAGCCCAGAACTGGACACAGTCTCCAGATGTGGCCTCACCACTCCTGAGTAAATGGGGGTATCACCTCCCCCTACCTGTCAATAAGCAGTACTCTGCCTTATATGGAATTTGTAAACAATATTGGTTTGATTGCCAGTCAGACCCCACTCCTTCTTCCACTGTGTTCTGCCAATGCTTCTCTCACTGCCACCTGCATCCTGCTATCGCATCTTCTCCACCCACACACCTTTAGCAACACCACCTAACACTGTCATGCCCCATGCTATGCTCACTCATCACAGGTACCCAGGCAGTTCTGAGCACCCTGCTTTCCAGACTTATGTTGCTACAGCAGTCTTCTCAGCCACATCTCAAGGCACCAAGGCATATAAACTGTGAATTGCCTTGTATTTCTCCTAAAGCACTAATGTGCCATTTTGAATATGTGCACTCGGTGCTGCCTGCCACTCACCTCCTCCCTCTCCCTGTTTTGTTGTGCTGTTTGTTTAACGTTTTCACTTTTTGAGAAAGTAGAACTACTGTGGCCCACTCAGTGGTCTAGGTAGTCATCACAGAGTGCATCCATTCCACCAGTCAAAAAGAAAAAAGACATGGGCTCTGCATGCCTGGGAAGTTAGCAGATCAGTGCTCAGAAAGGATGCAGGAGAAGCAATTGGGTAACAAAGCCAAGGGTGTATCACTGACAGAGGCCACAATCAGCATGTGCTTTTGCTGAGCTTAATTACTATAAGCATTTATGCTGATAGAACAGATATCAGGCATTTGAAATTAAAGGATCAGTTATGAATGAAGTGTTAAGCAAATCATTGCCTTCTGGATCTTCAGGTAGTTTAGTAGTTACCTGTTATTTCTCTCTCTTAAACATCCTGTGAAGGACTCAGATCCCTTGTTACAATTGAGGAAACTGAGGCACTCCAGTGGCAAGTGAGTGGCCTGTGGTCACCTCACCACAGCAACAGCTCAGCATGCAGACTTTGTTCCTAAGCTTGGGTCCCCATTACCATATTGCTTTGCCTCTCTTCACATATGCATCCAACTTGAAGACCCCTCAAAAACTCATGGCTAAACTTACCAAGAGGGTTCACAGTCACTGTGGTTTCCTCTGTCTGCGTCCAGCTTTTGCCTCGGGACCACTCCACCACTTCGCACCTGTAGGACCCACTATCGCTTGGAGCCAACGTGTTTGAGATCACTAGGGTAAAAGTGCTGGAGCCTGTTTTATTCAGCCTGATGCTCCCCTGTGCACCACGGTCCTGGTAGGCACTTCCCAGGGTTAGCGAGCCATCCCATTCCACGGTAGCCAAAAGAGCTGGTGAATCCTGATGTTGCTGCAGATGCCACCACCGTACAGACAGAGGGTTGGTGGTTCCCTGTACCTCACAAAGGAAGATCAAGGCATCTCCTGCTACTATCTGTGCCGTGCTGGTGGTCATGGACAAGTGCATCCTGCTTTCTGCAAACAACAGGTACTTTGTTGGAGAGGACTTTTTTTTGTCATCAGAGAAAGCCAGAGCTATTGTTACATTAAAGAGAGAGACTATATAAAACTTGGCACTGAAACTGAAAGGAATTGTCTGAAAATTTCAACCTTTTCTTATAACCTTTGAGAGCTTTTCTTTTTAATGGCTTTCCTGGAATGTTGATACATAAAGGAACGTTTTAAAATGGAGTCCCACCAGGCAGATTTTGCTTTTTCCACCACCTGCCACATGAAAATCATCATAGTTGAGCTACAACAAGGAAAAAGAAATATCTCAGAAGCTTTGTTAGAGTGGTCTCTCATAAGTCACCCCCCAAAAAATAGAGAAAGACCACCCTGATAGTAATGACAATGATTCCCCTTTTCTTAGCGGAATCTGTTATCCTGAGTTATCCTGTGATGTTCAAGAGAAGCAGCAGGGACTGCTCTCAGTTTTCCATGCCAAAGACACAAGAGGACCCAATTTCCACAGAATTCTACAAGTTTGCCCCAAAACTTGTAGCATAGAGACTGAACTATAGGTTTACACTCTGTTAAGAGTTGCTGCACCTGCCATGCTAATGTTTACCGGATTTTTTTTCATCTTTGCCTGTTAAAAATTATGGTACCATTTACCCTTTGCTGCAAACAGCAATTGCATTATGGACAGGTCCCTGCCAAAATGAGGCCAGATCTGATGATCACCGTGGATTTCACCTAGCAGAGTAGCCAAGTAGATTTACTAACCTATTGGTTTCACGTTGACTTGGAGGCCAGATGACGATTTTGTTTGGATGCTCTGAAAGTCTCCAGGAGCCCTCTCCAGCTCTGAAACTGAACAGCTGTACACACCTTTGTCCAGCAGCCCCACCTCATATATGATGAGGACATAAACTGAATCACTTTGCTTGAAAGCTTGAAGCTGCCCCTGCTTTGCTCTCTCCTCATATTCCTCCTTCCAATTCAGCACTCCACTTGGGCCAACCATGGCCACTTCAGTGCTGTTGAGGAGCCAAAGCACCTGGAACAGTCTGTCACGCTTGTTCTGGGCTCCCACACAGCAATTAAGCTGCAAGTTTTCGCCTTCGGAGAGGGACCTTTCAGCAGCAGCAATGGTCACGTGGAGATCTTTACCTGTGAGCAAACAAGAACCAAGTGAGTGTTGGTGACCTTCAGATTTCTCTTCACCTGACAGCTCCAGAGGTCAGAGAGAGAGAGAGAGAGAAAGAGAGAGAGAGAGTTAAGAGGAAGTTTTCTGCTCATTTTCTTCCTTTAGAAAATGATCTAACTGGGAAGTTTTCATCACTGAGAGAAGCTGGTCAGCTCCAGCTCTAGCTGCTAGTCACAAGAGGATGAAGCACCAGTGCAGCCATGAAGCCAAGGCTCAGCCCTGTCAGGACGGCTAACAGCCCAGCCATTGGGATGGCACTGAGCTACAGCTATCCTGGCTCGGCTCTGGCATCCAAACCAAGGCCTGCCCTAATGCAGAGGTGTCAGGCACAGCTCACTGCCTTGGCGCCCGGAGCTGCTCTGCTTCACTTAGAAAATATCCCTTAAACCAGAAGGGACTACCAAGAGCCTTTGTAACTCAGTGGTCATTTTCATTCAGCTTTCAGTGATGGGAAGTGGAATGCACTTGCATTCAAGTTCTTTGTCTGATTCTGGGAAAGATGTTTCTCCAAAGCTATTCTTGCATAGATAAAAACTTGGACAAGTTTTCGATTAGTCCATTAGTCCAGACAAGCAGAAATTTCAACAGCTATAGAAGGCAGTAAGAAGAGGTGAAGGTCACACAACGTGCATTCCGTTCCTACTAGCTAGCAAGTGCAGATGCCTACCAAAGAGGATAGCAACAGGGGTAGCATAAAGTTATCCTTGTTGACCTTCTGAGCAATTAGCTGCACCTAAGATATGGGTCTCTCGGTCCTGTAATACTCAGATGTATCTAATACCTCTAATATCTAACTCTGGATCCACCTCCCCTGCAGAGTATTCACAGCCTTGACCCCCTGGTTGCTCTTGGAGCAACCAGTTGAGAGTCCTTCAGTAAGTCTCAGAGGTGAAGCATGGCAGAAGGCAAAGACCTGCCAGGACACTCTGAAATCCTGCACAGTGTTCCCACAGCTTTATGATGCTGTGCAAAAGCAGAAGCTAGAGCAAAGCCTTTGCTTGCTGGGCAGCCTGTGTCACACACCCTGCATCATGCTGATTTATCTCCTTGGGTTGCCAGTGTACTTCCCATGTCTAGCAGGAGGGACAAGGCTCTATGTTATGGTTTCAAGGTAAAACAGAACAGCCCACAGACTGCTGCTGGGAGGATTCGAATAATTTATTGAAAATAAATTATCCTGTTAATTTAAACATTGGTTCATAAACAATTCATGAAAAGGAATCCTAGTCGCTGCAGATATGTTTGGCATTCCCAAATATTTGCTGGAGAGTTTATAGAAACCATTGGAGCATACGACCATGGTCAGAGTAGAGGCCTAGTTTTACAGTGACTGTGCCCCAAGGCCCCAGCTCTCCTATTCAGCCATTGGGCAGCCTGCTTCCCTTAGGTGCCTGAAGCCAGTCCCTCTGCCTTATCCAGCAATAATACAGCCACCTGGTTGCCTTTTTATAGTCATTGCAGCTTTGATAGCTACTGCAGTGCAAATGTTAAGCTTTCATAGGGTTTCTCTGTTTCTAATGAATACGTGGCACACATATAAGCCACACAATACCACCAACAAGTGAGTGCAGGAGAATACGCTGACTACAAATGCTTGCAAGAGAGCAGCAGGAATAGAAAGCCATTGCTCCGAACAGTGCATAACGAGGGGAATAAAACTTGTGAAGCTATCCAGCTTTCAGGGATCAGGCTCTTAGAGGGGGAGACAGCTCACTCCCGTATCTTGCCCGCTCTGAGCCATCCCCATCAACCCCTTGCTCATCTATTTCTTTGGTTTCCTGCCGTGACTCAGCATCCTTGCACGCAACACCTGCTCCTCTTGCTGCTTTTGTTCTGCAGGCTCCTTCCTCCACTGCCCTACTTGCCTCCATGAACACACCAGCTTGTCGAGGAGGCTGCCTCAGCACCCTCTTTAGCTCACCTCTTTGTTCCCAAATGTGTTGATTAACTAAAGAGTTTCTCTCCTGCTTTTCCTGCACTGCCGCCCTCCAGGCCTCATGGGGAGCTGAGCCCCATGCCCTGAGCTCGACACATTGCAGCCTCCAAAGCCTCTTCTGCTGTGCTGCCTTCCTGCTGTGCGGTTTGTGAGAAGCCCTTCGTTCTCCACACAGTGCCAGTACCCATGAGGGCAACACTCTTGTCAGCCTCCAAGTCCCTAGGAGAGGACTTGCTCATTTTAGTGCACAGCACTGTATATTCTGTTAAAGGGCTTTGATTAGACAGAGGCTTTGTCTTGCATGGTGCATAGTAGGCAATGTGAAACTTTGGTGGGAAAGACAGATTTTCCCTTCCTCCGAGCACAGCTAACCACATGCAGCTGGAGGAAGTCCATGGTCAAGAACCATAGCAAGCAAAGGGCTTGCAGCAGGAGGGAAGGCACGCAGGGCATTTAGAGGAGTGAGGGACAAACATGTAAGTTGTAAACTTCTCAAAGCAAATGAGAAAGAGAGTTTCCCAACAGCCCCAGGCAAATTGATGTCAAGTTTGTAGAAGGCAGGAGCCACAGAAGACTGCTGGGAAGACCGAAACAGATGGAAAAGATGATGCCTGAAACTACAGAGTGGACTCAGGGAGGATAGGGGCAGTGGCAAGAGACAAGCTTTTCTTTCTTTCTTTTACTACACCCATAGTAACAGATCTAAATATTAATTTTACATTTTCCTAGAACATAAGCTAGAAGTTTGGTGCACTCACTTTGAAGCACACTGACCCACAATCCCATCACAGCCACATATAGAAAAGTAGGAAACAAAGAAACAGTCTAGTAAATGGCAACTCCAGTTGCTCTGGAGCCCAACAGGCTTATGACAACTTAGATGGACAAGCCACTTCCAGCAGATGTTGTTACAGCGCTGTGCAGCACAATCAGCACACTCACTTGCCCCTCGGCGCCCCTGGCTCCTGCAGCGGGCAGCTGACTGCAGTGTACTTCAGTCTTGGGGACGGTGAGACCCCAAGGCAGTTTAACAACACGCTTTTCCGCATACTTGAACTGAACATCGCCAAGGAGCCGGCTTGCTGCAGGCACACTCTGTTCTCTCTGCTAACACCTTGGCTTAAGTTTATCATGCTACAGGATTGCCCTCAGCATCAAAAATGTCAGTGCTGGCTGGTCCAAGAGGAGCTGAACTGTACAAGCCTCTGAAGCAAGAAGTAGCAACCACTGTGCATCTCATACCTTGAGATGCACAGCATCTACACAGTCTGCCCCCTCAAAGCCTGGTTGCTGCAGCTGAAGCCACGCTGCAGGGTCTGCCCATGTGGCCAATGTCTATTACCAATATGAGTGCAGGGCTGTGGTGGAGACGGGTAACCCTGCTGGTAGCATCAGTAATCCCATGACGCAGAAGTAGAGGTAGGGGCCAAGTGCAGCCCTCTGTGATTGCTATATATCTGGAGGACAACAGCTCCCTGAGACTGGAAGAGGCATCCCCACCAGAGGCTGAGTAGCAGCAGCACAGCCCACTCACCCTTTGAGTTCTGGGCTTGCAAGCTCTCAAAGCCCTACCTCATGAGGAGAGAAAAGAAATGTGTGGTATTAACTGGCTCAGCCCCAAAGACACTGTGGTGCAAAGAACAAAAACAAAGCATGCCTTAACAGTCATCAGAGTATTGCTCTGCCCTGAAGCCAGGGTGCTGGATACTCTGAGCTAGTACTGCCAGGAGACCCCTGACTTCTGCCTATGCCTCAGGAACTGCAAATCCTCCAACTCATGGGAAACAGGCTTGCTCCAAGAGGAGAAAAAGAACAATTTGTTTTCTCTGATGCTCAGATGCTCTTTGCCTTAGAGTTTCAGCTGACTGGCTTTGGTTCAAGTATGTTGGAGCAGAGAGGCGCTCACGATACAGTCTAGTGACTGCTAAAGGGCACTGAATGCTGCCGTTACATTGGCTTCAGCACGCAAGTGAATTGTAGCTGAAGTGGGAGTCTGCAGGGGCCTTACCTAGACTCGTGACTGTCAGCGACATCTTCTCTGTTTGCTTCCGGGAGATGTCCTTCCATGTCTTATCAGGATCCTCAATCCACTCAGCTGCCTCGCAGTATAGCTGGCCTTGATCAGATGGCTTCACTGCCCTGATGGAGAGTTTGTACGTGGTATTCCCAACCTTATCCAGCCGCACGTCGCCCATCAGAAACCTCTGCGTGTAAGAGGCCCCTGGCCTCAAGACAAAATCCTTGGACAGAGTAAGGATCTCCTCAGCATGGCTGTCTCCTCCCTGAAGATGGTACCAGCCAATGGAGAGATGCGTGTGCTGGGTGGTGGACTTGGACACTTCGCAGGTGAGCTCCACTGAGTCTCCTTCAGCACGAGTCAGAGCCTGGGACTCCATGAAGGCCGAGAGGGTGTCTTCAATCACTGAGCAAAGGGAGAGAAACCCAGAGAATGCCGCTCACTGCAAAACCAGAGCCAAGCCCCCAGGGATCTGACAATGTGCCAGAAATATCCTTCACAGATGATTGACAAGGCCTCGATCAGATTATGCCAAAGTGTGAAGTGCTTGAAATCTCAGCCCAAAAGAAAGCACAGCGAATCTCTCTGTAGTGCTTTCTTCAGTCATGCTATGGGCAGTATCAAACAACCCTGAAGAGATTAACATCCAGACCCTTTCTACGCCTCCGTGCAGGCTGGTGCAATAGTAAAGGATAAAGGTGAAAACAGGGATGAATACAAAGCATTTAGACCTCAAACTGCTGTAGTATCATGCAGACTAGAGACCTTATAAGGGGGCTTTTTCCTTTGCTTCTTCACTGAGCTGTATCTCCTCTCCCAGTGCTCTGCTAGCTCTGTTCCCTCCTGCTATTCTTGTCATGTCCTACACCCCTGACCTGAGAGGACACCGCCAATTAATGGAATGGTAGGAGCTTTTAGGCTGCAAGGAAGTACTTGGCTGTGAAGTGTTGTAGCTGCATCGGGAGTTGAGGTTAGCATCAAGCCTCGGGGCAGCACAGGCTTCCTTTTCCCCTACTCTCATGTATAGGCTAGCAATCCTGCAGCAGGGACTGGAGAAAGAAAATTTGTGCCACCATCCTTGTTATTGACTCTGTCCACCAGACATCCTTCTGCTTGAGAAGCAGTGACCCCTCGTCCCCATCTGTGCTCTCTGTGACATAAAGCAGGAGGTGGCAGGAAACTCACTCATATCTCTACACACCTTATATGCGCATGCTTCTATTGTCACTGCATATGGAACAGCGTGTCTGCTTTGGGCACTTCGCACCTTGAGAGCGCCAACAAGGAAAACCCACAACCCAAGTCACCAGGGCTCCATTGGGGAGCTAGTCGCTTCTCCGAGACCTACCTGAGAGGTTGGTCTTGGCGCTGTAGCTCCCGAAGTACCTCTCGTCGGTGGTGGGCGTGTGGCACTCGTACTCGCCGGCGTCGCGCTCCTGCAGCTCGGTGATGTGCAGCCGGGCCGCGTCGCCCTGCAGCCGCTCCACGTAGATCTCCCGGCTGCGCACGCGCTGCGTGTAGATGGCGTAGGGGAAGGAGGGGTCGGCCGTGCTCACGATCTGCACCTCGCGCTCGGGCGCCGACGGCAGGTAGATGGACCACTGGAAGTTCTGCTCCGACGGGCCCTGGTAGCCGCTCACCCGGCACCACAGCGTGACGTGGGAGCCTCTCACTCGGTAAAGCAGCCCCTTTTGAATGGTCACCACCCGCTGGCCACTGCTCAAACCTGTCAGCAAATAGTCATCACAAGTGGGTGTGCATGGATATGGCTGAACTTGATATTGAAGGTCTTTTTCAGCTATGATGACTTTTTATTCTATGCAGGAATATACACTATTTTCGAGGTGTACACTCAGAACAGCAGCAGGCCTGGGAGTGCATAGGACTGTGAGGTAACCCACAAAGACTTGGTCTGCAGGGTTATTCTTGTGAAGCATGAAGCTCCAGGAACTCTGGCACTCAGTACAGTTAAAAGGACCAAGCATGTAACAAAAACCTTCCAAATTTTGTTTTATCCCAGAACAGCAGGGCACACAACAGAGGCCAGAGCATCATAAATACAGGGCCTTCAAGCTTGATCATGGTATCATCCTACCAGCTGCTCAGGGGGAGCTCAGTGAAAGGGCCTTGTAGCTTGGAAAGATGAAGAGAGCCCAGAGCTTGGAGCCTGCACAGGCCAGGATGGGAAGGGAGTGGATGCCACAGCCAAGTGCTGCTTGAGACAGGGATGCAGTGCCAAAGCCAAGCACTCCAGCAGCTGGGTCAGGGCACATTAGACAGCAAAGGGAACTGGCAGGCTGGGCACAGGAGAGACGGCTCAGCGTTGTGCTGCTTCCCAGCATACACACGGAGCAAAACCACCCATGGGCACACATGCACTGAGACAAAAATCAGCAGCAGAGACGGAACCAGAGAATGCCCAGGCTGGTGGCACAGATTAAGAAACCTCAGGGGCTCCGTCCCACAGCAGGGGGTAGAGGACCCCTTTTGCGCCTTTGCCAGGGCAGTTGGCAGTCACACAATCACTGCCTGCATGTCCCCTCATCAAACCCCAGCCAGGGACCAGGCTCTCACTTCACAAAATCATAGGGATGAAAGGAGAAGGTGCTGCTTGACCTGCGCCTCGGAGCTGGAGCAGCTCCAGGCTGCCCCCTCACCCACCCCACCGCGCTATGGGGCACTCACCCAGGATGAGGACAAAGGCAGCCCCCAGGCACTGTAGCAGCCCCATGGGCAAAAGCCCCATGTGGGTCCTCTCCTGGAGAAGTGGCAGAAAGCTTGTGACAGCAGTCACAGTGCAGTGACAGCAGCAGCCACTGCACTTTTGAAAGCAGCTGTGAGGAATAACCTCTGACCGCAGTTTCCTCCGTGCAGAAAATGTGAGGAGTGGTTGGGGAGCAGAGAGTGAATGAGCAATAAGACGCTGTGTCCAGGACCCAGCGCTGCTTGGAGTAGGTTGTGCCCGAGCCCCCTGCTCTTACTGCTGCACACAGCACTGCTCAAGCACACAGAGCTGGCTGCCACCCCAGGCCACCTCGCCATCTCTGCAGCACTGCCACACAGCTCATGCTCTGCAGCGAAGCAAGCAGGCTCACCTCTCTGTTTCCATATTGTAGCACTGTAGCTTCCATTTTCTGACTCCTTTTTAGTTTCATTAAGTAATTTTGTTTTGTTTTTGCATCAAGCCAAAAAATAGGGTGAGGGCCTGACCCCCCGGGGCAAATTCCCCTCCTGCTGTGTGAGGGCGCAGGCTTGCTTCCCCCTACCAGCACCTTATGCAGAACAGCAAGGCGCTCTCCTGCGAACCTGGGCTGCAGGCAGGTGCCTGCAGCAGAGCAGCAGCTCTGCTCGCATGAGCAGCGAGGCCAGGGCCATCACTGGCAAGTTGCGCTGCAGGGCTGCAAGCACTTTGTGCCACCCTCAAGCAAAGCCCCCCGACAATGCCACCAATCCCTGCAGTGCTTGTCACAGACCTTGTTGCTCCTCCCTCCTGTCCATGCAGGGCCTGAGGCGGGAGGCTGACAGGGCTGTTAGGGTAGGTCTGTGGCCGGGAATATCTAGTTCGTGAGCATGCAGCTGAACATGGGGGTTCAAAGCGACAGCACTCAGAAAGGATTTGTTTTCCTTTTCACGGGAAGCATGGCAGCACCAAGCATTTACTCCTGAGCACTGCTCCCACTGCACCGCCAAGGTACAGTCTGAATGGCAAGGTTGGCTCAGGGATTTGCAAGCTAAAAACACTGTAAAACTTGCTTGATCCCACTGGACTCCTAGAGGGAATGAGATTCATTTAACGAACAAACATAAAGGTCCTTCCTTTCTCGATTTAATAAATTGATCCATATGACAGCCTTCAAGTCTGAGAGATAAGGCAGAGACTCCTTGCTGCAAGGCTTGCACCCTTGTTAGTTCTCTTGGGCTGATTAGGCTGCACACACAGCTCCACTGCCACCAATAGTCCAAGGGGACAAGCTCTTGCAACAGGTGAAGAGATCCCTGCAGCATTTCACCTGTCCCCTGCTGCCCACTGTCACTATAATGAAACTGAGCAGAGGAACATGAAGTGTTTTCTGGAATTAGAGGGTAACGTAGACTGAAACCTGCTCAGCATCTCCATAGAGGCAATGGAGCAGATATGGCAGAACTCTATATAGGCTCTATATAGTTCCCTGTGAGGGGATGAAGCCCTCCTGCCTTACAGGGAAAGGATCAAGAAGTGCCTGCTTTCTGAGAACAACCTGCTATTAGCAGTGACCTGGCGGGGAGCACAAACTCCTGCACTCTCAGATCCTCTGATCAAAAGCCTACCACTTCGGTAGAAAGAAAACCATTCCCGCTACTGCAACAGAGTAAATGGAGAGGAAACTTTGAGTTCACTCTCAGTGAGCTTCCTATAGTCAGTGTGCAGATAAACATACACAAGGGGACACTTAAACTCCAAGCTTGCAACTTAAATGACACATGAATCACTGTTTACATTTGCAATAAAGAAACCATGGAGAATAGGATTGCTTTACCCAGCCCTATCACCAGCAATGATGATGCTCTGTGGACAAAAACAACAGCTCCCTCTTTTCAGAATGGTAGGCTAAAACTTACTGCCTTCCTTCCTGGGAAATCAGCATAGCCAAACATATGGCAGAGCTAATAACCATGCAAGGATGCGTGAAGGAGGAGGATCAGAGAATCCTTTACAAAGATAAGATTGCTCTTAGAAGCAACTCCAGTGATGCCATGTCTGTGAAGAGATGGGGAGAGACACCCTTGCCTCATCTTCATGGAGAAGGTGGGAGAGGGAAGACAGGGAATATGTTTCTGGAATAGCGCAGAGAATCGCCACTGGCACCTGCCAGGAGAGGCCTGGCCTCCACCAAGCCAGGCAGCGCTCTTGGCCATGCACCTAACCCAGTGAATGCAAGCACTGCTCCATGCCCCTGAGATAAGCACCCCTGCCTGCCTACCCTGCCTGGCACTGAGCAGGGGGGCTACCCACAGCACACCCTGACAGGATATCCCTGCAGAGTGTGAGCGCCAGGGGTCATGGTGCCCGCAGTGCCGTCTTTGGCCTTCACGTGCATGACTGCAGCCTCTAAGTACCTGATCCCACACCCATCTCCCCTCTGTCTGCTCCACTGGACCACTTTGTTGGCTGCCTTCTCTAATGCTGCTAGCCACTTTGGGCCAAAGCATTTGTGAAAAACTCAGCCAACATGCAGTGTGGAAAGATGTACTAAGCTCATGCCAGTCACAGTCAAGCTAGAAGCCATCTAAGAGCACAGCAGCAACTAGCAATATCCGCAGGAGCTTTTAGGCATCCCAAATAGCCAATTGGACACTGCCTTGGTGCACAGCCTGGAGCCTGGGGTGGAATCAGTGTGAGACAGGGTCACTCTGCTAGTTAGGTAGAAATACAATGAAGTTAGCAGGATGAGGGAGGCAGTACCATGTTTGCACTGCCATTTAGGGGGACCAGGCTGCATGTGGGAGGCAAGTACACGGAGGCCGTGCACTGTTTCCCTCTCCCCCAGTGCCTTCCTACCCTTCAGCTTATGTGAACTCTGCTGCACAGCATGGATCAGAGCCACATGCAGGGCTCTGCTCCCTAAAGGCTTTAGGGCCAGCCTTGCCCGTCCATGTATTCTGCTTGGCCAGGGACTCCTCAGAGCACCTCAGAGCTCCTTAGGCAGTACCACAGAGGGCTCGAGCATGGCAGGCTGCTGCTGTGACCCAGGATGGAGGGGGAATACAGCACTGGGTACAGGCTATAGGAGGGCTCACCAAAATTTGTTCCCATTTTTACTTCAGGGGTCTCAGGAGACCTCCCCAAAGCTGAGGATGCCATTCCCATGTCCACACAGTGGCTAGGGAGGGAGAGGAAGAGAAGAGACAAAGATTACCTCCTCCAAAGCGAGGGGTTGGGGCTGGCAGGGTCGGAAGGCTTGCAGAATAGCACAGCATTGCCATGATAAAGCGGCTGTCTCCGAGGGTGCACCAGAAGCCCACAGATAATCAGGCATGCCGGCACAACAGACTTTGAAGTCTGCCATCAGGTTTTCCCAGCCCTGCTCAGACATCAAAGCCAGCTGGTTACAGCTCCCAATTACAGAGCCAAGCCGGAGCCAGCTTCCCGAGGCCGCGCGGCTCAGCCGCAATCCTCCGTGCTGCCCTCATGGTGACAGAGCACAAGTGCCCAAATCCCCCAGCTTCTGCTGCAGCCAAGCTCGCTTTTCTGGGAGCTCAGCTCTCAGCTACACGGGCCTTCACCTACAGCTTTTGGAACCAAGGGAGATTCAGTGCATAAAGATCTCCCTGTTGACGCAGTGCTGAACCAAACCACCACCTAGTCCCAGGGGAAGTCAAACAGCTGTAAAGCTAGAAGGAAATCTAGCAAAGGTGAAGAAAATAAACATTTCTTATAGGAGCAAGGAGGGCTGCTTCTGTTACTTATGCCTTGTGTATCCTGTGCTCTCACAAGACATAGCTCTGTTGCATGGTCTTCATGAGCAAACCCCACAACAAAGAACTTCAGTACAGAAAGGCTGTTTCCATAGTTTTGCAGGGATAAAGGTTGATTGATACAGGAACTAAAATAACAACTGAAAAGAAGTCCAAGAATAGAACAGGCTGGGGAGCATAGAAACACCCACCTTGTGAGGCTGCAGCTCTCTAGGACTGTGATCACTCTCAGGTGTAAGCAGAAAGGGCTGAATCAGAAGAAAGAGAGCCCCACAACTCCTTCCTGGAACTCATACTTGCTCTCCTTTGCACTGTCACATCCTCTGTAAAGAGACAAACAAAAATAAAATTGGCCAGGCACTTACAAGGACAAAAAGAAAAAAAAAGAGGATTTCTCTTTTATTAGCAGGTAAACACACTTGTTCTGACGCAAATCTACCAAAGAGATAAAATTGGAACCCAAACCACACATCTCATCTCATGTCTTGTCCTAATAGAGAGAAATGCTCTTTAGCTTCCCCCTTCTACCTTGCCTTCTTGTTTTGGATCTTCTACACACAAAAGAGCTGAACAAGCTCACTGCTTTATCTGTATAACTCCATCAGTCTCATAGTCTTGGTCAACAATACTTGATTTAAGGTTCTGATATAAATCTCCTGGACACCTCATCTTACTGCTCTGCACTTCAAAGATACCAACTAGGTTCATTTTAGAGGAAGCTACACTCATTTGGGTACTCCTGAAATATGCCTATGAGCTCCAGCACATGCACATCTGAAAGCAAATTCCCCCCTAGACATGGTGAAGGCAGACCAGTAAGCCAGTTTGTGCTGGGTCCTCAGCATAAACTGGTTTACTCTACAGATCCACTCCTTTTGCCCCACACTAACATAGACATAGCTGATGCCTTCCTGAGTGCACTCTCATCAGATATCCCCAGGTGAAGCAGGAGGAAATGAAAAGCTGCTGCAGCACTTCATCAAACCCTTCTTTCCAAAATCCAATCTCTCCTCACTTTACCCCTTGGTCAGGGTTGAGGGCTTCTTGACACGGAAGGTGTGTGGCTGGACATACTCATCTTGGGGGCAGAAGAAGGCTGGCAGGGATGAACCTGCCTCTGGAGAACTGCACAGACACAAGATGCTGCAATGAGGGTAAGGCAGTGTGGAGGCTGCTGTTCCTGCCAGTTCCTCACAGCACCCCAAGAATGAACGAGAGCATGTGGCAGCTCTGGAAGAGGTAGCCACTCTGTAGCTGCCATTTCCTGAGCTATATCACATTTCTCTGGCTGTGTGGTTTGCCTCTAGGGCAGTGCAGCCCGTTTTCTTTAAATCACATTGATCTTACTGGCACAACACGTGCAGGACCAGATCAGGACAACATGCAGGTGACAAAAGCAGTGCCCTGTGTGGCTCAGCTACTGTGTGGCACTAGAAGCGGCTATGCACCGCCCCAAACCGTGCTGCACCAGCATTCAAAGCAGCATTAGCATCTTTTAAGCCAGCACCACAATAAAACACTATTTTGAAGCAGAGAGCTGCAGAGGGGAACTGAAAAGACTGAGCAGCAGCGGAGAAATGCACTGACAGCAAACCTTGGGGAAGGGGAGAACGAGGCTAAGGGGAAAACAGGGAGAGCAGTAGGCTCTTGTTCAGAAGAAACTGCTGTTAGGGAACACATAAAAGTATTAAGTGTTGGGAGAGAAGCTGGGTTTTAATATTAAGCTGCTTATTTAGGTCTCTAAGTTGTGGAGAAGCTACGTTTCAAAACTAATTAGACTGACAGAGCTTGGATTCGATTACAGGATTTCCAGAAGCAAGAGGGTTTAAAAAAAAATTAAATGTCTGCCCTGGAAGTGTTAGCAAGAGAATTAAACAGCCATTGCTGCAGCCAATTGTTAAATACATTTAAGCTGAGAAATATGATAACTCCAGCTGCCAAAATCCCTTTATACCAGTGACTGCAGTAGGGAGTCACAGTCCTACTAGGTCTGATTGGAAGGTGTTCAATGTATGTGTTTCTCCAGACGTAGAGGGTCTCCAAGGCTGTCTGATGGCAATGGCTGAATTTGAAAGCATGTTGATTTTTCACCATCCCCAAATCTGTGGTAGCAATCACAGCACCCAATTGCCAGATGCAGGTAACTTAGGGGCTAACACTGCAACAAGGAGAGGCTGCAGATCCTACAGAGCAGCAAAAGGGCTACCCATGGGAAGCCTCAATGTACATGCACAAAGGCCTCATCTTTAGTGCTAAGAATGCTAAGGCTTTGTCTGCACTAATAAAATGCAGATAGACTCACACACCAATGATGGTCTGAAATACAGCCACACTCCTGAACTGAGGAAAGCGAGGGAGCAATAGCAGCACTTTTTTTATAGCTCACCCAGCATCAAAGCCTTTGCTTTACTGACAACTCATCTAACAGAAACAGATTCCCTCTCCCTCATTCATTTGAAACCGTGGAGAGCAACTTCATGAGGTCTGTTACCAAAGCCAGAAAAGTACCTTCTAAAAGCCCAGGATTGCCAAGTTTAAGTCCTCAGAAGTTCCTGAAGGGCCTTTCGTTTGAGGATTTCAAGCTTCTCCTCAAGTATAGATCCTCCAGATTTCTAAAGAAATTCAACCTGGAGCCTGCTGGGCTGCCTAGTGGGACTCTGAAGTAAAATGGAATCAACATGTTTGCAGAGGGGTCTGGATGTTCTTAACTAGCCAACAGTTGCTTCTACAACTTCAAAAGATGCTCTGCTCCCATATGTCACCCTCTCACATTCCTCAGCAACATTTTGGGTCAAACATCCTGATCAATTGTCATGAACCCTGTTTCCCCTCATAGCTGAGCAAGAGGAATAACACAGGAGACCACAATGTAGGCAATGTCAGTGCTGTTCCTCCTGCTATCCTCCATTCACAGTGGAGGCAAATGTCATTGCTATAGTTACACCAGCAATTGTATCTACACTAAGCCAAATTTACTTCCTTCAAACCAAACATAGGAACTACAGGGAACTCTACAGAGAACGTCTCAGGTACATAGCCTTGACTGAATGGCGTCAAAACAAATTCCGGGTGTGTATGCTTGACCTCACTGCTATGTGCTTGGTCTGTCGTGTGTCTCAGTCTGAAACCAACTTCTCCTTTGTGCTTGCTACTGCTGCCCACTTCAAGAGGGCAACCAGTGATCTTAGTTTTGCATAAGGCCTGCTCTCTAACACAGCCTGTGGCAGTTCCCCTGCTTCTC
>JAUBOD010000165.1:263546-275593 GCA_032353885.1 Nothura maculosa
AAAAAGACTTTTCTGGATGAGGACAGGGAATTGTAGGAGAAGGAAAGAGGAGGGAAAGAAAAAGATAATGGCACCAGACAAGGACATCTCTGCACACACTTAAAAGGCTATGGGCAAGGCTGTCAGCTTCAAAAGGACCTTAATATCCTGTTTCAAAAGAAAATCCAAGCTGCCTCTGCTGGGCTGGGAACTCAGAGGTCAGCTTCTGAGAGGGCTCTCCCTGAGACATCAGAGACAAACATTTCTGAGCTAAAGGAACAGCCTTGCCAATGCTCGTTAGGCTGCAGAGACTGATGGGAAGGAAGAAAAGGAAGTAGACAGTGACAGAAAGCAGAGCTGGTACCGTCTATTCCTGTGGAAAAAGGCCAAACACCCAAAAAAGGAGAAAGACATTGTCCCTTTCATTGCTGGAAAACTCACCTTACTGGCAGTGATTTTGCTCTAAATAAATACTTCAAGAAGCCTGGCCACTCCCTAGTGGTTCATCTGTTGGCTGAGTCAGACTCAGAAGGGCCAGACACCATTTGTGGCTCATGCACCAGGGTCCTCAGTTTAAGACTTGGATAACTCCAGCAGTCACGTGGCAAGAAAGCTGCATGTTTGAAGACCAGGACCCTGAGCAAGGGATATCAATCACAATTAAGGATGAGCTGAATCCATTAGTCAATCTGGTACCCACAATCTAAGGTCTATTCTGCACAGAGACAGAGAAGTTACGCAAGTAACTATAAACACAGCAAGATAAAAGTCAGGATTAAATCTATCCTGGGATTGTTTTTCCAAAACAGAAGTTATGTAAGAATGAATATTACCAGAATTTGAGGATGCATCATCAGCGTCTTTGTTCAACAATACCAACTATGTGCCCTGGCTTCCTCCCTCCTTACGCCATCACTAGAGGGAGCTACTATTACCTCATTTTTGTCAGCTAATTTTTCTTGTCAAAGGTGAGTTTGTCACCCTAGTCTCCTTTATGGTTTATGGCAAGAAATGGGCACTTTCATGTGGTTTGTATTGTAAAATATAAGCCTCCAGTGGGTCAGATAAATTGCATTCTTGAGGTGTCTCTCCAGGATGACTAGTCTGATTGCAAACCATGAATCCAATCAAAATTATCAAAAAAATAAACAAACAACAACCCAAAAAACAAATGTGCTTTGTTTCACACTAGTTCATAATGTTCAACATAAAGGTTGCCTGCCTGGAGCTCAAAGATAATGAGCAGCATTTGTATTATGACAGCAAGCACCCACTCAAGAGTAATCAGGCCATAAGCGTCATCTTTAGAAAATCTGTCCTTTCTGCTTTGGCACAGGAAATCCAAATATCTCTTTGGACTCATTTCTTCATCAGAGAAGCTTAATTTTCTTCCATATTCTCTGGAGTTTCCATCTAAAAGACCATTTGTAGGCATGTCGAAGTAGCCAGCTTTGCAGATCATTTGCAGTGGGAAAACGATGTCCTAAAGATTAAGCTGAAGATTTAGAGTCCTAAAAGCCCTGGAGATTGAGCTCTCAGTAGATGATTCAAGGATGCACAGCAGCAGTATCCCCCTGCAGAGAGATAAGCAAAAAAGAAATGCAGAGACACAAACATCAGCCCAGAAGCCAAAGGCAAAAAGAGATGTACTCTGGGATGTACGGAAGAAGGGGAGCAGGAAATAAAATAGGCAGAAGGAAGAGGCAGAGGGAACAAAGCACAGAGGTATGAGCAGCAAGACAGTGCACAAACAGAAAGAGGATGCGCCTGAATATCAAGGAGAGATTAATAGCATTTTTTTTGCATTGGCAACTTGCATTTGACTGTAAATGCATATTGCTTTCATATGTCTTTCCCCGTTTAGCATATAGCCGTGTACTCAAGGCCTTTGCAAAGGTGAAGTCTCCAGAGGACAAACGCCAATCCCTTCTCTCGGGGACCTTCTCTGTGGTTTCTCATATACCCAGTACTTGGTTTGTTCATACTGCAGCCTCCATACAGAGGGAAGCATCCCTCGCTTCAGGCCAATCTCTAAGAAACTTGTGGGAGACAAAGTGCATGGAAGGGCATGTGCTGTATTTTAGGTGCATCACTTACCTCAGACAAGAATGACCATGAGCTTTATCTTCAGCTCCTGTAACAACACAGCTTGATCAGCTGCTGAAGGCCCCTCCTTGACAAATTAACTCTCTCCTGCTACCTGCTATGGTACCACAACTCCCTGCCATCATAAAAATGTGAAATCCCACTAAAATACCCCAAACAGTAGTTTTTCTTAGGAGGATTTCCATGACAGGCTCCTCATCTACACACTATGGTTATCCTCAAGCACACTGTGCCATGCTCCTCTGCTTCGGCCCAGCCGAGGTCTTAGGACTGGCCCTGAGCTGAGCAGGGTAGTTAGCCAGAGTAATCACAGCACAGTGAGGCCCTGCAGTGGGCAGCCCTGCACACAGCCTCTGTGCACAAGAAACTCTATGGCCTAAGCCTGGTGCTTCAGAAGCAGCTAAGTATCCAGGTTCTGGCATGGAAGTGCTTTTCTGTCTGCCTCTTGCATGAGGTAGCTAAATATTTTCATAGGCAAGGGAAGAACTGCTCATAGCTCAAAGATCAAGACCCACTGCACACACTTAATCAAAAAAGGTTTGTTCTTTATTTTAAACATAAAAAGAAACATTTTACACAGAATTGTTAGAACTATTCAGTACCTGCATTCTGGAATTGTGCCAAACATTTTATAACTTTGAAATTAAAATGAATGAAAGAAAATATCTTGTCCTTCTGCTATACAATGTTCAAGCTTGTCCTGGATCAAATTCCAAGTGCTTGGAGGAATTTACCAGCTTAACCAAGAGATGTGGCAAAGCAAACAGAGGAAGACCAATGTGAGCCCTTAGGATCCTTGGACAGTAACACAGGTCACAGCTGGGAGGATAGGGATACTTGTAGGGCGTCTCAGGCAGCTTACTCTCTTGACACTCTCCATGGTGAATACACAACCACATCACACACATCTCCACTCACATACACACGCAGCCAATCACACAGGAAATAATAATAATAAAAAACACGGAAAGTGACCAAGACATTTTCTCATTAAAGATTGCCATAGTATTTTAAAAAAGGGGAATAATACAAAATTGGCACAATTAGAAGGAAACTTGTGGGGGTAAGCCTAGCCCCTCAGCGTCTAGCCTTCCCAACTACAGCAAAAACAAGGTGTAAGGGGATGCAGCATTGCCTTCCAAGAGGCTGGCAGCAGCACAAGCTAGTGGTGAACTTGCTTCAGCTGGAATGACAAGGATGGTTTATTACATGCCATGAAGGATGGTCAAGATTTACTGAAAGCACGGGGACCTTTCACTATAGGGGCAGGGAGTCCTGACCAAAATAACCCTGAGTTTCTTCCAGCAGGGAGAAAGTGTGCTGTGTTGTGTGCTTGGGAAGAGCTGGCAGTTCCTTGCTCATTCATTCCCTTATTATTGCATTACAGTCACGATCCTCTTTCCCCTCCAAATTTGATGAAGAGCACATAAGCAAAAGTTCAGTCTTCAAGGAGAATAAGTGACTGATGCTGTGCTTGAAACTTAACCAGGTCAACCCCTCTCAAAATCCTCCAATGCCACAAGCCTGCAGTGAAGAAAGCAGATGTTAGAACAGGAGAGAAGCTGCTGAAGGTCAGTGTGGAAAGGAAACCTAGAATTCAAAACATCAAAGTGGTGCCCAAGAACAGCCAAGGAAAAAGCAAGATTTCACTACAGCAAGCAGAAAAGGAGAGGAAAGGAAGAAAAATCTCTTGCTGTCAAAGTGGTATTGGAGTGAATGCTCTCCAAGTGCTCTCCTTTGGAAAGCAAGCACCAAGACAGATTTCTGGCCCTTCACAATGGAAGCTGGAGACTCTTTCAGCCCTGTTCCTCAGCAGATGCAGCAACACTGCAAGACAAGCCCTTTTAAAAGGTCCCTACAGAGAAAAATAACGGGCCAGAATGAAAAATTTTCTGGATGTTCAGGCCAAGATCTCGCAGAGATTTGTAAGTTTGTGGTATGACAGTTTTAGATCACTATATAAAATGTCTAAGAGTCCAATTACAGTCGTAGTCCCCATTCAAGTGGGGCCCACTGAGATGGCCTCTCATTCTGAGAGATGAGGTCTGAGATGGTCTCTCATTCAGCTTCCCATTAGACATGTGTATGGGTGCAGGTGTGCAGGGGTGCGTTGAGTCCAAAACTCAGCTTTCTAGAAAAAAAACTCAACAGCCCAAGAACAAAAGTTCCTAACGTTTGCAACATAAAAGTCCACAACTCAAACCCCAATCTAGAATAGCTACAACACTAAGTGAAGATTCGACAAGTACTAATATGAAATGAAGCCATCATAATAGCAAGAATATTAGACCTGCAGCTCCTGTGGAATGTGCACCAGGATGAGCTGCTGGTGAAGGAGATAATCAAGGCCATAATTAATGTTTTGATCAGCAGCCGTACATCAAAGCCACTACCTGCTGTGAATTTCCTCATCTAGCATCTTTTCTTTTCTCCCCTCTCAAAAAATATCTAAATGTTGGAGCCCTGGCCTCAGCTCTAGACTCCCCACCTTCCTTGACATGAGCCAAACCACGGTGGTTATGGCAGCAAAGGGTACAGTCCTACTTCCTTGTTCATACACAATAACTTTATTCTGACTTTTATTGCTTAAAATACCAGCTGTGCTGGGAAGACAGAGCTGCCAAGAACAGGAGCTGCTCCCTGTTAGGAGCTAGGTCAGCGTATGTGGAAGACCAAAGCAGGGCTTCTTATAGCACCTAGAAATATGCCTCAAACCCTTGGGGAAAGCCCTGCTGCAGGCCCGGGAACAGAGGGGCCTTTTGCACAAGACCAGGATCACTGGAACCGGGAGGATTCTTCCTGGCTCTTGGGCCAATTCTTATTCCTACTGTGAAGGAAACCTGAGCTGCACTTTAGCTACCACAGACCTCAGACTCTGCTCAAAGGCCCAAGAGTTATCACTGAGAGACTGGCATATGTCGTGTTAGTGTGGCCCATGCATTTGTAATGCATAGCTTCCAAATTTCCCCTAAATGTCATTACTGGTTGGCCAACTACACTTAAGGCCTCACCACAGCGTTCTCATGAGTCACCACTGTGGCAAGGTTTCCTTCCTCTCTGCTGAGACTGGCAGAAAGCTGGGCCACATCCCTACACATCACATTGCCCTGCTACCGTAAGCAGACCAGGGGCTGAGGCACAACAGGAGCAGCTGTACTGGGGAGAAGAGAAGGCAGAGAGGTGGAAGGAGAAGGAGGCATAGGCAGAGATCCAGGAAATGCTTTTCTGAGGACTGACTCTTCAGAGTTACTAAGTATTCACCACAGCTAAGAATTTTAAGTGCTGAAAATATAAAAATCCTTAGGAAAAAAAACCTGAAACTTCCAGGCAGGCTGTTTTGGCCTTGACCATAAACTCTTTGAAAGCCAGAGAAGGCATGTCACTACCAGGAAGCAGCTCTTCACTGGAGCAGCCTCAGGAGGCACCAGCAAGAACTCTTCCTCAGTCTTTGTCCTAACAGAGAGAAGTCAGATACCAGGGTGGTCAGAGGAAGGGGACAGGATGGTGTGATGGGGAAGACAGCAAGAGTAGATTAGTTAACATGATGGATGCTTAACACTTCTACCAGCCCCTTCCACCTTACCAAATCTTTCCCCATCTCCAGCTTACCAAATCTTTTCAAAATTGTGAAGGGGAGAGAAAACAAATAAACAGAAAAAGAAATTTGGTGAATTGTGTCACAGGGCCCTGCTGAAAGAAGGCTCAAGAGTTCGCACATTAGGAGGACTTTTCCCTGTGCAGAAAGTGCTGCTGGAAAAGAAGAACTCTGAGTTGCTAAACATGACCTGAGCACTCTCAGGACATGATGTGTAACAAGGAGAAGCTTGAGGTTCAGGCTGAAATCGGAGAGGAAACTGTCTTGTCTGAGCCTGCAAGTGAGTGTCTGTGCACAGTCCGAGCGCCCTGCGAGTCTCTCTCAAAACGCAACTGCTTTGGGCTCCCACGCTCAGTCCATCTCCATCGACATTAGTCGGCGACGCTCTCGTCTCGTTTCCTGCACTTCCTTCTTGCAGCACCAACGGGAGCTGCAGTAGCCGATGAGGCAGGATAAGAGTCCAATGACAGTGGCCAGACCAATGCCAATCAACAGCGGGTATTTGAAAGCATTCAGAACTGAAAGAGGAAGGCAAACAAAGTCATTACATCACTGCGAAATTCAAAGGGCATTTCCTTGTTTTTGTCTACGAAAGGAGAAAAAGCGCACACCTTTCAGTCATAGGCAGATTAATTATTTCAGAAAGGAATTAAACTAATTTCCCTTCCTAACTTCTGCCTTTCGAGGTTTCAAAGACTAGTCTATTTAGTTTCACCTTCTCACCCCCTATTTCCTCTTCCTTCACCACTCCAAAGCCTCAAGGAGGCTGGCAGCACTACAGAAACCATTGAGTGAGCCACTTGCAAGAGGTAGTCCATTACCTATTTCTCCAAACAAAACTCTTGCAAGATTTCCCCACAGGCAGATTAAAGTTGCATTCTTTTTATAAAAAGTTCTCCAAATGGCAAAGACTGAATTTATTTATCCTTTGTTGGATTACAACTCTACACTTGCTACCACTCAGCGATTCTGTCTAACCAGATTCCAAAGTTAACACCTAAACTAGTAATTCAATTTTCTGAAATGCTACCGTTCAACTACAGGGCAGAGTCGAGAGATGGATGGAGTTTGGGAAGTACAGTTGGAATCATTGTTACCTGCCCTGTAGGGAGAACAATAAATTCCAATTTGTTCAAGCTCTGGGGCCTCCCAGGGACCTCTCCTCATGCTGCAGAGAAGGAAGGTGCCAGTACACAAACCTTAGCTGGGTGCTCAGCATAGGCACCTCATGTGCATCTTGCATCTCATGAAAGTCTAGCAACAAGTGGGCGAGACAAAGTGCAAGGGGCAGCTTGTTTTGTGGTTAGTAGGGAGAGGAAGTCAGGGCTCTGATGCTCTGTTCTCAGCTTTGATATTAACCATGACCGACTCTGTACTTCAACATGCCCCAGCAGCAAACCAAGGCTTCCTCCTGCAGGCAACAGGAGGGTTAATGCTTGGAGAGAACACTGAACCTTCCTTTAAATATGCCCCAGCTATGCAAAACATCAACACTAGACCAAGAGAGAGAACATGCAGCCCTGAGTGTGATCCATTCAAGCCTAGCCACATTAGAGAAGTTAGAATTAGAGGTTGCAAACAACAACAACAGAAAAAAAAAATCAAGAAAAATCTAATTGACTACCACACTCATTTTCAAAAACAACCTCAGGAATATCTGCCATTGAAAGGCATGAGGACGGTCTACTGCCCCCTCACACCCTCAGTGCAATTTCTTACCGTCCATTTTCACGGATAAGAAGATGGGCTTGGCTCTGATGTCGGGCTCCCGCTGCCACGCGCCGGTGGCAGACCTCACCCACGGGGTCACTACGCAGTAGTGGTTCCCAAAGTCGTGGTCCTCGCAGCCGTACACACGGAGCCGGAATTCCAGCGGGCTGATTCTCTCCAGGCTGAGATCACTGCTCCCGTTTCTCCTGCCCTGTGTCATGATCCCTCGGCGGTCCAGGGAGGCCAGCAAGATGGGCTCTCTGTCCAGTGCGAAGGAGCGCACCGCAAACCAGGAGACATCAAAGGACATATCATCTGTGTTTGGGAACAGAGCAGAATTGGGACAGACAGGTGAGCTCCAAGGGTATTCAGAGTGCCGCTTCATGAGTAGAAGGGTGAATTTGCAAGCAGCATGAACAGCAAGGTGACTATTTCTGTCTCGCCCTCTGTCCTCCAAACACCAGCTTTCCAGCACAAGCAGAGTTAATGGCAGAATCAGAAACAGTCCTAAGAGCACGAGAATGTCTGAAATGCTAAGACATAAAAAATAATTAGCACTGAAAACTCAAGGAACTAGGACTGATATTCACAGAAAGTATTCTGAACGTTCATTAACAGTTGGAAAGAGATGTTGGCATTCCCAAGACCTTCCAACATGTACAGGCAGTGTGAACGCTGTTTGTGTGAAAACGGTATGGAAGGTAGAAAGGAGACAGATTGGAGGAGCTACCAGGAGAACTGCAGTGAATGTTACTGGTCAGATTGGGAAAGTGGTTCTGGAAATAGAAGAATGACCGAAGAGAAGTGCAGTCAGCTTGTGAGTGAGTTTGGAGCTAAGAGCAAAAAGAAAAGATGGTCAAGGGCTGGTGTGACAGTGGAAGACAAGTGCCCTGAACATGTCTGTAGTGGGAGGATAAAAGCACTGAATTGCAAGTGACAGAAAGAATATAGTTGCACAGAAAGGGTGACTTACTCGAGGGATGCCAGAAGAGACTGCCTGCTCTCCTGGCTACCATCTTAAAATTTATATTTTAGATGCAGGTTTTCACTAAGCAGGCCTCATGTCACGAGAGGCACTCTAACTGATGCTGAAGCTATGGTGACAAGGGGTTAGAAGTGCCACATACTGACAAGCAGGGAGCGATCTGCAATCACTATGTTCTTGCAGGGGCTACACAGCCTCAAAGTCAGAAAGCCTCTTTCCTAAAGATTCCTCATACTCATGTTTACTGTGCCCAAATGAGGGCAGAGATTCTACACGAAGCATCTAAGAACTACCAACAAAACCACAAAGCGCCCAGGATCAAAGCCTGACCATGACGCTGCTTCATGCGTCTTCCACAGCTCATGTTTACTGTCATGCATCATCACTCAGTCCTGCCTGTACAAGTTTTACTATCTGAGGAGATAATCTACAAAAGCCTTCACAGTGTCTGCCCCCTCTAACATCAGCTGACAGGTAGTCAGAGTCCATCAGCAGCACAGCCAGCTCTTTTTACAGTCATGCGAGATTCTATTGATCCCATTAGCAGAGCTCAGTCTTAACCCTCTCAGGCTGCTGTAGCTGAACATACACTTCCAAAAATCACTGCAATCTCTGCAGGATGTTAAGAGTATTTTGGTGGAAAAACAGAGGGGATGCTGTTACATACCAACAAGATAGAGAGTATCAGAAAGGACAGAGTTTTTATAAACCTAAATAGGATTCGAACGCTGCCTATTTTCTAGATCCCTGTGAAGGGGAATCCAGCTGACCACAATAAGGAGACACTAGCACAATCAGGATGCATAGAACCTACGGCCTGAATGAACCCTTCTCTTCTGGACACAGAAGATGTCCAGAAATGAAGAGGAGTGGGAAAGACGCATCATGTCCTTTCTGCTCAGCACTTAGTGATTACAGTAGGTTATTCTGAACATACTAGCCACACCACTCTACATATTCTCACACGTGGGGAGACAATCCATGAATGTCACACAAGTCCAGAAACGTCTACCAGAGTCTTAAGCTGAGTATGATGCCTCCAGACAGGAGAGAGGGGTTGGATGCATACATGTTCACCAACAGCTCTTCATCCCTGGCAAACTGACAGCCTGATAGGCCCAAACTGGAAACAGAGCTTTCTATCTGTGTGTGCACATTTTTGCTATATCTACAACAGGTGCACAGGACTTAACCTGTTCACAATCGGAACAGCTGTCTGTAAATTCAGGGGCATATCAAACTGCTACTGCTAACACTGAGATCTGTAAGAAATGCAGTATTCTACAGAAATGCAGTAATCTCAAACTTAAAACTCATCTAACTGAGTTTGCTCTTCTCCTCTAGATTTGATCTTCTGGCTAATAAAAATAAACAAAGCCCTAGACCTGCTGCTGCACTCAGATGCTTTACAAATTGAAGTGAAAATGATTTTTAAGCCTCTGGCAGGCAAACTGACACCTCAGAACCTTAAGGGAACGTTAAGAAGTCTTGGAAAGCAAAGTAAGGACATCCTGAGCTCCTGTGCTTCAGGTGCAATAGCATCAGCTAGCCAGGCACTACATTCTCCCTCAGTGCAGACCAAAACCCCCTCCACCTGTGTAACAACTAGCTTCCCTGGAAGTTCTCCTGTGCAGGAAATGAGCAGCAAAGAAATACCATCAGTCAGGTGTGCTGCTTTCGCACACATGTCCAAAAAGGCTGAGATGAGGCATGAGGAAGCAGATGGCAGCTCTCTGTTCCTACCAAAGATGTTGGCTGGCCGGGCTGCCTTGGGACTGCAGCCAGCTTGCTGTCCTGCTCGCCACGGCCAGCTGCTCTGGGTGATGACACAGAGCCTCAGGAGGCGGCCGGGCATGTTTGGCAGCCCTACAGCAGGAAGAGACTTCCCCATCCTACCTAGAGGTCAGCATAGGACATGGACCAGCTGCCCTCACAACCACCATTCTGATCTATCACACTGCAAATATTACAGTTGGTGCAACATTCTCACACTCCACAGCCACAAAAGCAAAGCAAACACAAGATGATCACACACAGCTGAAGATAAGGGAATAAACCCCAGGCCGCTGCCTTGCAAAGTCATCCAGCCTTCTGTGGGAAATACGTCCTCGACTGGAGACAGCTCCATTTCTACACGGGGCTCTTGGGCCCAGTAGGCTCTTTGTGCCAATGCAGCCCAAGCAGCAGTGCCCATGCAGGAGCTCTGGCCATGACTGATTCCTCCCCAAGCCCGTCACGGTCACCAGCTCTTGGTGCTTCCAGGAACTGCAGGGGCATGGGGGCACTTTGCAGGGCAGGTTCAGCTGCAGTGGACACGCTGTTGTATGTGCCATAAAGGTTGCGACAACAGCGTTTAAATGAATAAATAAATGTTCCAGCCTTCAGATTCCCAGAGAAACTGTTGTCTTTGAAGAATTCCTTCTCTTCACTCTTAAATGGTTCATTTGAGGTTCCCTTCCCTTCATGAAGGGAAATGAGTGCAGACACTTGCTGTTATTCTGAAATTGCCGAATTTATCTTCTATAATTACAACATGGGACAACAATATTACGCCAACATGTTTTATTAGTCACTACACTCAGTGTGCAATTAGTGACTCACTACAGACACACAGAGCTGGAGGCAGGATTTGGCTGCGAGTATTCCCTGTCACGGAGAGGTAGCGTCACGCAGCAAAGTGATCTGATTCATTTCTATGTATCACACAATTTTCCGTACTAGAAGGACACTGGGAAATTTAGCAGCGCCAGTGATGAACGTGCCTAGCAGTTCCCAGTGCTGATAAATACATGGCACTCCTGACATGAAAATCAGGTCACGCACTAGCTCCCAAAGGCACCTGCCATCATCCTCCCCCACACAGCGTATCAGTAGACAAGTCACACTCTCCATTTTTGTTCACAATCGAAAACAATCCCAGCAACAACAACAACCGACCCCCACAACACACCCTTAGCACTTCAAAGGTGCCTTTCACCCCCTCGCCACTCCGCTGCAATGCAGGGCAAGCACTGAAGGAGCTCCCCGTTAGGGAGAAGCACGACAGCCCCAAGTGAACTCCGTGGCGCAGCCAAGGGCGGCAGTGCCCCCACGTCAAGCAACTCGGTCGCTCCCTAAAGGAGCACAGGGCCCTGGGAACTCGGCCCTGCAGTGGTTCTGCGGGCAGCACCATCGCTGTGCTGCGCTGCTTGCTCTCCTCAGCCAGTGGGGATCATCAACATGGAAGGCACATCTTCATGCACATTTTGATTTGACACACAGGCCTAAGCTGTCTGGGATTTAGCTGCTTCCCTGGCCAATCAGTCCTCATAAAGAGGGAATCCTCTTTCTAGACCAGCTCTTAGGAACCATGCAGCTCCACTCCTTAGAATGGAGCCCTGCATCTTGTTTCAGTGCTGAATCACAATTTTGAGACCCTTTTTGTTTACTACATTTAAATGAGGTTGAATAGGGCTTCCTACAGAGCTGATCGAACCACTTCAAGCCATACAAGCTGTAAACAAAACAAACTGGTTTTGTTAAACTCTCCACAGTGCCCACTAGGTCTGTCTGAAACAGAAGAGGGGGGGAAAAATATCTTTTCAGGCAGAAAAAGTAATGCCCTTAAATCCCTAAACACATAGTCTAAGAAGAGGTCATCTGGTGGGAAGTCTAGAAAGATCATTTGTGAAA
>JAUBOD010000165.1:281467-293478 GCA_032353885.1 Nothura maculosa
TCTCTGACAGAAGGTACATCCAAGTCAGAGCTATAGCCACTATCCAGCCTGGCAAAGAGCCACAAAAGGTGGCAACCTGGCTCTATGGCTCATTAAATGTCACCTGCATGCAATCCTCTCTATAGACGGGTTATTATTGTTATTAATTTCTTTTTTTTTCCTTGAAAAATAAGCAGGCCAGCAAGTGCTTTAATCCTGAATATTACTTGCCTGATTTATGTCCTCCTGGCTTAAACAACTTACCCTGATTTCGGCTGTGCCTTTCTGGCAATAGAAAGAGAAGCAGCAATGAGCTGCGTGCTGCTCTCAAACAAAAGCAAAGGTAAATCAATGTTCATTAGTGAGTTGCAAGTGAAACCACCTCCTAATCTAACTAGGCATCTACAGACTCAGGAAAAGCACCTTAGCAAAAAAAAGAACAGCACCAGAGCAACCACAGGATATGTTGGTGGGTCCTCAAAAGCCTTTTAAGATTCATCTGGAGACAAATGTGCTCCCAGGTAGTCTTCTGCAAACAAAATACCCCACACAAACGAAACCCACGGATGCAGGCCTTGGCAGCAGGGAGCCCCCAGCAGACAGGACAACTGACAGGGTCTCTGCACGCCGCATCCAGGCGCCTGTAGCATCCCAAGAAGCGCTGAGAGGAGAGGCCAAACTCTCCCTTGGTGCAATGTGAGTTTGTGCTTCATTAAGCTCGAGAAAGCTCCAACCCTTTGCAGGTAACGCACGGTGCGGCCTTGCCAGGCTTGCCACCTGTGCTCAACAGCCAGAAATACAGTTATTGGCACCTGTTAGTAATGCAAGAGGATAAACAAATGAATTTAGTTTTGATTGCAGGGTTGACAGAACAAGTGCGACTTGTGAGGTACCTCAAGAGCAGAGCAAGGTTGAGTGGGAAGCTGCTCAGTGGCTCCACAGCTTCAGGAGGGAAGGTAACGATTGCACCTTCAGCTAGTTCAGAAACAAGGGAAGAGCATGGGCTTACAGAACCAAGCCAGCAATCCCAGCTCTACGAGTTAGGCAACTGCCCCCTGAACTGCCATCTGCTACAGAGGTCTCTGATTTTTAGCACAGCCAAAGTCTCCGTTCCTCAGCATACTAAGCAATCTCACAAACAACTCTTTTTTCTTTAATGAAGTAATAACAATTTTATATTAGCGAGTGTTTGAAATCAAGAAAGGAATTAAAATATAGCTTTCAGACCATTTATTGACCTCTGGAAGCTTGAAAAGCATTTTTATTATAAATGCAAAGCAAAGAAGCTGAGCTGTAAGTTTACTAGTACAGCCCTAGAACTGCTTAAAGGAGTTCCAGGATCAGGACTCATTTGGTTTAGTTTCTTTTGAATGCCTCGTTCTATGGGCAAATCTTATTGCTCCAATCATTGATTTCATGCAATTCAGAAAGAAAATCCTAAAGTGACCTAGCTAGAAGGTATACTGCAAATTCCTCCACACATAAATGAAATGGAAAACAAACTCCACCAAAGTGGGTGTATTATGTAGTGCTCAATCAGGCTGAAGAGGCTGGGGGATTGAAAGGAGGAGCTCAGGTTCACTGGGTTAATTTTCTCAGCTTAAAGAATTATGTATTGCAGAAAAAAAAAACCCTTAGCCTCTTATTTAAGTGATTTCCCTCCATTCCCCCTACTTAGCTCAACTGCTTCATAATCCAACCAACTTCAGTTTCCCAAACAAGGAAAGAGAACCGAGGCAAGAATAATCAAAACCCAGTTAACATCTGGATTTATAAGAGCAGAGAGAACTCCTAATTATTTAGATCCTAGGCCACTTTTGACCTTTCCTACTTCATCTTTACCAGCAGTTCCTGCAAAAATGATGTATAAACTCCCTAGAGAATGGAGGTGTCTGCATCCTCCAGACACGCAAAGCAGAGCAAAGAGAGAGGCCAAGTAACCGAACAGACAGAGGTCCCTACGGGCAGGACCCCGGTGAGCAGCCCCTCACTCAGCAGCGATCACTGCAAGCGACGTCCCTGCTGCAGCCAGCCAGCTCCCCGCTCCACTAAGGGAAAACACTGATGCAATCCACTGGCTCTCTCACTTCCAAAAAATGACTCATCTCTCTCCTGGCACCACACTATCCATTCTTGAACTGAGGATCCCATGATCCGCCTCTCTCCACATAACTTATCCACACTATCCCAGCCCCTGCCCGCGCTCCCTGTTTCTTCATGGAGTTGCTCGTCTCTAATCACTTGTGCCCCAAATCTCATAACAGCTGTTTGAGGAAGAAGTGCTCACAGTACTTTAGGTTATGGTTTCTATTTTCAGCTACACATTCACATCCGTACACACAATGAAGAAGCAGGTTCCTGCCCATTAATGGGAGCTAGAAAATACTGTCCTTTCTTGCCACAGCATTTTTGCCATATTGCTCTTCATTCATTTCCATGATTAAGTTTTCTTGTCCTTTAAAAAAATCTTGCTCTTCCCCTTTCTTGTAACGGAGTCTCTCTGCGGGTCTTTACAGGGCATCATTTCATCTTAATTGCAAGTTCAACATCAATACTCAGCTCATATTTCCGCAGCACTTGGTTTATCTCTGCTTCTTCCAAAGCAAGTGATAACACATTCCTGTACAATGAGCTCACAGCCGATGTAATCCAGGGTGGAAGACTTGAGATGATTCCCTTGAAGACGCCTTTTGTTCTGCTTTGCTTCTCCAGAGCTTTTTCCCCTCTGCTCAATGACCCTGGGGGAAGCCAGCCCAGAGCGCAGCCAGGCTCCACATGGTTCTCCCAAAACATACTTGTGTGGAGAGGATGAAAAGCATCCTTCCCCCAGCTACCCCGCAGGGAACAGGAAAACACCAGTGACGTCTGTGGAAAACACCAGGATTAGAGAGTGGGCAAAAACACTCCGCAAGGCCTCTACAATATCTCTACAGCAGCACAAGGCCTCTGCAACAGCTGAGCACAAAGTGGAAAGATAGAAAATTAGAGGTTGGGTGCTAAAGAAAAATACTGAACAACAACCAAGAACACTTAAGCAGACTTGTCAAGGCCAAAGGAAGGCCTATGTGTATACCTGATGGTTCTATCACTACCTGATGTTTCACAGGAGAGGAAATGGCAGAAAAGATACAATGAAATCAGGAAAATAAATAATTAAAAATAATCAAATAATCAAGCACTGAGAGCTGCCCCTCTTCCTCAGCTTGCTAAGAGAGATAATAGAGCTTCTATTTTAAACTCAGCTGAATAGAAAGAAGTACCAAAAAATACTACCTAGAGTCTGCATGGGTTTTCCTCCTCTTCCATGAATATAAGCTTAGTTTGGCTACCGTTACAGGAGGCACAGCAGGCATTTATTTTATAAGTTAGTCTTATGATCCATGCAATTCATAAGGCCAGCCCAGAGGATGCCCAAGATCCCTTCTGGCCTTAAACTATATACATTAGAGAACAACCTGCCATTGATTGAATATACGGGAACTAACGGCCTACTAGGTTTTCTTCACCACTTCCGGTTCACACAACTGAGCAGGCAAAATCCACTTTTCAGTTTTCAGTTCAGGAAATTTCAAACAAATGCCTGTGCATTACAGTTTCAGATCATAAACTAACTGGAATACATACGTCTCTCTGCAGCAGCAAGCAGGAAAAGAAGAAAAGGTCTCTGCCTGCAGCCAGCAAGTTCTGCCTCAGACGGAAAGAATCCGAGGCAGACATTTTCCACAGATGTTCATGGAAAAACATTTCACAGCACTGCCACATTTCAAGTCTATTGTGGCAGGAAACACTGCAGTTTCATGTGTGCAGCCTCCTGCTCTCACACGAGGAGCTCACAGGCCCTCACGGTTTGGGGAGATCCCATTGCCCAGAGCGGAGGCACGAGGATGGGCCCTTCCTGCCTACCCAGGGAGCTGCGACCTCCAGTCCTGCTGCTTCTGAACCTTCCCCACCAGCTCCGGGGCAGCCTCTCGTTGTCCCCAGAGGCTGCCAGCTCTCTCAGTGGGTCTCCTTCACACCCTCATTCACAGTGGGGAAAGCAGGATGCCACCCTCTTTTGGGGAAGGGGCTGGCAAACATCCCTACCACTCTCCTCAAGCGTGGAGCATGTTGCCCAAACTGAGTTTTTCTTGTTGCTCCACAACTTTAAGAGTTACCTGTGGCTCCCTGGGCTAGTCACAGGCTACAAAAACAGTTCATCTCAGCAGACACAACCAACACCTCCACAAAACCCCTCTGACCAGCACCTACACCCGCTCTCAAACAGTTCTCCTTAATTTCTACTTGTCCGTTCGAGGCAGGAGCAGTGTAACAGGGCACAGCAGAGGAGCAGGGCTGGAGGGAAGGAAGTGCCACAGGCCTGCAGACAAGCTGAATGTTTGGAGGGACGTGGAGGGGAATGTGGGAAGCCCCTTTGCCAGCATCCCTTCTAGCTGTGCTCACCAAACCCTCCCTACCCCCTGGCTGGGCTGCAATCTCATAGCGCTGACATATCCAAATAAGTCCCTCGAAAAAGATTTGCGGACACATTTGCCAAGATATATCCAAACAACAATGATTTTTCAACAGCATAAGGTTTTCTTGGGAGGTGGGGTTTTTTTGTGTGGTTGGTTGGTTTCTGGTTGCTTGTGTTTTTAGGCCAAAGTGAAGTTTCACTCACAATATGAGAGCCTTTAGAAGCAGCCCAGAGATGAATGTCCAGCACAGATACTCGAGGAACAAATGAAGGACACACAGTTCATCCATTAGCAGTGGGAAGGAAGGGATTTCCAGCCAGATTTTGCTACGTGCCAAGATTATTTCAGGAAAGAGCCCTCCAGTAAATTGTGCCTGGGGTCTCATTTCTCTCTCCATTCTTTCTCAAAGAATGAAAGGCTGAGGGAGTGTCAGGACCAGGCCCCCCGCTGCTCAGCCCTGCTACTGGAATTCATGCATTCCCAGGGCAGTGTTCCAGGCTAGCCCCCTTCCTCACTCCATGCATCGGAAATCCTATCTAGGAGAAGAGGCAGGGATTAGAATGACAGTGAAAAGAAGTTGAGACTGCAACACAGGCACTTTCCTCCTTTGCAGAGCTCACACTTTCCCCTTAGAAGCATGGATATTAATTGCATTTCAGATTTTGGGGATAGGAGTTCAAAGTGACGCAACAGAGTGTTGGGAGAAGAATCAACCATCACTTTTATGCAGAAAAGCCTTTAGGTAAGAGTGCAAAGGGGAAGGATTTGAACTGATTTCTCCTTTGCTGGTTTTCTTATTGTGATTGACACAGACTGCAAGATTAGCAAGGCTGAAGCTACAACCCATTAAATAACCTTAAAAAGACAACACAAATCCACAGCAATATTCAGCTATGACTGTGCTGTTCTGAGAAGCATATGGAGTAGGGTAACTAACAGATTATTTTCAGACAACTATCTATCATAGAACTAAGGAAAAAGCCAAGCAGAAATTTTCTAAAATTGAAAATAGTTTTGAGTTCATTCACTCCTCTTTCAGGCCATCTCTGATCAAGCTGCACATTCATCAGAGTTTATATCAAGATGCTGCTCTTCAAAACATCTTAGAGTCTGATGTCTTCATTCCATGGCTGTCCCTAAGCTCAGCCAGTGTCCCTTCCCCAGTGCACCTGCTAACGGTACGTTCGGTTTCTAGAAATTACCTCCTACTATGTTTACCAATCAGAGTTGGGGAGGGAAAGATGTCTGAGACAAAAACAAGACAAGTCAGAAAGTCCCAGCATAGGAGTCACCCTTAGGCTGAGAACCAAAACTGTCCAAGTCACCAGTTTTGTTTATCAAATCATGAGATAAGCCCTCCACTCCTAAGGGAGCCATGATTTTAAAACAACTCCCCAGCACTTCCAATGATCCAGGACAAAAGGAAGTCAGTGTTAAAATGAACCTCTGATGATCCACACCACTCCCATGGCCCCTGCTCTCCCCAATAGTACATGTGGACAGGCACATTTCCCGTGACAGATCTTGCCAGGCAGGCTATGTTGCAGCCCAGAAGGAGGGTTTCAGTAAGGCTGGAGGAACAGGATGCCTATTTGGGTACTAAAATACATCCCAACATGTGGAGCCTTGCAGTTCAGCCACAAAGGTCCTTTATAGTTTTGCAGTAACAGAGTACATTGCTGTGGTTGCCATACCACTGCCTTGAACTCAGGATTTTCTGCAATTACATCAATAGGACGGTGTGCTCAGGCAATTTAATGCTATGCTAATTAAGTTTGTTTTGGAACAGAGATCCAGTTTGTATTAAAGCTCTTCCAAAGCAGTCGTTATCTAAGAGCAATCTAACAATGACGCTAGCAATGATGGCAGCAATTATTCCATACTGAAATCCAGTTTCAAGCCTGCAGGACCTTAAAAACTGTGTAGAAAAGGAAAACCCAGGGGTCATGGTTATAACCATTTCATTAAATGTCTTCCAGGAAATACCAGGAGGAGAGAGCATACAAGTATCAACAAAGCAGGCAAGCAAAGCTCTCATCCATCTCTGCTTGGAGCTCTCATCCATCTCACTCCTTTCCATGTCAAAGAAATAATAGGCATTTCCCAGAGACAGCAAAGTCACAGGCAGAGCATCAAGAGCTTCCTCTTTTTCTCTGGCCTAGAGACACCCCAGACAAACTTCATACCAACCTGAGGTTTGGAAGTCTATCTGGATAGGATTGGATAGGCCATTCACGGCTTCCCGCCACATGCCACCACCGCCTGGGGACCAGGCAGTCACCACGCAGCGATACAGCCCAGCATCCGAAATCTGGGTCTGATACATCCTGTAGCGGAACTCGTTCTCCTGGACCTTCTCCAGAACTACGCCATCCACGCGAGTCTGATCCGTCCAGTCTTCCAGCCGCACCACCGAGTCCTGGTTCAAGGAAATGATGCGAGTGGTGCCATTGGGACTGGACTGATCTGCGAGTGGCTTCTCAGCAGTAATGAGGACAGAATAGCGCGGGGTCTTGATGTTCTTCGAAGACACTTTGCACGTCATCTCAAAGGTGTGGCCTGCCACAAAGAACGGCTTCAGTCTCACTGCCTCCACTGTCAGCGTGTAATCTGGAGAGAGAGGAAAGCAAGCAGCAAGGGAAGGGTTAATAAATGAAGGCAACTATTTCTGCAGCATCTTTCAACTCAGGGGATAATTAAAACAGAGCACTTCTGAGGGGTGATAAATTCCGGAGCATTTCTCCGAACACCTGGTGTCATCCCAGATAGCAACTACAGTACACACAACACCACACAACGGTCTGGACCAAGATGTAAGGATTCAAAAAAAAACCAACGCATTGGGCATATATTGCAACATACAGGTCATAGCATAAGGCCTCTAAAATCTTATTTTTATTCAAGAGTGGAGCTAGTAGTGGTATGAGACTCGGTGTCCCTGTTTTACACTGGATTTGGAACAGCGCCAGCAGTGACAGGATATGAGGACACTGGCAGCTAATGACAAAAGCTACCACTGGCTGAGTGTGCAGCCCTTCATGTGCCTTCTTGTATTTCCCTTCAAAACCCACCTGAGCAGCAATCCAGACACATTCAGCTGAACTCCCAGGACCAACTGAAAGCACATACTAGAAAAGCTGGTGGCAACATGAGAAATCCCCAATCCCAGCAGCCCCACACACAGCACTCTGCTAGAAGCATTCAGGAGACCTCCTGCCTCCAGACATACTCTTTGCACTTGCTTCCTTTGCATTCTTCTAATTACAAGCCATTCAGAAACCTTAACATTTCTCCAACAGCCCATTTTGCACCAAAAATGGCAATAATACAATGCTGTTTTTCCTTCCCTTTCCATTAGCACGTTCCAAGTCTGTAGACCCCTCAGTCCCAAGAATTCCCTAATTACCAGGTTTGGAAAAAAACAGACATCTAGCAGCAAAGTCTCAAGACACAAAAGATAAAGACCACAATGAAAAATTGAAAAAAAAAAAGAAAAAAAAAAGAAAAAAGAGAGGTGACAGAAATCAGAGCTAGATCACAGGAAAGGAGGTTGCTAGTTTTGTTTCACTGTGGTGGACACAGATCCCGCACACCTAGGAAGATTTCTTTCTACCTACACAAGTGAATGAGAGCTGTATTAGTACACACAAATTACAGCAATTTCCCAGAGAAGCAGTATAGGAAGAATGGGGCTAGTCCAACCTTCGGGGCATTGACTTTGATGCAGCATATTCTCCTTTCCCTCCTTCCCAGCTCCCTCACAAAGCATGACTGCACATTAACCAAGAAACAGCACAGATCACATTTATGCAAGGTGAAACTTTACAGAACAAGGGAAATAAACTAGAAATAAACACTAGTGAGATTGTAACACATCCCAAATTGAACTGAGTGTAGTAATTCTCATGCCCTCCCCATGAAAGCAACAAGAGAGTTGTCAAGATTACATTTTGCAGTGTTTTGCCTTCCAGCTGCAGTTTTCACAATGAGTAAACACAGCCCACAAGATGAGAAACTTGGTATGACAACTTTAAATCAGTACTGTATAAAGCAGACCACAGTACAAAGCTGCATAAAAAGAGCAGCAGGCTGAAGGAAAGCTGAGCTGCTCCTAGTGGTCCAGCTGAGCACAGAATTACTTCAAACCAAACCATGCTCACACTTCCATCCCCTAATCAAGTGGGAATGCAAGAGTTGCACATTGAGGACTCAACTAAAGTTACACACACAGATATTTTCAGTTCCCTCGTGTGAAGGCTCATCAGGCATCTGCTTCTATTCTTCAAATCCATTTCTTCTCATTTTGTGTCCATAAGATTCTGATACTTCCCTCTCTGAAAGCTGGCAGCTCTTATGGGTTCAGCACAGATCAGTGTGCCGCATGTTTTAGGAATACAGCAGCCAGGCACACTCTTGACTCAAAAGCAGAAGCACAAGTCTGCCCTATATTGCTACTTCCTAACCTTGTGGGGGGATTCTGGGCAACCCCCCCCCAAGTTTTCTCCCTGGCCTCTTGGTCCTTATATCAACACATGAATACTAGGCATTCATATATTCAAGGACCTGCACTCAAGTTAGATCAGGCTTTGTCCTCGCAAGTCTTTGCTTGGCTTCTCATTTGAAGGCAAGAAAGAAAAACGTTGGTCTTACCAATGACTGTCACTACAGACAAAGGAGTTTTGTCTCTTAACAACTATTTTCACTAGAGGGAAAATGGTAGTGGCAGCAGCCACAATACCATCTGAAGAGTTTGTGGAAAAGAACATCTGAAGAGCAGATTTGCAGCTGGAGAAAACTCATGCAATTCAAAGCAGTTAGAAATTAGCATGCAGAACAGGAGGAATCCTTAGAGTCCTAAATGATTTTTCTGCTTTTAAAAGAATAAAATAATAAGACATCCTTAGGCTGGATGAATACCACAGAAGTCAAGAGAAGCCCATCTACGAGACCCAAAACTACTCTCCTTTGGTAGCAGTAGCAGAAAGGTAATGAGAAGTCATCACTATTACCTAGGAAAGCATGCAGATGTCTGCACATAATGGCACACATGCAAGGAAGAGGGGAAAAGGGTTTGGTACCTAGGTGAGAAATAACTGTATTCCACCAGAAAAGGTAAGTGGGAAAGAACAGTTTCTTCATGGGAATTAATAGATGCTAAACATCCAATCTTCTAGCAAGAGATGGCTCAGAGAGGCCAGAGAACAGTGCTTTTTTTCCCCTCTGAGAACTACAGCCTGAAATTTCACTTCTGATCGTCTTAGACTGGCCCAAGTCTAAGATGAAGCACAAGTTGGGCTCCCTGTGCCTTGGACACTACCTTGCATACTTGGCCCTACACACAGCAGCAGTTCTGTGCACAAGTTCTTGCTTCTTTAAATAGCCTTGAATGCAAAGCCTGTCAGATGTAGAAGCCTTCAACCTTCACAGTCAACGTGGGAAAGGGGTGGTGGGACAGACTGGAAGCAAACCGCTCCCAAATCTTAAAACCAGTTTGGGCACTATTGCACAGCAGACGGCTAGCAGCAGAAGAAACCCTTGGCAAGCAATTCAGGGAAAATCTGCGTGATCAGCTTTGCTTTGGAGCCTGACAGTGTTTGCTTCTGCCTTCCAGCACTGGCCACTCCAAGCTGCTAAGGCCCAAGGTCACCTTTCTATTGCTCTCTGTCGCTTCCCAGGTAATGGGTGTGAGCATTTTCACCATATCTAAACCAGCTTGCCAGGTCAGCCCACCAGCTAGAGGGCAAGGAGCCTTTAGAAACAACAAACATCTTTTCCCCATATTCCACCAACCCCAGCCTGCAGATGGACCCCACAGCCGCCCCTCGGAGCAAGGTGAGATCCCGACAGGTGCTTCAGCAGTCCCAGGTGGCACCGGTGGCACCATCACAACGTTCACGGAAGCTCTTTAGCCCCCAGCCCCCTGACCATGCTCAAAGCAACACATTAGGGCAATGGCAGTTTTGCCTTCAGAGAAAAGTGGGACTACGCAACACCCTGAGGTACAATGGCAGCCCCACTCAGATCAAACAGCAAGATCTCTGAAGACGGAGTAGGCATCTAATGGGTACCCTACACTATCTATAGGAACACTAGCCTGATGCATGTGCATAAAAGGCATCTGCTCTCCCCAGTGCATCACCCTCCCGGCTGCTCGGCCTCCAAGCTGAGCATGGACACACTTCATCTTCTCGCATGGAGGCTCATGATGAGCCCGCCCGCCTGCCCCTGAGGCTCTGCATACCTAGCTAAGCCACCTCCTCCTTCCCATGCCCAAGCTGGCACATGCAGGAGGCAGTTTGTGCCGTGGGCATGGGAATTTCTTTGCTCTGGAGAAACTGCACCATGCAGCACTGTGTCTATCACACACTAGAAACTATTAGGGTAAGCAGGTGGAAGAGGTATCACTTGCTCTCTGTTCTCAGAGCTTTCTGAAAGAGGCACTCTTGCACTTCATTAAACTTAAGACAAACTCCTGGACAAACATTGAGCATAATTGACATTATGCTAAATATATTTTATGAGTTTAAAGCAGAACTATTAACGACTCCCAAATAATAGTATCTTTACAATATAGAGGCCAACTGAATGATGTTCTCCTTTTGTGAGGGCTTCCAGGCAGATCCAAAGCTGACAAAAGTAATTTAAGAAACAAGCAGCAACTCGGCACTTCCTGCAAACAGCAACTGTTTTAAGTGCAGTCAGCATTCACACTCGAATTAATGAATAAATAACACTATCTTTTAACACATCAAACTTACTCTGGGTTCAAAATGATCTAAAGAAGCACTCAGAAAAGCTTTCCTCCCTTGCCTTACTCCTTTTTAAAGAACAAGTTCCAATCAGCAATTGAGCTAAGAATAAAAAACATAATCGATGCTTTTGTGAGCTTAGATAAGAATATTTCCTTTGCCACCTTTGGATGAAACAAGTAGAAGCAGGAATAGAAAAAAAACAAAGAAATTAAGCAGATCATGCATAAAACAATGGCAATGCATGATGGTGAGCAGTGGCATTTGCAAGCTGAGTAAGCAGAAAGACATGTAAACTTCATCAGTCTCAACAGAATGAAAATGCACATTAAAAAGCCTCAGAGCGGGCAGCCATACAAATTATCACACACAAGCAAAGAGGGCTTGGGCAGCCACACGTGGCACCTGCACTGCCAGCAAGGCCTCCTTGCCCTCCCTGTCCCCACTCCCTGTGCAGACAGACCCATCGATGCCACATAGTCTTTTCTCCCCTTTCTTGTAAACCTCTGTTGAAGCTACCTTTTCCAGAGGGGCATTTCTCTCAAGTTCCCCCACTACCGCTCTGAAGTTAACAGGGAATTGCTAATAACGAAACAATTTGAAGAAAAGCCTCTACATGAGCACAAGCTGTGCAAGGCGCAGGCCAATTTGGGCCCTCTCCTTAGGCAAACACGTGGGCGCCTGGCTGCTTGCTTTTATAAGCCTAGGGAGCAGTTAGGGACTCAAATCACCAGAGATGCCTGTCAAAACAACAGCGGAAGAGCAGCGGCAGCAGCCGCTTAACTCCTTCCTGGCTGCGCCGCGCACTGCAGCCCTCGCTGCTCACAGC
>JAUBOD010000165.1:302295-324663 GCA_032353885.1 Nothura maculosa
TATCTTTCTAAGCTATTTTAAATTGTAACATACAGAAAAGCTTCACAGCAATGGGAGGAAATACAACTGCTCAGTGCAAGGAAACAACTTTAATTTAGTGAGCGAGCACACAGGCAAGTCTAGAATACTCAGAGGTAAATACAGTTCTGCTTACAAAATACAGAAACAAGAGGTATCAGGAGTGATCCAAGCAGGAAGTAAAAATATTTGTCTAGGCATCCAAGACATTCCAGTCAATCCTTCCACATCATCATCTTCATTTCTCTTAAAATAACATCTTGAAAAATCATGACAAGAATTTCCCACCAACTCAGAGGTAAACAGGCCAGATATCCAAACTGCAGTCAAATCATCCTAGAGACATCCTCATTTGACTCAAGTTACTGAATTTCTACTCTCCATACATCACAACCTGGACATAACACAGCAGCAAGCTGCAGGCTTTGACACCCCAAGCAGCCTCCCACCAGCAATACTCACCAGTCTGCTGGACTGTCATGCTTGCAACCTCCACGCTCTTCTCCTGGATCTTCTGCCAGGAGCTATCTGCCCCTCTCACCCACTCGCTCACAAGACACCTGTAGACACCTCCATCCATCTGCACGGCCTGAGACACAGATAATTGATAGGTGTCATTTGCTCCCGTGTCCAAACGGACATCGCCGTTGCGGTAGCGTTCCTCGTAGCCGGGACCAGGCTGGAACTTGCCCTCGTGGGTCAAAGAGAGGATGTCCTGCCACGTTGCTCCACTTTTGATCTGCCAGGTCACATGCAGGTGAGTGTGCTCGGGAGAGGTGGTGGTGGCCGAGCAGCGCAACTTAAAGGAGTCACCCTCGGAGAGCTTGAGGGATGCTGGCGAACGGGCTTTTATGCCACTCACCACTAAGCCATCAGCAATCACTAATCGAAAAGAAACAAACAAAACACACACACAAGTATCATGAAACAGGAGCAAAGAGCACAGGGAATGCCCACACTGACTGGTTCAGCTCTCAGGTACTAATACACTACACAACATCATCTGGACAATCTGTTCTTCTTCCATACAACAGCATTCCAGGAACAAGAAAACTCAGCTAAAAACTAACAAAACCAAACATCCCACTTTAGGCAAGCCAAGACACGCGTTCAGCTTCATTTACTCTTCTCCTTACTTCAGTTTCTCATACAAACAACACCACTCTGTCTGTTCCCATTCAGAACCATTTTGACTTTTGTGGTATTAAGAGATAAAACACTTCAAAAAGAAACTCCTGAACTAAAGAACCTTAAATGTGAGAGCAAAGCTAGGGTGGGAATAACATGCTGAAGGGGAAAAGAGATTATTTCCTTTGTAGGGAGAGATACCTAAATGACACTAAATAAAAAAAGAGAAGACAGGTTCTGTTTTGTACCCAAATTTAGCCTCTACCCAGAGGCTTACTGAGATTAAATATCCACCGACATCTTCGGAAAACCCACTGCTTTCTATAACCATTTATATTTACTAATTTGCTAGATAGGAAAAAGTGCCATGATATTGAGAGTAACATACTCCTTTCATCTCACTCCCTCTGCAGCCACTATACCTCCTAAATTGGGATTAAGACATTGGGAAAATAAAACAGTATTACAAAGACAATCAGAATATTTACAAGCAATAAAAATTCAACATAAAACATCCAGTAAAATCAGTATCAAGAACAAACTTAGAGCACACCTCACTCTTCAGAAATACCTTTCACTTGGACCTCAGCATCATAGTTTCCCTGAACGGTGGCATCAGTGCTGGGTGTAGAGCATTTGTATATCCCTTGATCAGGTGGCTGGATGTTGCTAATGACAAGTTCCACAGCATCGTTGCTGCTCCGCCTCAGTTTGATATCCCCTCGTCCCACACGGTTTTGGTACTCCTTGGAGGTGAATGTGGAATCCCAGGTGCTCACTATCCGCAGGAAGTCAGTCTCTCGGGAGAATTCCCAGTCAAAGTTCTGCTCGCTGGGTCCATCGTAGTCACTAACACTGCAAGGGATCACCACCTCCGTGCCCACCACTCGAATGAGGGGACCTTGGGGCACTCTCACGACACGTCCTCTGCAGAAAGCTGGGTAGAAGAAGTAGGAAAAACAGAACCGAAAGTTAAATATGGAATTAACACCTGAAAACTTTGACCCCCCCAAAAAAAAAACAAATCCAAAAAACCCACATATACATAAAATCAGGCAACTTGTCCAACCAACCTTGCTAGAAAGCTAGAAGTAGGAACAGTAACCTTACTTATCCTTTCTTATTAACATCTCACTGAAGCAAAAGTCAAGTAAACACATTTTTAGTGTGGACAATCTTTATTGCTCTTTTAGTAATGTGCTAGTAAAGAAATGCAAAGATAAGAAAAAATAGCAGAAAGGCACAGAAAAAAATGAGAGAACTAGCTACAGATCAAATGGACAGCAATTTCTCCACCAAAGGCCAATTGCTGTGTAAAATAGAAAGAAACATTAATCAGAGTTTTCTGTGAGGATAGTCTAATCTACTATTTTTAAAAATTTCTGCTGACGTGAGTGGAGGATTTATACTGAATTTCCTCTAGCCTGAGGACCACAGAAGTGGGATGTTATTCTCCACAAAATGAGTACAGTCACCTCTACCCAAACAGGTCACAGCTTCTCCAACCAAGGTGAGTGTCCCTGCTTTTCTACTTTATTTAAAAGTAAGAATCAATTTCAATAGACATAACTTGCTTGAACTTTATTTTCTGTGCTGGAAAACTCATGTCTCTAGCACATACTTCATCTTTGATGCAAATCCTAGAACATGTTGGCACAACAGGAGAGCTACCTTAGCCATGTGATACACCACTAGTACAGCAGTTGGCCACTGACAAATCTACACTCTGCTCCTGTAACTCCCTCAGAAAAGAATAATCACTGTTAGTCAGGTAAATAACTAGTGTTAGGTAGCCAAGGAACCAGAAGAACTGGAGGATCTCAACTGAAAAGCAGTCAGATTTCCAGAGTAATGGTCCATGGCCCAAAAGTGCTCACAGAACTGCTATGGGGCTACAGTGTCCTGCTTTCCCACATCAGGAGACAGGGCACGAGCAAGATTGAATACACACCATTTTGCTGACCAAGAAGACATCAAATAACCCTAGAGCCTACAATTCCAAAAAATATCTCTGAACACCAGACTCAGATACTGAAGAGGAAGAACTTAGCGTAGCAGGGCTGTTCTCTGCTAGAATTGCATTGTGTCAAGAGTTACCTAGGGCAAAGAAGAGAGTGTCCAGCTCTGTTTTCTGGGCCCACCTCCCCAGAAGGACAGCTCAAAGAATACCCTCAGTAGCGGCACGTGGATTTTGGCAGGTTTCACTTCCCAGAAGAATAAACGGTTTTGATTCATTGTCACATTGACAAAAAAAAAAAAGCTTTTCAGCAAGCTCCTATCTAAGATCAGCCTGCAAGCACCAACTACAAACACAAACCTACTGTATCCCATCAGCTCCAATCCAAAGCAAAACACTGTAGCAGCATGGGAGAAGTCTAAGAACTCCAACACAGAAGGATAAATACTCCTAAAACCAGGATGACTGATATAAACACAAAGCAAGATCAGATGGACCTGGGAAATCACTCAGGCACGGCCAAATCTAAACAAAACTACCCCCAATTGCCCTCAGTTACGTTGGAAAAGCCCCCAGCTATGGCTATGGACACCAATACACTCGCGGAGCCTTCCCTCTCTATCATGTTCTAGGTCCTGCTGTAGATTAAGGCTCCATTCCCTGGCACAGAACCATCAGAACATTAAATACCCAGGGACAGGCAAAGAAATGACTCTCATGTAAAGAGACCATCAATCCTCTGGGGAACCTGCAACAAAGCACAGCCTGAGTCCTTCAAAGTAGCATGGAGGGGTGTGTATTAAAGACTGAAAGTCTCCTGAGAGCATTTAAAAATGAAATAAGCAGATGGACACACTGAGCATAACTGGAAATACATCTTTGATGCCCAATTACAGGCAATAAAGCTTGCACCATCCTTCAGTGACCAGCTGAACCAAGGACTGACACTGTGTTTACCTCGCTAGTGCTCAGCTCCCAGGAAGCTCTTTGCTTTGCAAGGTGTCCATGAGCACAGGCTTATTCATATGAGACCACTAGCCAAACAGCTGTGACCTGTGTTCAACAGTGTCTCATAAACCAAGAGCTTTATTAAGCTTTTAATAAAAATAACAGTCTGAGTTTAGCCTCTTAGCCATTCTCCACCCCTACTCTTTTTCTAATATTAAAGTACTGCAGTGAAATTAAACCATATAGGAAGGCCTGTTATTACATATCTGATCAGCTGATTGACCAGAATTAACTAGGAAGCTGGTCTTCTGTGCATTAGACACACGTGAATGGGATGAGAAAAAAAAAATAGCATCTCTCTGTTGTGCCACAAGTACCATTAAGGACATCTCTCTAACCACAAATACCAAGAGTTAAAAAAAGAATGAAAAAATAATTGTTGAGAGACTCAAGCACACATGGGTCTCAGAAGGTCTTAAGCTCAAGTGCCATTCAATCCTTCAACTTATCCTCTTACGGAAAGAGATAGCAGCAGCAGGTAAGCTTTAAAGCCCACGCTGACAGGCAAAGCAGCTCTGGCCAGCGCAGCGCAAGAAGTCAGATGCGGATCCCAGCTGGGGGCATTGCTCAGAAACGCAAACGTCTGCTTCTGGAAACGCTCTCCTGCGACACTGCAACAAGCAGACAACGCTGTTGTGCATGGGTCTTGGGCTGCAGCCCCACACACCACATTAATCCAGTCTAGGGGTGACAGGGGCACAGCTCCTGTGGCAAGAGCCATGTGCTTGTGCTCCACATCCACTGCGACAGCTCTGCTCCTCTTTCCTCTAAGGTCACTAAAGATCCTTTGACATTAAATGAAGGCCTAGGTGATTAGCAGTTGCAGGTGGGGGGCAAAAAGGAAATAGGGTGCATAGAAGCTCCTCGGCACATCTGATCGGAGCTGGTACCCCACAGCAAGTGAGGGGCAGTATGTGCAAGGGCAGATCCTCGGGGGCTGAGTGAGTCACTATTCTAGGAGAGCTGGGAGGCTTATCCAGCAAACAGCGAATTCATGGTTTGCTTTGTGTCCTGTAGTGGGCAACAGCAAAAGTATCCCTAGCAGCTAAACAAGGTGTTATGTTCTTCGCTGTGCTTGAGGGATTAACATTGCACATCACTGCAGCAGAAGGCACACAGGGACAGACACTCATCTTAGCAAGAGCTCTTTTACGCCAGCAGAGAAATGAGCAGCTTTCACAAATATTTGGTTCTTGCAGTGCCCTGTGCTAGACATACCTCCCTCCCATCTTCCCAGAGTAATCAAAGTTCAATTTTCTTGATACAGAAGAGCTTCACACTGTAGAGATATTTGAAGCATTTATTTTCCATGACACCTAGTATATGTCAGAGTTAATATAAGGCGACGTGCTCTTAATGAACTCACTTGAATCCCATTTAGCCATAGAAACAGATGGAGCAGGACAGAACAGTGTATAAACCAGTGACAAGAATCAACAAAACACAGACAATTTAGTATTTAAAAGTATCACAGAGACCACCAAAGATGTTTGTTTAGTAAGTACTCAGTAACTGACTCTGTATCATAAATAGCAATGTTGGACATCAAACCTGCCTGAGCACAAGATTAAGTGCTTAAATGCAAAACTCTTTTATAGACTTACCAGAACACCAGATGAAATGGCAAGAAACTATTTTCCAAAGCATCAGATAATAAAGTCTCTGTAAGGAGGCCAGCACATAAACACCCAGAATGGGACTCGCTCCTTAGGCTCATTAGAGAGGTGACAACCCTATCAGGCAGCGCGGCTGCTTTGGCCGGCCCGGGCCAGAAACACCCGGAACGGGGGCAGCCTCGGAGCCTTGGTGGCCGCTTATCAACACTCATCTAGAGGATGCTCCCTAGGGAATGCATGAAAGCTTCAGCAGGAACACGGGCAAAGCCTGACTCGTGTTAAAACAGAGGCAAAGCAATCTCCAAAGAGTCTATGCAATTTGAGGTTAGGGGTTGTTCTCTAGCGATGAAGAGCTGCATTCATCCATGCAATACATAAATTAATTTGTCCCCTCACCTACATGCACCGTGTGATTGCTGTCATTAAATCAAATCATTTCAAGAGGGAGAGAGAAAAATGGAAATGATGGCTTGCTAAGTCAATCTAAGCATTTTAAATTGCAATTTGTTGTATTTAGGATAACTAAAAAAGCAAAGCAGCAAAAACAAGTAGGATCTACAGAACAGGCGGCCTGCTTTAATTCTTGACAAGTTACAGAGCTCCTCAGGAAAGAAAAGGCTGGTGAGGACTTCCTCTCATGTTAGGAATGTTACTAGTGGATTTATACCTATGCATCATTTATGAAAGAAAGAACAAGACATAGGTTATTTGTGGAGCCACCCGCCAGGCTAGGTAGATATTCTCATTGCCAAGAACACCCTTCTACCTGGACACTCTTACACACGATGCTTCGTCCAGCCTGCCCTCAACAGCTCTATCCCATACAAAAACATGTTCTCTTAGCAGCCTAGTGAAGGAAGCTGACTGTGTCTGCCATCCCAAGCAAAATGCATCATGACATGCAGTGGGAAGCCAATTAAAGACAAAAAAGCAAGAGCTGAAGAATGAGTAAATTGCCTCAGACTAAGCACCCTGAGTCGCTGCATCAGGAAGAGTGAGAACACACAGTCCAGCTCCTCAGCCAAGCAGTTATAGGAGGCTTAAGGACAAATTAGCTGAGGCCTTTGATCCCAAAAGCAACCCAGTAGAGCTTTCCAAACAAAAAGTTGCTCCATTTGCCAACTAAACAATGTCATTAAGGAAATACATCCGTCCTTTCAAATTCACAACAGTTTATGACATGGAAAAAAAATGCAGTCAACTCTGCAAGTGGTGGTAATGATGTTCCCTTTCTGAACCTCTTCATTTATTTTCAGTCTATGCAGCACTTAACCACAGCACTCTGTAAATGCAGAGGCCGAGCAGGGACAGCCCTTCTTGTGTCACAGTGAAGAATCAGGAACAGATTCCCCACCAGGGAAGCTGTGTCCTCTGCCTCCTATTTCTAGCAAAATGCCAAAGCTACCACTGCTCTACCGCGCTGCTTAACTCCAGTGCCTGTGATGCATGAAGCCATTTTACAGAACAGAGACAGAAAAAAAAAAAGATTTGATTTTTGCATCTTTTTTGATCAACTGAGGAGACATATCCACACAAATCCTCTTCCCTGCCTTGAAAAGGAGCCGCTCAGGCCTCCTGTGGGAGGCATTCAGTGACTTTTTTAAGCCAGCAGACAGGTGAAGGGACAGACAGCAGGCCCCACATTCACAGGCTCTTCCCTAGGGAAGAAGAGAAGCACAACAGCATGAGAGAATATAATCCCCATCTCTAGTCCTCCTCTTTTCCCTGTCTCTCCTCCCAGCTCCAATTATCATTAAGCAGTTCCATATCAAGAATGTACTATGTGACTGAGAGCCAAAGGAAGCACTTTAACCATCATGCCTATGCTATGCAAAAATTCCTTAATAACACAACTATCATATTATATATTATGTGATTTTCCCAGAAGTGGCACACTTGTGCAAGCAGCATGTTGCTTTGAGATTTCCCCCTACTTTAAATGCAACCAATTAAATTTCCTTCCCCACATTGTGTGCACATATATATATATATATATAATATACAAATATGAAAGAGAAAGAAACAGCAAAATTAAGCATACTAAAAGGAATTTCCTCAAGAAGCACCAGAAGCTCAGCTAACTATTAATATTCCTTTGCTGCTTTTAAAAAGAGAAAAATAAACCTAATTAAGATCTCCTACCATCCCTGCACAACACGCTGCAGCACTGCATCCTTCTGCTCCATGTAGACAAACACACCGGAGTTAGGATCTGTCCTAAACAAAATGAGAGGCTCTCACTGCTGTCTGCAAACTATGAAATGCAGAGTGGTACCAGCAGCAGCAACCTGCGCCTCCCACCAAACCGCCCAGGGTGCGGGGAGGGAATGAGCTCCCTTGAAGGCGCCCCATGGAACTCCTCGCGCCCGCGCCATGGCCATCAGACCAGCACCTAAGCAGCGCTAACGCGGCGAGTCCCGCCGCACACTAGTGCCGCTGCAGCTCCCCAGCCGCGACACTCGGTCGGGGCAGCTCCCAGCAGGTTTTCATGGCTTGAGAGCTCTGCCATGCCTCATCGCTAGGTACCAGGGAAGAGCAAAGGAGAGAGTCGCCGAGAGAGACATTTACATTGTTCTCTTCCAGGCGGCTGGAGTTCTTTTTTTAGATAATGTAGAGCTCTTATCAAAAGGAATTAGCCTGGGTGTAATTGCTTAAAACCCATTATCTCTATCAGGATGAAGAAACGCATACTGCATCTTAAGTGAAGCCTCGGAAATGCTGCCGAACTGCAGTCCTCCTGGATTGCTCTAATCTCCACATCATCTAAAACGGCTCAGAGAGGCCAGGTCTCCAGCACTGGCTGAAGACGTGAATACCCCTCCAGTAGCACTCATCAGCACTACATGGATTAAGAGCCACATGAAAGGATTAGGACAATATCTTTCGAGCACAGCAATGACCTGATCTTCCATCTTCTCACTCACACCTCTAAAAATAAAATAAAATAAAATAAAAAGGCATTTCAGATGCACCTAAGTAAACCACAAGGCTTTCACAAGGCCGCAAACAAGTACATAGTTACTGGCAAGTTCAAGATCTGGAAGGTCTGGGTATCTAAAAAGCCAAGGAACCCAGAATACTAGATTTACTGACTTACTCTGATCACTGCCCACAAGAGCACATTTCAAAAACCTTCCCTGAATTGTCTCACAAGAGTGAAGGCCGCATTCTCCTGCCATGACTCCCTGTTAACACAACCGCAACAGGCAGAATTGCCTCCCTGACTATATGCTCAGAGGACCTCTGAGCCATGAGTGAGGTATCTTACCCCCACTTACAGCTCCAGCCTTTTGAAAAGTGTCCCACTGACATCCTGCCTCTCTCAAACATGCAGAGAGCCCATTTTCTCTAAAGGCCAAAACGAGCTGCAAGGATTTGCTGTAACTGCTTGTGTGACTATTCATGCCATGGCCCAAGCAGTGGAGGCCAGTGAGCTGAGGTGGAAGCTTATAAGGAAGAAGAAAGGCTTCATGTGCAGCAGCAAATCAGCCTGGCTTGAAACAGGGTACAACCAGCTGCTGACACCCCAGGTCCCCAGCACAGGAGATGGAAACAGGCCGCAGGACAAAGCAGAGGCAGCTCCCACAGGCCGTGTGCAGAGAAGAGCCCATCACCTTTGCTGCCCAAAGCAAGATGTCTGCTCAAACAGAGCAGCTCTCAGTGCCGCAGCACTACGGGCCCCTGGCCCAAAAGGAACGAGAGGCCGGTAGGCCGTGATAATACTGAAGATTGCACTTTAGGTCCCTCCCTCTGGATGTCAAGCACTACTCTTGATCATACACCATCGCCACCTCCTTTTCCTACCACAGACTAACAGCTAAAGATAAAAGGCTGTACATAAAAATGCTCTTCATAGTAAGTCTCCAAAATGCAGTTGAGGGGAAAGGGGCCCCCTGGAGGAAAGAAGAAAAGAAAAAAGTAGAGAGAAAAGTAAAAAGAAAAGCAAGAGCCAATGTGCTGCTTCTCCTCGGGTCTCATTGGAAAGCCCTGCCCTCACTACTGATCTTCATTTACTTTGCTCCAAGTATTTGGAGAGAACTCCACTTTTAGCCAGAAGGGCCTGTTTAGGTGTCTTGGTGACATCTGACCCCAGAAGTCCAGGGACTCTAAAGCCAATATGTGGACATCCACATCAGACAGGTCATTTTCTGTTGTTCTGCCTCAGAAGCAATTTGTGTCCAAGGGAGAGCTTCAGCATGTTCCATCCCAAGGAAAACACAGTGATAGAGCAGTAAAACAGCCCCTGATTCATAAAGCTGGAGAGCTAACACAGTTGGAAGCAAGCCTGCAAAAATTCACAGAAATGTTTGTTCGGAGATCTCTCCCCATTCCTGTTGCAGGGAAGAAGGGTACAGGGAAAAGAAATGTAATACTAATAGCAGCTCAAGATGAATACTTAATTTTTATCAACATTAAAAAAGGAGTCCTCAAACTGGAATATCATCATTAAAATGAGTGCTCTTCTTCTGTAACATCATTTACTTGCAGTTATCTGTTATCTTAGATCTGTCCCGGAGCACCAGGAGCCGAGTAGAGCAGCCCAAATGCACTTGCTCTGCATTGTAATTTCTGCTGGGCAGACACCGACCATTTTCTCTGCTCTGGGGAATAGAGCTCACCTCTAGTATTAAACTGAGCTCTCCTTGGATTAAATTTGAGAAAACAATCAGGCTGGAAGAGATAGTTTCCATAACTGCACTAAGTAAAATTCTTACACAAAGATAAAAGCTAAGACCATATTAGACTATGAAATCTGATGCATTTTTCAACCAGCATGATTTTAAATGGGATAGCACCTAGTAGAAAGGAGAAAGTAACTTTTGGGGGAAAAAAAATTGTTCAAAGAGTTAATAAGTATCTATAAAGCAGTATCAACATGCCTTGCAAGCTTGCAGTTTCACCAAAAAAGAAATACTTTTAAAAAGGAAATTTTAGAGCACTCCTTTTTCCTCCCCACCCAGAAAGGACTTCAATTATTATTCTCTCCTTTTATTCCCAGGATGGAAGGAACTCATTTTTTTTTTGCTGTTGTGAAATAATCATTTGTTTTCAAATTTATCTTGAATGTTAGGTAATAGCCAAAAACACTCGGTCATTTCAAACACAGGAAATGCTCAAGCCAGATGAAGCTTTTTTATCTTTTATTGACAATCAAAAGTGTAACGCATGTGCAAGCTATTATTTATATGCTTAAATTTCATGCTCCTGCTCCCCCATCCATACCAGACAGTCTTGTCTAAATCCACCTCAAGTTTAGACTGGATTGGCAGACCCGACCCACAAACAAAGCCACACTTTAATGCAGACCTGATTTTTCTTATTGCCCACTTCTCCAGAACTGCCTTCTGAAGATCACCTCAAGCCTCAACAGATGCAGACTAATTTCCCAGCAACCCTTACACTGCAGTAGTTTAGTCACCCCAGAGGCTTTGAAAAGAGCAACAGAGCCAAGCCCCATGTCAGAAGACAACGTCCACGCCTGAGGGCACGCGCGGCTCCGAGGGTCTCCGGTGCGCGATGCCCAAGGGCGGCTCCTCTCTGCCCGTGTAGCCATGTGGGGCTCATGGCAGCAGGTGGCTGGGCTGCTGCAGCTGCTGCAGAAGGCAATGCACCTCACAGCAGACCCGCAGCCATCCGAGTGAGGGATTGCAGTGTTTGCTGGGCAATGCTTTCTGTCTGCCCTGCTACGATGGTGTCCATCTTCAAAAGAAGCTCCAGGAAAGAGGCCACATTGAAGAGGCCACCAGCAAATGCACGTGGAATGGGTTTTATGGCATGAGGTCGAGTGCCCCTACCTTGTCATTACGTGCCATGAAGTGCAAGAGGTGGCAGTTATTTTACTGTGGAAGAGATACCCAGATGAACTGCCTACACTCATGCAGTGGAATAGGAGCAATCTACAGACATTTTTGGATTCAAGTTTATTGCTCATTTCACTGTAGGACAGTTTCTTCACATAGAGATTAAAAAAAAATTACATGTACACCTAGGCAAATGAAGCATTAGCAAATGGATAGAAAACAGTTTCTGCCCTAGCAACTGGTACCCCCACAAGCTCAGATGCATCTACTCTATCACTGCACCCATCAAGTGGCGGATTGTTTTCTGCACCTTGGAAAAGCAGAGGCCAATGTTCTCCAGCCCCTTCTCTCAAACCCATGGATCCAATTAGCACTCAAAGTCAATTTCAGGTCATGCAGAGCAGTGCTGCTTAGCATGCTGATGTCTTCAGATTCTGCATGTCAGGAGCACAGATATCTTTTTCCTAGGCAAGAAGGAATGGCACACATGCCTGCACACACACAGAGCATGATTTAAAACACACTAGGGCTTTTCCTTCTCTAATATAACATTTGCATAGCCAATTCTCTAATTGAGAACAAGAGCACAATGTATTTACAGTAATAGCTCAGTATTAACAAGGACTATTTGCAATCATACTAACAATGAGAAAACCTCTTGCCCCAGAAAAAATATTTAATCTCATCTCTGGCATAAGAAAATGGGACGTGAGTTATAGTCTTGCAAAGAGGAGAGAGGTGCCTGTGTGTGCATGCAAAAGGTGAGGGGAGTGTTCAGGTAAGAGGAGGAGAGGTCAGGCACATAAAACAGCATGAGGAAGATGCATAGGGATTGCAGTCAAAGTTCTTATGGAGATCTGTGCAATCCTAGCATGGAACAGTAAAAAAAATCAACTACAGATGTGCCTGCAAAATAACTGGTGGCAAAGCAGCTATGCCACAGCACTCCATTATTTGTAATGAGCTTACAAATGAAAAAAATCAAAAGGGACAGATACAAAAATCAAAAGGGACAGATCGAAAAAAAAGCTAAAGCTCCACACAAACACTGTGCAAAACAATAAGGTAACTGCATTCAAGTTACTGAAAACTGAGACCAAGATAACCAGTCGGAACGCAGATCTCAAGGTAGCCTGCTTTTTTATTTTGCTGGCATTTAAAGCACAAAATAACAAATACTCCTTCACATGTGAATCTGTAAGACTGGTGCAAGACTTAAACCACAATCCGAAAAGAGAGGATGGAGGGCAAACCCCTTGGTGCTAAGGCTCAGGTTCTAGGGCTCTGGTGCCATATGCTGAAGATCCAATTGAAGCTAAAGCACTGCACGTCTGCTCCTACATGGGTAAAATCAGCTGTTTCACCCAAAAGGAATCCCAACTACACTCCCCAAGACTGCTTCTCAGTAAAAAACTATGTACAAAGTGGAATATGGAGGAGATTCACTCCAAAAATTCAATCCTGACCAAGACAACAATGGTAATGTGGATGCACTCTGCTCACAAAGGATACTTAAAGGGCTGTTGAGGTTTAACTCTAGAACTTCAGGTCAGAAAGGTATTTTCGCCTTAACACATAAATATGAGTTAAGCCATGTACACATGCATACCCAAGATAAGAAAACCAGCTACTCTCTGGAAGTGATAGTTTACCGTTAAAAACTTTTCGAAAACTGTAAGAGGAAATTCTGCTAGCAGTCATTGTCTATGAGGGCCTGATGGTAATTTAACTGTGTAATTAACTGTCTCTGTCATGAATTACAGATAGGCTAGAAGGCTGCTTGAACACTTGAAACTGCAATGTATAAGGCTGCAGAGAAAAGAGATGTTGGGGATGGTGGGTTGTGTGGATGTGGGCAACATGTAAGCGATTCAGAAAAGAACTACCCCAGGTGCAACTCGCACCTGGCCCCGGCTTGCCTCCATAAAAAAAAAAAAAAAAAAAAAAGGCTCTTTTTTTTTGAGAGAGCCTTAAATATCAGCTTGAGTACCCTGGCAGTTGAGTCCTCCTTGCAATGCTTGTTTCAGGTTTTGTAATGCAGTGTTTCAGGCTCCCAGCTCTCCATCGTCTCTGAAAATCTTGCCTTGTGTTCAAGATAAGTACTCCACTATAGTGGATCAGCAAGCATCATCAAATCAGTACTTGACTGAGGAAGACCTTGGGTCTTCTCATATTCCTCATCACAACTTGGAAGTCGCTTCTCTCCTTAGGGATTATACAGCAAAAAACATTTTCATCGTTACTTATTTTGATTAATCCACAGCATTTGCAGCAATGTCTACTTTCTTCTACAACCAAATTGGAATAACCTGCCTTCTGTACACAGTAACACACAGCACTGCTGAGCATCAGATACACTTGAGCTTACGGGTAGAATTTCACTCTATTAAACAGTTGAAAAAAAAATCATGTGTGATCATGTGATAAAAAGACTGCACCACAGTATATTAGCTCTTGGAGTTTTAGTAAAGGTTGGCACTCTGCCGTTAATTACTAATTTTCAGACATACAGGTTTAAGCATGTATCCTAAAGGTGGGAAGAACACAAAACATCTCCCGAAAGGCATCTCTCTATGACTGACTCTGCTGCTGCTTTTGTTGACGTGCTGCGCCCGGAAAGGTCAGCACCAGAGGTGCTATAAGAAAAAGAGCAGGTTGACTTGAAGTCAAAGATTAGCCAACACACAGTATCCTCTGCAACATTTCAGAAAATGAAACTTTAGAGGTAGCAAAGTGGAGTGCCTGCAAGTCAGCAGAAAAACTCTACACACTAGAGCACACACTAGGAAAGCTGACATGATGCGCTCACTCCCTCCCTAGGGAATTCCTGTTGGGGACAGGACAGGCTGAATCGATCTTTATTCCCACCCAGCATGACCCTTCCCATTCTGCAGCACTAGCAACTTGCAAAAAGTGCCCCCTCCTGCTCCTCAGGGGCATCCAGCCTGGTTGCCTGGGCTGTGCCCAGCAGAGAGAAGAGGGCCAAGAGAAATGAAAGAATACAATTTTCAAGCAACTCTTAAAAGATAGGGAAGGTTTTTGGGCACAATTCAGAAGAGAAAGTAGATAAAGAACCAACATGAAATCAAAGCATGGGAGGATGGGAGGAGGAAGAGAAAAAAAAAAAAAGGCCCAGAGGGGAAAAGCTCATTTCTTTTCTCTTCCAACCTCCTTGCAGAGCAATTCTAGGTGAGCCTCACTTGTGAGACATTCTAGATGCAACAGAAAAGTATCTTTCAGGGTAAAACTTGAATATAACCTGAAGTCATTCATTAACTAACACTTACACTCAGCTTACATTGAAACAGATTGCATTCACCTTAGGCATCTTCACGCTTGCTATGTTGAGAACAGTGACGATCCAGAGCATGTTTTTATGACAAAGCAAGAGATTACAGCCAAACTCCACCTCAGCAGTGAGCGTGCCAGCCGCTCTCAGACTCCTGAGCTGGGGCATCTCCTTTGTGCAGGAAGTGAAGGTGCAGACAGCTGCATGAGCAACGGTGCAGGGTGGACTCTTCAGCTTTCAGCAGTTTTATACTAGTAACTGTGTAGTTCCACAAAGGAACAGTTTTAACAGCCACTGACAAGAAATGATGCCTGGTACAAGTGCAGCAGCTGTTTAACACCATACAATAACACAGAGCAGCATTAGGACAGGAAGTCGAAGCTATGGTATCCAATTTGGACAGCGGTGTTAAAATTCAACTGCGAAACTGCGGAAAATCTTGGCCACAAGTGTTAGAAATAGCAGTTTACACTTCTAAGCACCTTGAGAAGTGTAGATCTCTCCAAATATCTCTGCAATATTCAAGATAGAAACATAAACCCTCCCTGCTCCTTGCAAACAGCACTGAGGTAGCAGAAAAGACCCACTCACTGCACAGGGAGAGCTGAGACTCCCCAGAGTTACCACGGATCTGGTGCAGAAAGCAGCAGCGGGAAGCAGTACTGGGATGTGTGGAGCACATCCTGATGCCTTTATCAGAATATATCCTGGAAATTATGCCAAATTAAGGACTGTGATTAACCTCGCCTTAGCACCAAAGATTGTATGAAATAACACGTGCTTTAGAATGCAAATACAAAAACATTGATCCATGTGCAGAAAAGGAGAAAGGGGAAGAGATATGAAAAACACTTGTACAACAGCAGCCTGTACCCAAGAGATGCCCGTTTGTCATTACGCTTTCACACTGCAAACTGACCTGAAAGCCTGTTCCCACAAACGTTAACAGAAAGGGAAGGCAAGAGAGGCACTGAATGCTGTTCAACATACGGAAATTCCCCCTGCACTCACACATCATGGTCACATCTGAAAGGATAACATTTCATGAGCAAGTTTCATAGCTGAGCCCCAGAGGGCAAAGGAGAAGGTATTCAACCTTCCCTAACTTTCACAACAAGACACAGAGTATGGGTACTGGGCTTCTCGATGTATGGTTTAAACATAGAAGAATTGCCTCCCAATTCTGCATTTAGGCTATGGCTGATGTCCACAAGACACAAAAATTCAAGAATCATAAAACCCGCCTGGACGCCACCCTGTGCCACCTGCTCTAGGTGTGCTTGCTTGAGCAGGAAGGTTGGGCTAGATGATCTCTAGAGGTCCCTTCCAACCTTGAAGATTCTGTGATTCTGTGAAAAGGATGTCAAGCTATTCACACAAAACATGAAAAATGTTTTTGTCTGCATCTCCTCATTGCTTGTAATTCCTACTTGAAAGCTTCAAAAATAACATCCTTACTCTCTGCTCACATTACTTTTTATCCTAGTGTATCATAAAATTAACTGTTTTCAGCTTCCTTGTTGGTACAGCACAGTCATAAATCACTAATAATAGTATCTTAAAGTTTGTTACTAGAGTGCAATCTATTTTGTATATCTATAATTATTTGGAAGCAACAAAGTATCTAATAGGCACCCTTGATGCTCATGAAGAACCAAGTAGCACAGAGTACAAGAAGTTATAGAGCTTATTAACTAGAGGAGTTTCTTCCTTTCACCCCACACCCTCACCTCCCTACTTCTGCAGAAAGAGGAGCAGGTTTTTAAGAGATTAACGATCTGAAGGGCATTTCCCAGGAGCTTAAATGAGCTAAAATACAGCTTCAAATCAAGACGCTTCAACGTATTCAAGCAGAAGAACAGCAGCCTCACGGAACGCAGCGCAAGAGCAGCTGGCAAAAGCCTTCACCGTTTGCAGTGTTACAGCTAAACCCAGCCAGGGCCAGAGCACAGGGCACAAAGCATGCAACTTGCCCAGGCCTTGCCCTTCCCCAGACAAAACACAGATTATTTCAAGATCCTCCTCCCTTTCACAAGGGATAATCAAGCCTTGCATAAGGGATTGCTAGAAGGCCTTAAAATAATGCACAAACTAGGAATTCTGCCTGTCCTAAATGGTAAACAAGCATCTTTTCCATGAATCATAAAAGTATCTGCTTTGCTGAAGAGAAGGGTTTACTTAAAACAATAATCAGCTAAATACTTCAGTAATTACCTTTTTCCAGCAGTTTTGGTTAAGGTATTTTTATTTTTTTTGTCTGCCCCATTCACACTATTGTATTTCCAATGCAGTTCAACACAAAAAATTCACCCCGTACATCAGATAAAGTTGCTTAGTACAGTCACTAAGATCTCCCAGATCCTATTGAAAAAGAAATAAAAAAAAAGAGAGAAACCTCTACTTCTCTACTGATGAAAAGAGCCATCCTCATTAAGCTGCCTGGCAAATGTATTCTTTTCTTCTAATCATTATGGGAGTTTACAATTCTAATACAGCTGTACTCACATCACATTATTCAGATTACAAAATCCCAGGAAAAAGAAAGCTCTCGGGCATAGTGCTGTAAATCATCAACCCGCCCCCCCGCTCCTTATTCCTAGCTCGTAATCTCTTAGAGAAAGGGTTTGTGCAGAGTCAGCTGCGAGGGAAGCGGTCGCAGACATGACTGGGCGACTCCCGCCGCTGAAACAAGCGGCCTGTAGGCCACAAACCTCTCTCTGAGACCAGAACCAGACCCCTCCTTTCTACAGGAACATTTATACATCTTTTAGTCCAAATTCAGAGAGAAAGGGAAACCCACCCAAAAGAGATCTATTGTAAGCCAAGGCTTTAAGTTCTCTGCAGAGGTTGAAAAATAACAGAGGTGGAAGTGGTCTCCATAAATATCAATGCTGAAAGCAAATGGTAAGTTTAACATTACTGAGAACTGCTTTAGTGTTTGTCTGTTTCTGTGGAAATTTGCTGAATTGCAAATATCCAAATACTAAGGTCATGAAACAGTCTGGGAGTTACTGGAAACATCCTTGGAAACAAGGGACGCTAACTTCAAGTTCCATCACTACTGCCCGTAAAGGGGAAGGGAAAAGGGCAGGTTTCCTCAGCCCAACTTCACAGGCTTCCGCAGAGCCTGGATGTTACGGGCTTGTCCCCACTTCCTCAAGGCAAAACCACCCCTTCTAGCTCACTCTAGGTAGCTGCTGTCTCAATTCACCCGCCCCTGCTGTCTCTCCTCTCGCCTCCCCCAAAAAACCCCCAAAAACAACAACTTGTGCAACAAATAAAATTCAAAGGCGTTAAGGAAGGGGGAAAAAAGTAAAACCACCCTCATACAGAAACAGACACCAGGATTTTTATATGCTCAGCTTTTTCATTTTCAGAGCTTTTAAATTCTAGCTTTATTGTTACTGGAAACTTCCGAAAGGAGCATCTATGCAATGCATAATTCAGCATGCGTGTGGCAGAAACCAGCAGCAGAATTATAACTCCAAGTGAGAGAATAACTCCATAATCTGCTAACAGTATTTACGTAACGGCAGCAGTCTAAGGCGAGGTTCTCAAGAAGAGCGAGCTCTCCTTAGGCCAGCTGATAAAGCTGGAAGTGACAGCAAGCAACCTGAAACACAAGCAATAAGGAACTGGTGTAAAAATTTCACAGTTCCATATTTGCTATCATCCTCTGTCAACGAGCATAAATCAGCGGAGTCCCACAGCCTCTCACCCATCTCCCCCCTCAGAAGATGCCCCAACGTGTCTGCCCCCTGTGACCCTCCTTGCAGGATGAAATGTGTTCGATCTGACAAAACACATTCACGGCATTCACGTTTCTGAGGCTGGGGAGAAACTGTTTAGGTAACAGCAGTGGATTTAAACGCAGGAAGAAAAAGGAAGATAAAACGATTATGACTTCACACATAAATGGATGTTCTAAAAGAGGGCAAGAAAAAGATTCCACTCTCCTAAAAATTCTCGCAGAAAAGAAATACATATCACCAGATAAGCAGCATTCTCCCTCAGCGATTGCTATGCAGGTTTCCCAGAGCCTTTATCTGTTTCCACACAAGGAATGTCCGACAGCCCTTACGGGAGGAAGGGCTCACACTGCCGCCCGTGGACAGGCCGGACACGTTCCCAGGCCTCGGCAGCTGCGGATCGGCCACCGGCTGCCCAGCTCCCACTGAACAGGCCCCAGGGCCACCCTGTGCCTCTGAACCCGCTGTCTCCCATGCATGCACAAATGCAACAAAAATAATTAGTCACATGTTCTCCATCTCGTACAACCTTAGAGACCAAGTGTGCAAAGCCAAAATAAGTGTAACTCAATGGAAGGCATCATCACAAGCATAGAGAAATTGAGTGGCACAGTAGTGCCTCCAAGGAAATACTCCAGGTCTCTTTTCGAAGGATGTAAAACATAAATGTAACACCCGGGAGCAACTCGTATATCAGGTTGCTCCCGAGATCGCACAGGAAGACACATGTAAGTGCTTGCAAGGGGGTAAGAGCCTTGCCAGACAGGAACAACCACCAGGTTAATTCCTGTGATGAGCTCAGGGCTCCTATCCAGGAATCCGGGGAGGGGAGGGTATTAATTACCACAAGTTACAGGTCTCCTTGGCTGTATTTATTGAAAACAGTGTGAGCCTTTCAAATTTATAATGCATGTAAAAATTACAATGCGGTGCAGAAGGTAGCAGTGACATTAAATAGTAACGAGAGGCACTCACATAACCTTGAAGACCAAAGTCCTTCATTCGCCTGCTCAGGCAAAACTGGCAGGCGCTGGCAGGTGTCGCCTCTGCCTGCCAGCACCCACCACAGCCACCCAGGGCTACCCCGGACAGAGGCAAAAGCACCTGGCTACCTTGGGAGCGCTTCGAGAGGGAGCCCTGGACCAGACAGTGCTCAGTACCTGCCGCTCACCTGCCCTGCTCTGGGGACACCGGTCACCTTGAAAGTGAGGCAGAACCACGACCCATTTCACAGAGCTGCAGGACAGGGCAGCCGCCAGGCTCCACTCACAGCACCACACTAGAACAGCAACCTCTAGCTTCATATCCCCAGACTCTGAGGTTCCCTGTCCTCCACCACTGACTCTTTACACGGGGCGCAGATGAGGTATATTTAGCCTCCAGTGAGGAGCACAAAATCTCCAGTCCAAAGATGCTCATTGCATTATAGCAGCTTGAGAGTTCGGTGCCCAAGCAGGGAGATGAGGAGAAGCAACAGCCTCTAAGTGCCAGTCCTGTCAAGTGGCCTTCCCTACGCAGACGGCACACGGCTCCCAGCAAAGATGTCAGCCAGTGCTTGCCCTGCCCACCCAGCAGGTCTCATTACCAGGCTTGCGAGGAGCTCACATCCCCAACCCTAGCCCCCGTTTTTCCTTTTGCTCCCTTTCCCTAAGGGAAAAAGTCTGCATGCTATCAGAGTAAGAAGAATAACAAAAGATTAACATGAACTGCAAAGCTCTTCATCGCACATGCCATTCACAGAAACAGCAGCTTAGGCCCTTGCTTCTTCCTTGCCAAAATCTCCAGCACCCTCACCCTATTCCTCACATACCCTGCTCTGCAAGCCGCATTGTGGCTCCTCCACTAGTAGCCTCCCTGGACACTGGTTCAGCCCTACTTGCCAGTCACGGTGTCTCATGTCAGCAGTCTCTTCTGAAGAGGAAACCTCAATTGCAGAGCTTTGATTCTAGGAACTGTCTGTTTACTTAAGACAGTCGCTCGACCAACAGCCCACTCAGGCTGCAGGCAAGTCCCTGTAGCGAGAAGGCAACCCTGACACCAGGGGATTATTGCTGACCCCGCACTGTCACTCACATCAGAGCGGTGTTTGTGCTCCAACTCAGCCAAACTCGCATATGCAAAGAGAGTTCGTGTGTCTGAGCTCTGATGTCAGGAGTACGACGGAAACAGAGAATACAGATGCCAGCAAGTTACTCAGATGGCATATGCATGTTCCAGGAAAGGACAGTAAGGGGATTAGCCTCATTGTTCTAGACACAAATTGTTTAAGCAGCAAGAAAATGGCTGGCCTTACAAGTGGGGCACAGAGGTGCCTGTCCTGGCATTGCCCCACATCTGTCTGCAGTCATTAGCCTCTGGGAGACACACTAGGAGCCAAGTGCCTCTCTACAGCTGCACCGAGGGGGAAAAACTCTCTCTCTCTCTACATATACACACACACACACACACACACACACACACACACACACACACACACACAACACAAAACCTGACTGCTCACACCAAGAAGGCGATCAAGGAGAAAAAAATTACCTTAGCTTTAACAGCTCCTTGCCAAGCATCTTTGCTCTCTCTCTCAGGTGATCCTCACAGACTTGCGAGGCAGACACACACACACCCTCCCTCACTGTAGCGTTCTGGTCATGAACACAAACAAGGAGAGCAGCTGAAGCCCCACTTGGTCTTCTGCTGCTTTGGAAGATCGCCCCTGCCGCCCCTAGATAACACTGTTCACAGCACTGCAGCCTCCCTGGCCCTTTGAGGCTCCCAAGGCAGACAGCAGCATTAATTCTGATGCCTCGGCATCCCCTGCAGCCACAGGTATCCCCTTCCAGTCCTTGTTTTAAACTCTGCAGGAGCACAAAATTAGATATTCCACTTACCTGCCAGTGGTGAGCAGGAGACTTTTCTCAATAAATGAGCATTATTTCAACATTTACCCTAAAGCTTGAGGAAACTTATGTCTTCTGTTCTGGTGCTGCTTTGAGGTGCCAATTGCCCCACCATCATCACCTCACTGCAGACACTCCTCAACACACCCTTCATTTTAAATAAGCTATTCCCCACATGGACTCTTTCTGAGGACTTTCCCCTCTTCCAATGCTCTCTCTGTTGTTTACCCCGCTCCTATTTTCTGACAGCAGCTACACAACTGTGCCCACTGACTCTTGCCTACATTTCTCCAGCCTTTTTACAAACCTAGGCCTGTCAGCAGCTATGAAACTATTGACAACTGCCTATCAATACAGTGGCCAGCATCCAGGTCCAAGCTATTCGTCAATAGCTTTAATGCCTGTTCAACCCTGCGTTGGGAGAGGTATGAGGAACTGAGGCTCACCTTGCTACCCCCTACTCCCCCAGCTCTCTCAGAGGGCCTTGGCCCCCTCGGGGCTGTCACATTCTTTATTTTCTCCTAAAGAGCTCTTCTAAGGCAGCTCTTCACTGCAGACACCCATAGGAAAACCCAAATGATGTCTGCTCCAAGTGCATATACCTTGTCTACAACTAAATCCAGCTATTGAAGAGAAACAAGGTTGATGCTCAAGATACTTTACACTTCAGACCATGCTAGTTAAAAACTTGGTATGAATTGAGTACAAAGGGGCACACTCTACACGCATCCTAAGGTTGCTGACAGACACAAATTCCATCCACCAGCACCACCTCCACATTCACAGAATGTCACTGGGCTTTGGGATTTAACACATAACACTTCTTTTGGGAAAAAAAATGGAGGTTGGACATATCAGTATGTATAGCTGGTGCTTTGGAAGCCCTAAATACATAGTGGTAGTGGTAAAAT
>JAUBOD010000165.1:334253-344312 GCA_032353885.1 Nothura maculosa
TCTGGTTAATCTGACCAGTATAGGTAAACTGGTTAATCTGACCTGGATATACAAGGCATAGAACTTCTTTCCAGCTGCTGAGTCATTGTAAATTTGTGTGAAACATCTTAAGACTCCAAGTGATGGTGAGTGTCTCACCCTACCTACTAATTTATTTCAATGTTTAATTATCCTTACTGCTAAAAAATTGCTTCTTTCAAGGCTGAATTTGTCTAACTTCAACATCAGAACTGGTTATGCCTTTGTCTACAAAACCAAACATCCATCCAATTTTCATGGGAAGTAACTATACAGAGTGCTCGTATCACTTCTCTTTACTTAACTGAATAGACTGTTTTCTTTGAAGTTTCACATTATAAAATTTGGTTTCTGACCCCTGCAGCATTTTTCAGACTCCTCCATATTTCTAAATACACCATGGGCACCTGTGTGTACACACACATGCAATGCACAGAAAAAAGTCACTTCCCTCTTTTTTTTCTTGGCATTACCCTTTCACATCTCTAAAAACTGAGTTAGACCTTTAACTGGCAACATTGCCCAAAGCGCTTGTGTGGAGGGTGTTACCACTCTGAATCCTCAGGCCTTTTTCTGCATCTCGTTTTTCCTAGATGGCAACTGTGTCTTGGCATTCATCAGTGATGTTCTTTCTTTTTCTCTACTATGGACTTTCAGTGAACTCTGTTAAAATACAATTCATAACATTGTGACAATTTAAGCAGCTGTTTGAGATCACTCATTCAATTTGGGAACTGGCTCTTCGTGGATGATAAATCACCAGCGTAGATGCCTGAAAGAACAGGGCTAAAGCTGACCACACTATTAGTCTACCTTCTTGCTTCAAAGCCCATTTTCTTCTCTTTTTTTTTTTTTTTTTTCCTTGTCCTACTTTCAATGGATTGTTACATGTACGTGATTATGTCATTTTTTCCCCTTGCCAATTCCACTTTGTATAGTTCAGCTCTGGGAGCCAGACTGAGTCAAAAGCTTTCTCTGAGTATAAAACAGAAACAAATACCTTCTCCTGTTTTTGTGTTTTCTCCATATTTATTTATGAGGCACGGAATAAATATGTGGTTAGTTATTTGTTTCTCAGGAAGGCATCCAGTTCAACATTCAATGATTAGCACGTTGTTGTTGTTGGGTAGATACCAAGTGCTTTATTCATGATGTTGCAGAAAAGTTTGCCTAGTACCAAGATTTCTCCATAACCTCTTAGCTGAAGGCATCACTCATGTTGGGGTGATCAGATCAGCCACCAGAATCTTTATGGAGGATCCAGGTTGTAGGGTTATATGTAACTATATTCATACAGATAAGCAAATGAACATGAGCACACAGATCCTGGAGAAACTCACACACAAACCCGTCCTGCTTGCAGCGCTTCTCCAACACAGAGATGTCAGCTTTTGTTAAGTTGCTCTCTTAACAAATAAATGTTTTTGTCTCTTCAGCTCATTCCTGGGCAGCAGAGGTCAAAGATGAGGTGACTGCAGAGCTGGCCTGCCCAGGGTGCAAGCGTGAGCAGCACTGAGCAGTCTAACACACCTTGGATAGCTGGAGGGCGCTCCAGACAAGCACCCAGCATCCTGTGTTGGGGCAGGACCTGGGGAAACCCTGCTCATGTGCTGCACTGGTGGTCACCTGCAGACTGGAGGCAAGGAAGCAATCTTTCAGTCCCACTGCCCCAGCTACTAGGGCTAGTGGGGGACTAATGAGGCCCCTTGCTGGCAGTGTGTGGTGGTTGTCAGTTCTTTCTAACAGTTGCCATGTAAGGCTGCCTGTGGCCAAAGAAACCAAATCTGTGGTGATGATACAAGATGTGGAACCATGTGTTGATGGACTGTATCCCCCTGCTTCTTGCTGTACTTCTGCCAGCATAGGGAAGAATGGAAGAGAAAATGACCTGCGTGCCTGAGTTCCTGATCATCTCAGCCAATTCCCTTTTGATTGTCCTCAGGCTATACTTGCTGCTTCTTCTCATCCCACATATAGGACCATTAACTAGTTTCAAAACTAGTACAACAAACTTCTTCATTTCCTATCCTCAATCTCTTAAATTTTGCCTTGCTCTATTAAACAGTTTCCATGTTGCAGAAGATTGCCCCATTGCAATGGTTGCTGTCGAGATTCCTGTGCCCCCTAAACTGAACAGTCAGTTTTGTGAATTGCTTCCAAGTGTACCTGGGTGGAAAAAAAATATGCCCCTTGTCATTCTGATCTCAGTAGCTGAACAGAAATATGGAGAAAAGCAAAGAGCTCACAAAGAACTGTGAAAAAAGACAGTTTTCCCATTATGTATTATGCATTAAAACCTGCTTCTATTGAGCTGTCCAAGATAAAGTCGAACTGGTGTTTGATCAAAAGAGTAGGAAATAACCTTGATTTGTCCTGGCTAAAGCTGGCTACCTTGTGTAAAAAAGTATTGTGTGAATAAACTATTTGCAGATTGATGGGGAGAAAATGTGAGTAATTTATTTGATGAATATTGTTCAGCTGGCTATTGAATTTACCAAATCAAGAGGAAAAAGTATTGGTGAATGATTTATTGAAAACCAAGTTAAAATTTGACAGGAGAAAATGGTCTAAGAAGCTATTTACTGCTACTATTCAAATACCACTAGACCTGGATTGTGTTCATGGATTAACAAACTGCACCTTGATGCTACAAGCCAAGGACTTAAGAAAGGTTTTTAGAATGAATTAGAATTTTCTCTTACCTTAAGAGAGATTCTCCTCAATCACAGCCCAAAAGTGACTTACAAATGAGCATGGAATAGATTCTACTTTTGCAGTTATTTATTCCTATTTATTGAGAAGAGATTCTGAAAACTGTCCTGCATGATACAATAGCAATGAAAATTGGGCATCTTTTACTTCTCTATTGTCTCCGTTCAGTGGATCTCTAAGCATTTTACGAATTTCAATGAGTTTAATGTTACAGCTGTTCTGCCAGGCAGGAAGGCATAATGAAATCCAGAAAAAGTAGGAAGCACATGCTGCTTGCTACAGGTTTCATTACTTCATAAACTTTCAGATTTCATAAGCATTTTCAGACTAGACTCCTTTCAGTAAAGTACATCATTTAAAGAGGGACTACATTTTTCAAATCTAGCTTCCTAAAATGTCATTCCTAAATCTGTACTTAAGCACTCATAAACAGCTGTTTTGTATTACATACTGAGCTCTTGTTGATTTTGATGAATTTTTTGAGCACTAAGCACTGGTGGAAAACAAACAAACCAGAAAAAAAAAAAACAGGTTTCTTAATCTATAGGTGCATACACACAGATTTAGCAGCATAACTTCAGTTGCTTCCCTGCAAAAATGTTTATTATGTTCTACAGGTTAGTGGTCTGAATAACTAGGAAACAAGAAGCTCTTAGGAACACATACCTATGCCCTTAACACTACATGAGCAAATTATGCATAGGAATTTGCAATAAATGCAATATTTTCATAGAATCATAATGGTTGGAAAAGATCATCAGTTTTCAAGATCATCAACCATAAGCCCTTCAACACCATGCCTGCTAAACCATGTCCCTACACACTTGCCTATTACACCTCCAGAAGCAGGGCTGGAGACCTCTCCCTTACCTTTGGTTTGAAATTGTGAATGCTCGTTATCTAACATGAGGAGCCACACTTCAAAGCTTTATATAGGAAAAAAGATTCAGCATTAAATGCTGTGGTGGCTTTTGACATGTCATGAACAGCAGGGATAAAAATCAACACCTTTTTCAAACCATTGGACATATGTCATCAAATTCAATGCAACCAAGATTTGATCTCTAAGACCAAACTGAGGACAACCGAACAAAGAATTAGTGAACACAGACTAGCTTCTAAGGCTGTACTTGACAAAATTACTCCCTGAGAACTTGCTGCCTGAATTCTTGCAAAGTAGATCATTAAAGAAATCATCTAAATGATATATATTTTTAGGAGATTATAAAGAAGGATTGAATAGCAAAATAAAGATCCACTGTCAGCTTAAATACAAATACCATAAAAACAGAAGTAAATATTTGCATGATTACTGTTGATCATTACAGGCAGTTTAAAATCCAAATTTACTCAGCATGATTTACGTTCTCTTTCCCATCGGCACATCTTCTCTCTTGAACTAGCAACAATCAAAAAGCATCAGCTGTGCTTTTGCATTTTCTCCATTCCTGTGTTGTGACTGAAAAAAATCATAGGGGAGGATATTGCTGTGTTCTAAAGGAATAGTTTTCACTAGAAAGAGAGAAAGAAAACAATAGAAACATTTCTGCTGGCATTTGTTTGTTTTTATAAGGATTCTTCTAAGCGAAATGGAAGTCAGGAGGGAGGGGAGAGTCTCAGCTTCACACGAGCAGGTGCAATTCTCACCCTGCTACAGATCCACTCCTGTGATGCAGACCTGCAGCACTCCATGTTAGGTGTCTGCTGCTTTTACTCTTCACTGTCAATCTGAACCTATCTCTTCTTGTGTTTTACCTGTTAGATGGCTCTCTTCCCACCTCAGAAGAAGACTCAAATTCTTTTCAAATCTTGATTGCAATGAGAAGGACAGCCACGCATTCAGGCTATATCATATTAAATCAGAAGCTATAACAATGTATTTCTCTGATGGTTCCCAGAACTTCACGTTCTTTCATACCAGGTACACAATCTGATCTTTATTTTTGTCTTTTCTGAAATAAAAAAAAAACACCAGAAATATCAAGCCAAGAGGCCTTTGTCTATGCAAGATTGAACTGCTATGCATAATGTACACTGAGCTGTCATTTATAAACCTGAAGATGGTTTAAAATAATCACAGAATCACAAAATCACAGAATGGTTGAGGCTGAAAGGGACCCATAGAGATCATCTAGTCCAACTGCCTTGTGCAAGCAGGGACACCTAGAGTACATTGGACAGGGTTGATAATCCAGAAATGAGAAAAGAATGTAGAATGCGTCAAATCCTTCTCATTCAGCAGGATAGTCTTGTTAATATGCCAATCCATGAAAGAAGAAATGCATTATCCTTGAAAAAGTGGCTTTCTCCAGTTTCTTGGGACAGCTATTAGAGTGCATTTTAGAGTGCACAGGACTGATGATCATGACCCCTTCTGACAACCTAGGCATATTCTTTATTAACAAGAGATTGTAGCACTGTCTTGAAACGGGGAAAAGGCATGATATTAGATGGTCATGCACCCCAGGGAGCAGAGTTCTCGATCCAAAGCACCATCCAGAAGTCCCTATTTTGGAACTCTTCCCTTTTCCTAGTGGGTCTGTAGCAGATGATATGAAGAGAAGTTTAAGTTCTTAGACAAAAGACTGAGAAAGTTAGGAAGCCCTGGAGAAGGTTGGAGAAGTCTTGCTGTGTGTTTCTGACATTCATTTTTAACTTGTAGTGCCTAGCAAAGAGATTGGAGATGCATAATACATGCCAAATAAAACCAACATAAAAGTTCAATAGCAAATTGAACTTTTGCTTCTAACAGAGTTCCAGAAATAAACTCAGACATCAGATAACAAGCTGTTACTGTCTGCCTACAAACTCACCGGTTGGCTTGCTATTCTTGAGTGTCTCCATAGGACTTCATTGATTCCAATGTGGCATTTTGCTCTTGATCCTTCAGCGTTTCAGAGGTATCTGCAGTACAAGATGCTCATCAGCTCGTCCAGCACTCACGGATAATGTCACAGGAGGCAACTCAGAGGCTAATTTCATAGAGGAGCTATAGGTCTCTCACCAACCTGCAGATTAACCATCATCTGGGAAATTCTTCTGGCCACTAGAAGTGTGTTTAATACATCTGTGCCTTTGTAAATTTTTCATGCTTGAGGTCATTCACTTTTACAAGGTGTTCCTGCATTGACAGCTCAGGGAATATGCTTGCTGATCATGTTTCTGTCCTGGACAGCCCCAAAAACCAACTTGTAACACAAACTCTCCTTCCCTACTCTGTAACTTCGGGGATTGCCAGCATGAAGATGCATTCAAACTTAAATCACAACATATAAAGTCTCACTAAATTAGACTCGAGAGACTTCAGAAAACTGCAGAATTTGGCTTTCTCCAAGAAAGTTGTGTCTGCATGTAAAACTTCTACGATATGTCCAATAAAGCTAGATATACTGTGTCCCTCAAAATCCTCCCTAACATGGAGGCTAGCTGGCCTTCCTGGACTGTATATCTTACAGCCAAAGAGGAAACTTGGTAAAGCAGCATGACCAAATATTGCACATATTGTTTTAAAGAGAACTTCGACCATGAGTTCATACAGATGAATGTGCAACAGTCAAACTAGGCAGGACAGGTCTGCACAGGGGCTCAGTCCAGTCTCTTTTGTGCCTGTGGAAATCAGCCAGCACCTCTCTGTTCAGGGAAGAGTTAAGTCCTGTGCATTGCCATGCCACTCAGGAACTGTGCACAGGCTTTCAAACCATGGGAATGACTTGCTCTTCCTACTTATCTGCTGCAACAGTGATGCTGTAGAGCAGGGTGCTCTGCTGCCAGCAAGATGGTCCACGAGTGAGTGGGGGCTACACCTGTGGACCACCTGGAGAACACTGGGGCCTTGAAATACGGATGAGGGCGAATGGAAGGATCACAGCATTTCCAGAGCTTGCCACAGAGAATCAGGGCAGCTGAGTAGCCTTGACAACAAAGATTAGAGGAGTGTTATGGGGATTTAGATGCAGTTTTTTGAAGCCTTATTTCAATTTACAATTATTAGCAATATATGTGAAAACGCTCAGGAAACTGGCTTTTTTTTTTTTTTTTTTTTTTTTTAAATAAAGATGTCAGACAAGGCACAGCCCCTTTCTTTTAGCAGGAATTCTCTAGCCAGTAACTTTAGAAATGTGTTGTTTGTCTCCTTGCTGAGAAGAGGCAGCTGCTGTGCTTGCTCAACTACAATCCAGGCTTCATGGGAAGGATGGATGTAAGGCAAGCCTAGTTGATGACTCTCACGTAATGTAAAACTTCCAAAAAAGAAGGAGGGAGCAGCTGCAATTACAGTTTTGGATTGGGAAGTGAGAAAATAGAGATAATTTCCGTTTCCACAGCAATGAGAATAATTATCATAAATAAAATGGTTGATTGGCAGATAGAAGACTTGCTTCTTCCCCCAAAATCACTGTTTGGAGGAATCCAGTTGTAAAGGTTAAAACTCCTTCCCCCACTCTTGCTTTCACGCTTGTTTGTTTTTCAATCACTCTTACTTGGACTTCAATTTTCCCTCCCCTCCACACAAAAAGCACATTTTACAAGGTCTGCCTGTGACCATCTCTTCTCTGATTCCACACTACCCCTGCTTCTGTCTGAATAGCTGATTGAACAAGACTACAAGCCATTCAGCGCTGCAAGCCACTGGCTTATGTTCTCTATAAAGACCAGCATCCACTTGTAGATTAAAAGCAACAATATTCACTCTTGAGAACATTTGAAAACAAGCTATTCTAGCAGGTGACAGACATTCCCCATGAAGCTGCTTTCATATAGAGCTGGGGCTCTGATGCTGTCTCAGACAGAGACTCCTTGCACATTTGACATACCCAGAAACTGACAGATACATGAAATAGCCCTTTGATGTGTTAATAAAACACCAAGCCAATTCCGAATCCATCCTCTGGCATACTAATCTGGACTTCTTTACCTGACTGTTGCCAGTGCTTCTGCTGTCTGAAAAATGGTGGGACATCGTGTGAGTAAGCCCAGATCCAGTGAGCTAGCCAAGCACTACAGAATGAGAAGTCCAGTGGTACTCATCTAGTCTAGCTGAAAATTGATTGAAGTCCAGTTAGCTACTAAAACTAAAAATCAGTCCACTTAAAAGTATCAGTGCAATTTGCTACTGAGCCTGTGGGGTCTCAGAATAATGAGCCTTGAAGTAAAAAATAAATAAACAAATAAATAAAATAAAATTAAAATAAAATAAAAAGACTTTCCAGAAAAGAAGCTCAAACAGGAAAGTCTCGCATATATCTTAAGGAGCAGGTAATACCTTTTATATTCCTCAGAGAGCTTCTGTAGCCAGAAAAAAAAACCAAAACAGCTGATGGAGCACATCACATGCCTATTCAAACAAAGAAAAGAAGGTGGCTCATCTTTTACTCTCCCCTTCCTCTAGACTGCAGGGAATTACTACTCATCTCCATTCTGCTTCTTATGTGGGGAAAGTCATTTTTAATTTTTTATTGCAGTAAAAATAATACAAAGCATCATGAATGAAGCTGGGAAAATATAGAAGAGGGTTTTACTCTTCATGCACAAAGATAAAATGGTAACATAATATTTAATCAGGGAGTGAAAGAAAGAGAAGTGTGTTCATTAACTTTTCCCTCGAGTGAAAACTCCTGTTTTCATTCTTCTTTTATTTTTATTCAAATAATTTCAAGAGATCACCATCCGTATGCAAATGCGTATGTGTTCTCAAAATACAGCTTTCTTCTTTCATATAGATGATCATGAACACAGTCTAGTAGAGAGAAGTAGTCAGGCTTTTTCCATAGAAATAATTGGGCAGGCAGTCAGGAGTACAAGCTCTATTAACCTCCAACTCTCTTCTACATTCCTGAGAGTTTGCACAATTCAATGGACAGCATTTTTGAGCACTGGACACCAGAGATCCAACTGTTCTAACCCCAATTTAATTCCTTTATCTCTTCTCCATCATTAACGGAAAAAACGAAGACTCAACTTTTGCATTTAATTCTCCAGAAAGCAAGATTCATGATCTCAGTGGCTTTGAATGCTATATGTAGTCTCGGTTACCTCTGTCTTCACTTCTGGAAGCCAGTGTCCATGTTGAATTTTGCTGGCAGTGAGGAAGCAGCCTAGGATCTTCACTTGGGACATAGAAGGACAGTCAATGGGCTAACATGCCTCAGCATGAGATGATATCTATCTGGATTGTGCCCTAACATACTGAGGTCGTGGAAGTGGAAAGATGACTCATTTTATAAGGGGACAAATAGCAGGGTGACAGCTTCCAGACAAAACAGAGATCTTCAGCTTCAATGCTCATGCCCGCTTCTACCCCCAATCAGTTTATCAAACATCTCTTACTATCTTCCTGACTGGGGCCACATATAATCCTGGAGTCTCATTAGGTATCTTCATCAGGGGAAAAACAATCTTGTTTAGTAGACATTTCAATGAAAAGCATGAATGAGAAAAGCAGGAGGACATTTCAGAGGTATAGGTCTGTACTATTCCACAGTGCTCCACCACAAAAACTTCTCAGGCAAGATTCTGGTGGCAGTGTGCTCCAGCCATGAAGCAGTTACCATGTCCTGGAAGTATGCTACTTTTAGAGGATCCTATAATGTGTCTCTTCCAGATGATCTCTCTTATGGGTGTTGCCTCCAGATACACCTACTTGGAAAGCACTTTAGTTGCACAAGAGAGAAGGAGATGCAAAGGATCATTAAAATAACCTAAGAAATTCTCATTTCCCCTCTGTGACATAAAAAGATGTACTTCTCTCCCTTTATCTTAATCTGTTATTTCTGTATTCTCCTTGCTGTTGTTTCCTTTCAGATAACCATGTTACCAGAAGCCACTAATTTATAAGGAACAGATGAAAAGCAGAAGATCCAGTCCTTTCCTCAAAGACTTTAATTCTCTCAGATTAGTATCTGAAAAACAACAAGGAGCTTCTCAATGAATCTTTTTGGAATATTTCCTAAGCAGCTGCTGATTCTTTCAGACTCATAACAGAAATCTGAGAGGAAAAACTGCAGCTGCTGCCACAACAGAGAGAGAGCTTATTATGAAACACTGAAGTCTTTTTTTTCTTTTTTTTAAAAAAAAAATCTTGTGGTTTTTTTTTATTTTTTTGCACCTCCTTTTTTTTTTCTTAAAAAAAAAATAAATGGCAAATGGCTATGGAAAATGCACACCAAGAGACTGAAACATAGTCCTACTAACAGACATATTCCCCTACAACTGCAGATGACTACAACTATTTCGGTTAGTAACACATGACAACAAATCTTTTTGTTTTTGTTCCCTATGGTGTTTTCATTCTCTTTCAACAGGACTCAGATGTTGTGCTGAAGATACTGAACT
>JAUBOD010000165.1:355431-366319 GCA_032353885.1 Nothura maculosa
AGAGTTGGCAGCAGACTTTTGGACACAGTCAGGTAAGAGCAGGGAGATTCCAAGAGGGAAGACAAAGCCACCTATAGGAAAGGAGGCTGAAGTGAGGAGCAGAGCTTCAGATCCAGGGATGCTGTGGATAGTGTGGATTTCTAGAGTATGTAGGGGAAAAAAAAAAAAAAAGAAGAAATTAAGGACACAAAAAGAGGCTAACAGTGTACATCCAAATCCTTTCACAATTACTCCCCAGCTTTTGGGACGGTGAGGGCAACAATTGAGCCTCTGCAGCACTATCACCTCTGCACTATTTAGGCAAAGCAGGTCATAGCCTGTGTTTTCATTTAGTTGTTCTCTGTCCAGGATCCTTTGGCATTTTCCCCTATCTCTTGGGCATTGGCTCCAGTGTGCTGACTGAAGTCCTTTTGCAGAGGTTGGGATCTGTTCTGGAAAGATCACCAGAGGAAAAAATGAAAAATGATGGGAACAACTTTGCTGTCCTACAGGACACTTTTTTCTACACAGCAGAAGAGATAGGAAGTTCAGCACAAGGAAGGAAGGACAGCAGAGCTCTATTCTCCTTAATCCCTTCCTGGTGAAAAGATAGGGTTGTCCCATATAGCCTTAAAGTATCATACCATGAGTTCCTAGGCTGGAGTCACAACTGGTTTCCTCAGCCATTCCCAAGCTCTGACATCAACTTTCGGCCTAAATCATAGAAGGATCAGAGCTAAGCCTTCAACTTCTTTAAAGCAGTAGAGCACTGTAGATGAATTGCCCTCCCAAGGCTGCCTGCACTTCCTTGCTGGGCAAGCAATCCTTTTATATACACAAATCTGTGAAGCATTTTAAGATACAAGGTAAAAAACACCTACAAAAAGGACTCTTTATTATTGAGATTAAAAAGCTGTGGAAGGCCTCACTCAGATCTGGAGTTTTGTCCTTTTGCAACATGGACTTTATTTAACTGCATGGACATTTCTTAACCACAGCTCTTTGCCTTTAATTTAGCCAATTTGCTTTGTGTTCTCAGTAATGGAATCATTCCCTCTGGTTTTGGACACTGTGCACACAAAGCACTCCCTCACTTAGCCTTAGCACAGCTCCTAAACATATATATTTATTTCAGATTTATATTCCTAGCACCACACAAGCCCTCAACAAATGCAGTCTTCAAAACTTGGCTGCACACCCAAACCAGTCAAACTTTCCATGGAGTAACAATCTCAGAAATCCCTGACCAAGAAGGAAACATTGGTGAAATCTGGATACATTTAAGGAGAGGAGGGGAAAAGAAACATTCATCAAGATTTGTCTAGTCTAATGATATTGGCCTGAAGCTTAACCTTCTTTTGTTGTATTTTATACCCTAGCTGGCCAGCTCCATCTTACTCCAAAACCCTAAAAAGGCACAAAATTGGAAGTAAAACTAAAAAAATAATGCAATTACTCCACTTTTAAGGCTACAAATGCAGCCTCCTGCAGTGAGGTCCAGGCAAGTAGGGCCTTTCCTTCTCAGTGACTATGAGGAAAAGTAATCTCAATGGTTTGCATTTGGGAACAATTGGGCATGAGAGAAGGCTTTTTTGTCAGTATGGCCTTGAGTAGCACAAAGCAGCTCTTCTCCCACAAGATTCATGGAAGAATTTGTGCTGATCTGCACCAAGGCTGGCAATGGGGAGAGCAGCCAGCTGAGCAGAGTGCACTCAATATGTGTTCTGGAGCAGGGATAGAGCCATAGCACACAGCACAGTTGTGCAAGCAGCTTGCCAAACATGCACTCTATAAGATCTTAAAATCCCTCATAACTGATCTTAAAATCCCTCATAACTAAGTATTCCTGGATGGCCTGAGGAGTGCAGCGAGAGCTTTGTGCTGCTCCTTTCCTGCAGGGGTCTGGCAAGTCCAAGTTAGTGCTAGGGATAGTTAAAGCTGCCCTTAAATGGGGATAACAGTAGGAAGCAGGTGGGAAGGCCTATGTCAATGCCTTGATATTGACACTACATATTTGGGAAGCCCTACTTACCTAGAAAAGAGACTTTTTATTTTTCTTTCTGCCCCTCCCTCCCCCCAGAAAAGAGGCTTGTTTCAGGGGACAGAGCAAGGCTTCATTTTCAGGCAGGCTAAATTTGAGTTAGGCAGCACAGAGCAGATGTCCAAGAGACAGCTGAGAGGTGAGACCCAGGGAAGCCACAGAGAATGAGTCACTCCCCGCCAAAGCCAAACAAAGGCTGAACATTGAAATAAATAGAATAAAGTGAGAAGAAGGGCAGAGCAGAGCCGGAAAGAGAAATCATCCTTTCAGGAAAACTACCAGAGGGAAAGAAGAACTAGAGTGAACACAATTAGAAAAGCAGCAGAGCAGGATATAAGAATGACCATGCTTGTTTAGATTGGTAGGCCATCCAGTTTGGTATGTTGTGGCTAAGAGCAGACATCGAAGGAAAAAGTGTAGAAAAGCCCAGGACACAGGAAAGTTTGTGACTTTCCCCAGAGGACCCTCCCAGCTTCTGGCAAGCAAAGCCATAGTTGCTGCTTGAGCCAGAGGCTGCATCTGCAACTTTAATAGCCTTCAAGGACCTTTGCTGCTCCAAAATTAATTGCTTTTCAACCCCCTCTGCACTTCTGGCCTCCAGCCTACCTGGCAACAGTGAAGCCCATGGCCCAAGCACACACCAGAGGAAAGAACTTCCTCAGCATCGTCAAGGAAGGGTGGTCAGAAAGCATTTGAAAAATCGAGGACAGAGGAGAGCGTGCTGGGAAGGGATCCATTGCAACAACTTGTGCACTGTTTTCGACAGCACTCCCAAAATGGCAAAGCAAAGTCACATCACCACGGTGCACTCTCAAATTCTCCTGCCAACCCTTCAGCAGGGCCAAGACATCAGCTGTGCATTTGAACAGACTGCCCTAAGCATAATACTGTCTAAGGGGAAACTATTTCTTCATGGAGAAAATGCCAAGACCAGTGACGTTCAGCCAGAGAAGTTGCTTTCCTCTGCAGTGGCCTGAGGAGCCTGCTGTTTCCAAAGGAAGAGCTCTGGGTGCAACCTGTGCCAGGACTGCTTTCTGGCTGCCTCTGTGCTAACCAGTCCTGGAGAGGCATAGACCTGCCCTGGGAGCGATGAGAGGAGAGGAAAAAAGTCTAATTTCTCAAATGGTAGAGCATTTCCTTTTCCCTGCAGAAAAGGGACAGCAAATAAAGGTATTCTGACCATTGAAAGAGATAAGGAGTGAGGCAATGGGATTTGATTTAGAAATGAAACCAGCATGCTCTGGTGAGGGATGCTGTGAGGTACAAGGCCATAGCAGAAGAAAAAGCATCCAAACCCTTTAGAGCATCCATCAAAACAATAACGTTATTGCATGATACGTATATAGCTCCCTTGCAGCCACAGCAGCAGCAGCAGCTTTCCAACCAGGCTGGGCTTAAAATGAGGCCAGGGTCAGTTCTCTGCAACTTTGACACCAGCAGACAGGTCTTGGTTGTTTTTTTTTTCTTTTTTTTTTCATTTTTCCCCCTGTGTATGGACATTTCCTGGCCCGTGGCAGGGACTCCAAAATTCATTTCACCCTTTAATTTGATTTTGCAGAGCAGAGGGAGGCGAGGGTTTTATGGGGAAGGGGTCGCTGCCACAGGACTGTGAGGGCAGCAGTGCGGCTGCAGAGGCAGGGGTGGGGCGGAGTTGCTATGGCAATTTATTCCCACATATACATACACATACACACACTCACTCATGCACGCGCGTGCACCCCCTCTGTGGCTCTTCTGGCAGGGAGAGCAGCTAATGCCCTATTTCTGGTGTCAAATTTCGGCGAACACCAGTCGCTTTCATTCCATCACATTCAGAAACTGCGGGGCTTAACTAGGTCACATTTTCTCACTGTATCGGAGGCGAGGGCTGGCTTTGCCTGAGTGATTTGAGAGCCCTGGCAGGGTCTGAGCAAGCAGCCCTACCCGTGCCTGGTGGAGCACCACATTTCCCCTGCCTCACTCCACAGTAGTGACAAAGACTTGGGGGAGAAACTGCATCCAAATGCTGCTTACAGTTCAAAAATAGGAGATTGTTGCTTTTAAATGCTACAAATATATGTGTCTTACAGACAAACTATTGCACATCTGCATTTCCACCACCAGCTGCCGAGGCCCAACCTTTGGATACCGCCGTCTGTGTGAGGCAGAGAAAGCCCTATGCATAAAAAGCCCTCGCTGTGGGGAAAAATCTTGGATGGCAGAGCCCACCACCTTCCACCTCAACCTGCCATGCAGAATCAGAGCCCAACCCATCTGGCTTGGCCCCCCCATGATGACAGCTCTGTTACTGACAACTTACAGCCTCACACCACTTGTACTCTTGGGTCATCCAGCAGCCAGCATCAACTTCCCATGGCAGCCACCAGCCCCAGCTCCAGGGAAGAACTGCCCAGCAGCAAAATGTGGAGGTCTGTGATCCACTGAATCATTATGGACATGCACCATATCAGCACCTGGCAGCATTTCATCCTCTTGGCTGATGATGCATTGCTTGACGAAGTCCATTTTTCTGCTAACACTAGCCATTTTGCCTGTCAGAGTCAATGAATGTTTTTTGATTGTGACTTTTGGAAGAGGATAAATTAATTTGTCCTTATTTTTCAAGCACCTCACCCCTATTATCCTTATACAGAAGGAACAAGATAGAGTTGCTGTTCTCAGCATCTCTATAGCTACCATCTTCTTTGCCAGTTTTGCTCCTTGCTCTTCAGCTATGTTATCCATGCAACAGAAGGGTTGCTCTGGCCCATAACGCTTTTAGTGTACCCAGAAAGGTGGTATTTCCAGCACGGTTTCTTTCCCCCCTCTATACACAGCCAGCCATTTCATTCCCCATTTGCCATGGCCTGAGCAGATGTTTCCCCTGAACCAAGCATGGTGATACCCAGTTCCTCTTGTCATCATCCAGGTGGTTACTGATGAAACCAGTGAGGTGGAGGTGGCGCAAAGATGTCCTTCAAAGATGTCCTGCTTGTCTACAGCAGTTTTGCCTTCCCAATCATCCAGCATGGTTAAGTCCCACCTGGTACTTTCACAGCCTTCTCTAACCTAAATAATTCCGTGACAGCTGCAAAAACTTGCTGCTTCACTGCCTCCCACTCTTTTTCCAAGGCATTAATAAATATTAAGCACTGGCAGCAGGCTCACAGATCACTGCCCAGCCCTGTAGGTCACGCACATCCCCTCCATTCTTGTGATTACCACTGGCCCTGCTAGCGAGACCCCTGGCATCACCTACACATTCCCATCTTGCTGGGGACCTCTCTGGGCTGCACAGTACTGTTGTGCTTGGCTGGATCCTTGTTTCTACATCAGACCAACCTGTGTTTTTAAAAGCAGCACGCACGTTGCCCGACCTTGGATGGCTCCCTCTACTCCTCTGTGTTGTGATGTGCTTAATAATTCAGAGTGTTAAATGGCCCCTTTGGTTCAAACGGAGCTTTCTGTCCCGCAGGGAGATGAGACAGTTGAGGGAGAAATGAAGCTGTGAGCGCAAGGAGCTCAGTACCAAAGCCTCTGGCGAGGAAGGTACAATGTTCCCAAGTCCAAGACTCTCGTAGTACTTAGCTGCCTACCCAGGCAGGAGATCTTACTACACCATCTGGGAAAGGCATCCATTCCTCATAGAATGCTTCCCCACAGTTTTCTCTAATTTTTGTGTTGTGGAAGGGCTTTTTTTTTTCCTTAATATAAAAGGACAAAAAGGACAAAATAAAAGGACAACATGAGTTTTCTTCTGCAGGTCTTCAAAACACTGCTGCCTGGCAGAAGTAGGTGTGGACATAACATCTATCTGCCCGAAGGTCAGAGTGTCCCACCCGCCCCATGCCTTCTGTGTCTCCTTTAAGTCCTCCGTTTTTCCTGAGAGATTTGTCACTGTGTGGGGAAATCAGCTGCTCATGTGGCTTGCAAAGCTCTGTTTAGCTGCTTGTTTTGCATATGTTGCCATACCAAAAAGTACCATGCATGCACAATACAGGACTTTTAAGCAATCAAAACCTGGTCTCTAGAAAACCACCTCCACTGGCGTAAGCTGAGAGAGTTCTCCACAGTGGAGGTTATTTTCCTGCCTAATTTCAACATTTCGCTCTCCCTGGTTTTGGCTGAAGGGCTGCTTAAGAACATTGTTTGCACTTCCTTGCAGGCCATCTGTTGAACCACATTTCTTCATACTTTCCAGAGTCCTGCAAAGACTGAAGCTGAGGCAGCAAACACTGATTGAAAGATGATCATTTTGAGCAACTGGCTAACAAAGAGTCAGAGAGAAAACTGGTCCCCAAGCTGGCTGAGGCACTCTGGGGAACTTTGCCTGCCAGCCCCACAGCAACTGGCAGGGTAACACTCTCCTTGGCAGCAGAAATGAGGTGTGGGAAACTGTAATGCCTGATTTCCTACACATGGAAGACAACAAAGGACAAACTTGCCGTTCACTGGTTCAGGCATCTTTGCCACAAACCTTTCTCAAGGATGAGCTTCAAGCTCATCTCTGAGGTTTGCTCACATCCTCATCCCTCTGGTGGCATTTCTGTGGCTTTTCTGCATGAAGAAATACAGCCCCCTCCCACTACACCCAGCTGCCTGCACTTACCTTCGGTTTCTCTGGTCCCAGCCACACCTCTCCTCGCACAAGTCAGATACCTGACTCACCGTTTGTACAGCCCCTTTAAGAGCAGCTGTGTGTTCTTTTATGGAACCTGTTTGAGTCTTTTACACACAGCTTGAAAAGAGAGTGGCTGCTAACAACAGCTCTTGCCGACGTCCATGCTGCTACCAGTTTGTTTTTAGATAGAGCAACTAACAGGACTTGAGAACTAAAAATCTACATTAAAATTATTGCATGTTTCCTGCTCTTAAAGGTTAACCTTTTCGTTTAAGGCTTTCTGTTGTGCTGAATTCTTTCTGAGACAGTCAGGAAGGAAAGAAGAGCTCCTAAGAGATACATTCTGTTACTTTCATTATAATTACAGATTAAATAGGAAGGAGAGAGAGAAAGACTGTGTGAAAATTCCTTTTTTTTCAGCTCAATTTTTAGAGTAGAAGCATTCATTATTTCAAGGTAAATCTTTTTCATAGTTTTGGACCTTGCTTTTTCTCGGCACTTTTCTCTCTCATTGGTTAATGTTCATCAGTTTACTACTAATCTTATCACAGACTTTGTTCCACTCCTTGGCCAAAGTCATGTATACACCACGTGACTCCCCCTTCCCTATAGGTGACCAGCTGCATTGAAGAGAACTGGTAAAGTTTTCTTCAATATATTTTCAGATCTAATGACACCCAAATGTAATGGGCTTATAGCCTACTTAACTATTAATGTTAATAAAAAAAAAAAAAGAAAGAAAAAAAATGACTAACCAACTCTTCAGGCAGCCAAAGCTTTCATATTTTTTTTCAACATAAAGCATCCTAAGCAATTTTCCATTCTTTTCTAAGGCAAAAATCTCAAATATTATAAAGAAAATGATATGAACTAATTTTTAATTTGTCTTTTTAAAGTTAATCTGTCTTTTCTTCATCTATTTTTCTTTTAGGGACATTTCCAGAGGTTGTGCCAAGTTTCCAGAGCTGAGTTGCATGGAAAACTGTTTCCTAAACAGGGGTCCAAGCAATGTAGGCTCCCCTCCTATTCTTTTCCAAGAGGCTGTATGCACCAGAATAATATTCTAATTGAAAAGCTTTTCCTCTGTAAATGACGGGCAGTTTGTCAATACCCAGCTGTCTCTTGGATGCCCAGAAGCAGGCACAGCATTGCAGAGCCTGCACCAGCCATGCAGCACACTGACACATTAGCATCTTTGCTCACTGTGGGAGAGTCCTCTTTTGCCTGCTGGGTAACCCATAACCACCCAAGCATTGCTGCCAGCATCTGAATTGCAAGTTCACAGTACATCTAAATTGCCGTCCACTCCCCACAGATCTCATTCAGCATTTCCGCTAACACTCTCTCACTGAGTATCAGTTTCAAATGAATTGCCCCTGAAGATTGAGTAGTGTACATTTGTCTGAATTATTTCCTGTCAAGCTTCTAACATAAAGATATCATTTCTTTTTTGAAAGGAACATTCTGGCAGGGTATCAGAAAGAAATGTGCTCCCTGACCGTGCGATTATACTTTAATATGTAATAGCCATCCAAGATAAGTTGGGAAAGCCACAGCAATTTGGGCATGTGCAATGTAAGTAGTCGCTACACAGGTTAAAAATGAAGAATACACTGGACACAATACTGCAGCTGGTGGAGGTGAGTGGGCTTCATGTGAGTTGGCAACTCATTTCCATTGCTATCTTTAATATTGCATGATAGGAGAGTTCATGCTGACAAACATTGGCCACTGCAGATATATACGTGAGCCAGGAGCGTCTCTCCTTTTGGCCATAGCCCTAGTGGGAAACAATACCAGCTTGTCCTGATCTTTTATTCATTGACACTGATGGAGTAAGAGGAGAGATTAATTCAATATGATTGACCAAAACTTTACACTTTACATTGCTGTCACATATGATTAAAGCTGGTCAGATTGCTTGCTGCAGACAAATCCTCTGACAAACGCAGCTCCGTTATCTGTCCCCGAATTATCAGCAAATGGTTTGTCTTCTTAAAAACTGGAGTGCTTTTCAGGCAAACAAATAGTATGTGTGAAGATGTTTTAACGCACGACTTAGTTTGGGACCCTGTTGCTGAAAATATTCTGCTCCTGAGTTACTGTTTACATTATGCCATTGGTCATGTAAGCTGTACCGTTTCTAGATAGATGACATGTTTCATGCCCAGGAGAAACATCCTTCTGTAGCTAAAAGTTATTTGCAATCATGCCGAATTGTTCAACGAGCCTTTTATGCAACTGATAGGGCTCTTCAAAAACGGCTCTGAGAATAATGCCAGCATGAGCATTCAATTATATTTATTCACATTACTCTAAAAGATAGCTTGCTTTCATGAACATCTTTATGGGTAGAAAATTATTTCAAGAGAATGTTTGGGAATAAAATGGGTCACAGTCACTAAGGAAGAGAATCTACATGTTTTATTCACAAGCACATTTTGTGAACGTTTATTGCTATATGCCCAGCTTCAGTGAAAATGGACATCCCTAGTTTTTCCCTCCATTTGCCCTCCCTTTGTTCTCATTTTTCTCTCTCCTCATGTTACTTGCTATGGCAGGGCCAGCCTGGCATCACTGCCACCAGTACATCAGTCACAACAGTGCTGCCAGCCCTTCAGTTACCCGCATCACCAGGGTTCAAGGCACCTTGTTCAGACTTTCCAGACACTGCATGCTCATACTGCCAGGTTTTCAAACCATATCACAACAGGATTCAGTCTCACCACGACCAAATGCAAGCAATACTGGTCACCCTGTGGCTCACAATCCTTCTCTCCAGGTGGCTTGAGGCCCCACTTTCCATGGTGCCCTTTTCAAGTTTGCCACACTCACCACACCAGTGTGCTGTGGTGTGCGCAAGAAAAGAGATCGAGAGCATGTCAAGCATTTTGCTGGGGGAACAGAGGCCATCAATTAGGAAACAGCAAGAGAGTGGCTGCAACATTCCCCACAAAAGTAATAAGCAAGGAATTGAGAGGTTATAGATTTGGCATTCCCAAACAGGAGGAGGAAAACGAAGAGAAGGAGGTTTGTGCTTTCTTGAATTCTCTTCCATGAAGGCTGCTTCTTTCCTCAGAGTGGAAAAGAAAAATGAATGTTTAAGCCAGCTCTAGAATAAAGATAACTACTTCTTTGCTTGAAGGCAAAATAAAAAGCCTCGGTTTATAAGGAGAAGGAGGGTGGAAAAAAAGAAAGAAATAGTCCCTTGAGTTTTACTCTGCATTACTGTCTTGGGAAACATTCATACCTGTGGGGAATTTTTCATTACTACTGCTCTCAGACTCATCCAATATTTGCTGAGGAGCAGATGTGTGGTGGAAAACACATTGGAAGGTGCTGGTTTCTGCCCGAGTGTCGAAGAAGATCTGCAGGTGGCTACAGCGATACAGGAGCTTGGGAACAGTCCATTTGCTCATGTCCCCCCAGCATTAGCAGCCCCATTCCACATCACCATCTGCACAAGAGGTCACAGAAGCCACTGTTAATCTGTGCCTACAAGTGCCCATCAGGAACTGCTGGGGCCCAGAGCTCTAGAGCAGCCTCTCAGGCCACAGGGCATTGCTTTTCTATAGGGGGAACAACGGAGAGAAACAGATCCACAGTGTACATACATGTGTATGTACACATACACCTTTTTTTTTTTTTTTTTAAAAAAAAACACTTACAGCCCCCTCTGCATGTGGTTTTTATGGGTATTTTATAGGTGCTAATTAATTAAGCAATCTCAGACACATCTTTTCAAGGTCCTAAATTACTGTTCCCATTTTACAGGTGGAGAAGTTAAGACAGAGTAAGTGAGGAGGTTTGTCTGTGGTCCCATATGGTCTCTATTACAAACTGTTGCACTTCCCAGCTGCTGTGTGACCCCAATGAGGTGCTAAACAACATCCAACATTTGTTGTCCTCATTCCTCCTAGCCAGAGGGAGTGGAAAGCGCAGCTGCAAGTTCATGCTGGCCTAGGAGGTCTGGAGCAGGACCAGGACCTCTGGGAGCGAGCACACCATGCACTAAGAGCAGTAAATCCTGCCACAGTGACGTTTTGTTTGTGTGGATAAGATACGCCTCCTTCTAGGGGACAGGCACAACAGGACACCAACACTAGCAAAAGAGTCTGCTGACTTTTTATAGAGGCAGGGTTCAAAGCATCTTCCCTTCCTTCCCTCCCTCCCTCCCTCCCTCCCTCCCTCCCTCCTTTCCTTCCTTCCTTCCTTCCTTCCTTCCTTCCTTCCTTCCTTCCTTCCTTCCTTCCTTCCTTCCTTCCTTC
>JAUBOD010000165.1:373456-387111 GCA_032353885.1 Nothura maculosa
GCTATTATAGTGACCCGTGTGTCAGTGGTACTTGGGCTTTTTGGTCATGCTGGCCAAAGCTGTACAGCTTTTCTCAGAGACATAACTCCCTCAAGTGGTTCAAAATTAGCTATTGCAGTGCCAAGATAAACATGACTGATGTGCAATTTCCTTTGCAGACACAAAGAGTAACCACTACCCTGTCCCTTACAGGCATACAAAGAGAAACATCACTGAGGCACCTCAGGCCTACAGCTGCCCTTACTGTCTCATGTAGGTAGCAGGGAGGACCCTCAAGGGAAACAAAACCAAAGGTCAAGAGTGAAAGCAGAGGAGAGCAAGTCCCGAAATGGCTCAGTCACTGTCATGGATCTTCCTCCAAGGCAAGGAGCCCAGCAATTTCCTTGTCCACAGGACCCCTGCCACAAACCTGCAAACATAGCAGGCTCTTTGAGGGCGAGTTGTGCCAATGCACTGTCCTTTCCACTTGTCCCCAAACTACTACTGTTCAGCCACGACCTGGTACGCGCAGAAACATTCCATGCAGGTCCAAAGTTTCAGGAAGCCTGCAATCAGTTTTGGTGCAAAGCTGCTCTATCCCAGCGGTTAGCAGCACTCATACCCCACAGCTGCACCATGTTCTCACATGTGCCAACCCACTTGGAAGGGCTAGAAATGAAAAATGCCCTAGAAGGGGGTATTTGCGTGGGAGGCCAGGCACGAAGTGCTTTGTATGAGAGCCCAAATGCAGAATGCTTTCTTTCTGTTATTACGTAGGCAGAGAAACGCATGAGAAACACAACCAGTGACTACTACTATACTTCTGTCTTCATTGTTTTGTGGTTATCTCTTCCTGTTATCTTAGCTAGAGCATTTCTAAGGCACTGAAAACAGATGCTATCTAACAAATTTACCCAAGCAAAGGCACATGAAGTACCAGCAGAGTTTTGAGGTTGGTGTGTGCTACAGAAAGCTGAATCAGACTTCCGCTTACCCATTCACCTATCTTAGTTTTTGTCTCTTCCTTCTCTCCATGGATGCTTCACTCAAACTGCTAGCCTGCCAGCAATTCCACACCACATCACCATATGCTTAGCAAGACTTCAATAGAGAGGAAGACAGAGAAAACATGGTACTAAATGGGTTGCAGGACAGCAAATGATGGGATACAGAGCAGTGACAGAGGATCAAGCAGCGAATGCTGAAAACTGCCTGCAAAATATCCCTTCAGCAGGAGTGCACAGCAGAGTCACACAGATAGGCACCAACTAGCCTGCTATATCCAGAGCAGGAAGACAACATCAGTACCTATTTGCTCATGCTCCTTCGGCACCCAAGCAGCTCATGAGTTAATGTATTTAACAGTACAGCTGAATGCTGAGGTAAGGAGGTCTCAGGATCCACTGAGACCTCTGGATGAGACATCTGGATGGGGGCATTTGGCTAAGGATTCACATGTAGCCCAAAGCAGACATATAGGCGCTGTGCATCATAGGTGACCTGCCTCCTCTGTGAGGAGATGCACCCCTCTGCTTATCCTCAACCTTTTGTGAGCCCAGCAAGTGTTTCCAACAGCATGGATGTAGGCTGATCATAGCAAAGCATCCTGAAGAACGATTTCCCACAGCACAATAAACAGAAATCATGCTCTAGAGTCAATCAGGGATTTTTCAAGTCCCCTCTCCGCCCCTGCTCAGCTGCCACATTGTCTTCAGACAGTATATGTGGGTGAATGACAGAAGTTTCAGAGGAAAAATAAAGTCCCAGTGGGTGGTTTGTAGGAAAGTAAAACAAGAAGAGGAGGTATCACCAAAATAGTGCTCTCTGAGAAAATGTCATTGGAGACAATAAAAGTGAAGTTCATCCTGAGATTATAAAAGGAAGAGGAGGCAGGATGCCCAGCAGGGCATGCACGATGTGTCACTATCAACCATTAGCCCATGGGGCAGGTCACAGCACAGGCAAGATCTCCACACAGGGAAAGAAGCCCCACACCAAGCATAACAGAGATACATGACTTATCTCTTGCTCCCTAGACATTCAAAAATCTGAGGCTAAACCTCTTATCTCCATTATAGTGTGAGAGCAAGTCCCCAGTCTTTCTGGGCCCAGAGTGACTATGCTCAGCTGGCGGATCAGAAGGTGATGGCTCCGCCTGATCCTCTGCTCCACTGCTAGTGCCTCTATGCAGTGCTCACACAACAAGGTGAGCTCTGCTCCTGCTACCATATGCAACAGTAGGCCTGTGATCTGAAAGACAAACTCAGCATTTGTTGAGCCTGTTGCAAAGTTTTGGCACAGCTGGAGAGACAGTGCCCAGTCAGCCAGAACACAGAAGGGAGCTGTCAGGTCAGGAAGTTCCAGCTGGACTCTGCCTCCCCATCAAGACCTGAAGATTTATTGAAGAATAAGGATGAAACGGGTCTCTCTTTCCCCATGCTGTAATTTTGGCAAGCATTTTAAGACAGGCTTTTGAACTAGACATGAGCTCCTGCTTGACCTTTCACAGGCACAAGATTTTATTTTAGAAATGAAATTATCTAACTAAAGTCCCAACACTGCCTCACTGCCTGTGCCAAAAACAGAGGCCTCTCTGAAGCACCTAATGCTCAGGTAAGATTACAAATGGGTTTTGTGTATTTTACTAGAAATGCCAAGATTGGGCAGCAAGTTCTGCTGATGTTAGTGGAGTCAAACAATGCAAGACTGGGATATAAGATAAAAGACAGGCCATTGCCCTTGTGGGTGCCTTCTCAGACCACGTAACTAGCGAACACTATGTGACTATAATAGCACTACACCCCGCTCTGATCCCAGGGCTGCACTTGCCTCCTATTCGTTCAGCCAAAGTGCTATCTTTGCAACACATTGCCAAACAAGATGGGCTGCTGGTACTACCTGCAAAATGTAAGCTGCATTTCTCAAACCTGGGAAGGATAAGCCAACATCTTTAGGGAACGCAGCTCACCCTGTCAATCTCTTTGTCCCACTCACCTTGATAAGTCTGAGTAACTCCAACTTGGTAAGGAGTGACTTGCTGAGAGATGTTTCTGCAAAAGAAGAAACAAGAAAAGTAGCACTGACTGAGCACTTCCTGTCATTTCTTACATCTTAATGTCCGCCTTGTTTTCTAGAACCAAAAAAAACCCATCTTCTGCAACATAAAGGTTAAGATTTGAATGTTCCATGAGACACATTTAGAAAAACTGCTACCTTGACAAATATGCACAAAGCAGGATATATAGGATACTCCTCTCAGAGAGCACCAAATGAGATACCACAAAAGAAACTGTGAGAAAGAGAGTGAGAGATAAAGAGAGCGAGAGAGAGAGAGAGAGAGAGAGAGAAAGCTACTGTGTGTACTGTGTGCTCATAGTATGTTCTCTTGTCCACCTGCGGGAATGTCGGAATGACTGCATTTCTGTGCAGGTCTTCCTACTTACCTTGTGGTGTCTTGCACCTAGGAGAGAAGCACTCATCTGGAAAGCACCATAGCAAGAGTGTAAAAACCTGGAGGAGCCCTCAGCAAGCTGCATTGAAGCCAGAAGTGCTTCTTCCATCCAGGCAGAGGGCAGTACTAACACAGGTACTTTGGCACTTCGCTCATTCCTGCTGCCACATCCTCTGGCCTGCTGTGTGCTCACTGTGCCGGCTAGCAGCCTTGCACTACAGGAACAGGAATTTACACCATCGTTGGGGTGTGCTCTGCCCTCACATGTCAGAGGCTGAGATAAGCTTTCCTGGTTCACCAGGTGGTCTTGAGAATGCATAGACTCAGTTTGTATACAATGATAGTAAAGTTTCTTGCCTCTCATTCCCAGGGCTTATCATTTGTGTGGTCATTCCGTGCTAGAAGACATAATTCAGCCTTGCACTGGTCATCACAGAACTGCTCTGCACACTTATTGCTTTCTCCCCACAAGATCCTGTAGCAAATGTCACCCACAGGCACCAGGGCAAGCACAGTGTCAGGCAGCTAACAGAAATGTTAAGAAGCCTCATGAAGCCTGCATTTCACAGCTTCCTGCCATGCACATCAGGTACAGAGCTCTTGCTCTGCCTGTTGACCACTGCCTTTCGCAGACAAAGGCGGAGAAAAGGGGCCCACAGGAAGCTCAAAAGGTAGGATATTTTCTGTTTGCAAGAGGACTAAGCAGAGTGCTATGTGCAGCACCTTGTTTCTCTTCAGCTGAGGAAGAAAATGAGAAGCTGAAACCAAACCCAGGCATTAGTAGCATCTACTGCTACTAATACAATGACTAAACTACTCTCAGTCCTCTTCTTCTTCAGAAATCACCAAGACAAGAGCATAGCACCTTGTAAATTAAAGGCTGTGACTTATCACTTAGAACTCAATCGGTTAATCCCTGGGCACTGAGAGCTGTACTCAATGGCAGTGGAGGCAGAGGAAGAACTCTCGCTCCCCCGCAGGTCACAGTAAGCCTTCTCCTCTCCCAGGAATGACCAGTGTTACCATAACTGCTCTAAAGTCCCACTTCAGCTGCTGTCTCTGCAAAGGACACAATAAAGCTCTAACCATCCACAGTGGACAGAGCACAACAGTACAGCAAACAGGCTGGCCCAGCAAACTATGCTCACCCATGCTGCCTTGAGCCCACCAGTTGTGGGTGCTCACATGGCCACTGGGTCTTTCTGGGATCTGTGTGAAACCGTCTGCATATATATTTTTAGCTCAGGGACCAAAATATATGCCATGACAATTTATACAATGTTGTTGTTAATCAGGCTGCTTGGAGATTTGGATATCCAGAGAAATATTTTGTCACAGGATAAGTAAGTAAAGCTTAATTTTCTTTACAAGCATATAGTCATAGTAAACAGACCTGAGTGGACCTTGGAAGGACTGTGTAGTACATTCTCCTGTCTCTCAGCTGAATAAGGATGCTTTATAGACAGTTGTCTAATCCATCCTTTGAAATTCCAGGTAATGGTGAACCTTCCCCAAGAAATCTATTTTTTCTGCTTTATTTGCCTGTAAGAAAAAGACTTCTTGACCTACTGCAATTTAAGACCATGTTTTCTTGTTCTAAACATGGTAGAAACTGAATAGCTTGCTCCTTTCTCACTTTGTTTTTCACCCCTCTGACACACGAAGGCTCTCACATCTCCCCTCAGTCTTTTCCTGTCTGCATTAGACAGACATTTCAATATCTGACAAACATTTAATTTCATACATTTTTTTTTCTGTTGAGGAGATCATAGATTTGATGCTGAAGCCAGAGGGCTGTCTGAAGGTTCAGAAGAAGAAAAGAAAAACATGCAACAAAATCACATAAGAGCCCATGCTGTATCGCTAGAGTTTTAGATCCTTCTTGATATAATACATTCAGAATAGAAGATAATGAGGTGCAATAAAAACAAATGAATCACAGAAAGACACTGATTTCAAGTCTCAGTGCTCCATAGCCTAACCTGTAGTCACTTGGAGAAGAATGGCCACAGGGATCAATCTCCATCACTACAAATCTTCTCTACCTTGAGGCATTTGAGGCATTTCATAATTTTCTGCAACAAAAGCTACTATTTCATAGCTGAGCGTGATTCAAGCCTAGGGCAGCAGGGGTTCTGATTTGAAACTGAAAAGTTTCAAATGGAGAGCAGAGTCTGTCATCATGCCCACAGCAGCCAGTTAAGGTCTTTATCTTGGGCAGTTTGGAGTTCGCTGCTGAGTGCGTGACCTAGGCCGTGAGAATGCTGCTTGCTGCTGCATCTGTGGCTGTGGCAGAGGCTTCTGCTGCACATGCAGATTCTTCAGGGTGGGGTTGGATGGTGGCTGAGAGATCTCTTGGGCCATCTTTTCTGGCAAAAAATCCTGTCAAATTTGTGTCTTTCTGTGCTCATCTGCAATGACAGAAGGCCTAAGAAATCAGGGACAGACTGAAGTTTGATGAGAAGACAGTACTGTTATTTATGGTGAGCAACTGGGGAAAAGCCTTTGGCCCAAGCAAGAAAATATCAAATGCTGGTCTTTCCTGGAAAGCCACAATCAGTCTCAGATAGCCCTGCCAGTCCAGTGGAACAACCAGTCAACATTGCGCACTTCCATCAGGCAAACCTGAAAGCTTTTTGGCTCTTTATCTGAGGTTAAGCCACATGGGGACATTTGGGGCAGCTGGGGGGACCCAACTCTGATGGGGTGGCCCCAGTTGTGACCAACAGAGATCACCAATCTGAGCAGGTCTGTTATCTACTGGAAATGGTTCACTGAAGAGAAGATGAGATGCACCTACAAGGAGCAACAAAAAAACCTGTGCCCTGCCACTAACCATGCTGTGATGGTCCTTAAAATTTCCAGGCATCTGGAAACCTGTATTTCTACACTATGCCAGTGTTAATTTCTCCTCATGCACGAGACAAATTCATGCTAATTGATTTTTAACCAGTGACTCGTCATGTCTGATATGTCTGTCATCTAAGTTTAGGAACTGAGGAATTTACCACTTTACCAGACACTGAAATGACCTTAAATACACACTGAAGTGTTTCAGACAACCTAGTCTCTCTCTTATCTTCTCATTTTCCCTCATTTCTATGCTTCTTGCTGAAACCAGACCCCACAATTAAGAGTATCACTGCACCATTGAAGGCTGTAATTTATCTTGATCAGACAAGAACAGCCATAATGTAAATATTACTTAACTACATTCATGCTGTTTTTTTGTGCTCACAAGTTATGCCAAGCTTTCTGGGATGATATGCTGTACTTATACTGCCATGAGCTCTCCCAGAGTACAGGCAAAATGCTTGTCTATTCTTCTTAGTCATAACTTATGGGAGAAGTAAGAGGGCTCAGAGAGTAACCCATGCACAGAAGAGCAAGATTGCACTCCCAGTCAGCAAAGGGGTAGGTTGTGCTCACCCTAACTGGCAAGCTGAGCAAAGCACCTTTGAGATATCAGCTGGAGACTTTACGCTCTTTAGTTGGATGGTACTGTTGTGATCTGAAAAGGAGCTTTTGGCTCCATATTGTAGTTTGGGAGTAGACTCACAAAGAGCTTGACTCTTATTTAAGACCATACAGGAATCCTGGCACAGTTTGGGGGTCAGGAGACTTGAAATCAAGCCTTTGATGCCAAGTTGCCCCCTCTGGCTGCAGGACAGCCTCCCTGTTGTTTTAAACTCTTCTGCAATGTTGGTCAGCAGATGCACTTCAAACTGCAGCTCAGCATTCTCTTCTTTAAGACTGTCTATCCCCTCATACTAGTCTGGGCAATTCCTGAGCTAAATTCAAGCTACTCTATCCACCAAAACAAGTGATACTTAGAGAAGGTTTTAACAAGTATTTTCTACAGTCTCAAAGAGGCCTAAATTTCAAAAGATGAAGGCTCTGCCCTTTCTGAAAACGTGGTCTCTTTAAAGTGCCCCATACTGGACCTCCAGCATTGATGGCACTCCAGTAACTTTTAGTGAGGACAGGTTGTATGAGGTGCCTGCAGAAACACATAGGGAAAAAAAAAGTCTTGCCATGTTTCTAAATGTAACTAGTGATTTCATGAATCTTAATTTTACAACTGCATAAACTAAATGAAAAAAATCTGCTGGCAGTATACCAGCATCTTAGATTTAGCCACATGAATGTTCATGGCAGGTGGTCAGGGCCAAATTTTAGAAGAACAATTCTTCCTTCATAGATAAAAAAAGGGGCTCAAAATCAAAAATGCATTTTGTTAAAAATATATATCAGAAAGCAAGTCTGACAATGGCAGCTGATGTGCTGGGATTCACCACCTGCTAAACCAAGTTTTCACTCATGTTGAGACAGATAGTATCCTCCTGCCCCACAGGTAGGCTCTAAGATTTTATGTGGCTATATAGCAGTAAAAAAATCCTTAAAGACTTACCATCTTCTTCAAGCCTTTCTGCTCTCTTCTTCCTGACACAGTAAATTAGCAAAATCATGAAGATAACAAGATTACAGCTCCTACTATTCCTGTGATGAGATAAAGGTCCAGCTGGCCTACATAAGAAAGTAAAAGAGGATTTTAGAGGGAAAAAAAAAAATCACTGTCAGACTAAGCCTGTGGTTCAGGCCTGATTAGGCCTGACAGAATATATCTATGATGACATAAATATATTTTTGCTGCTTTTTTTATACCACAATAGTGAAAACACTTCTGTAAAGAAATAAATTAGATTCAATATAGTCCCCTGATCCACTGATATCAAGACCCAAGGAATCTTAAGAGGCAAAAAATGCCAAATAATTGGCCTATAGACACAGAAGGATTGGTACTGTTTAGACTAGAAAACAGAAGGCCCAACTCCAGGAGTTAAAGTCATCTCACCTGGCACAGAGGTCTACATTGGAGTCAAGCAAACATGCACAACATGTACCTTAGACAATTTCATGGTGTTACTTTTCCTAAAAGCAGACAAATAGCTACCTAGTATTCTGTATTTTTCCCTATTGACACAACCCAAATGAAAGAACTCACCCTTTGACCTTTTTCCATACACAACAGAAAATTACCAGCCCTCACTCTCACTAGAGAGAATTTTATTTCTCCCATCTGGTTTTAAGTTATATAGAAAATTGAAACCAGAGCATTCATGTGTGCCAATACATCTTATCTAAACCACTCCAAATGCCCTTTCTCTGCTAACAATGGACAAACACGAAGACACTTTCATAAAACAGTACAAAAATTTCTTGATATGTCTCCAAACCTTTATAAGGCAGTGAGCATCCAGAGTGTGCTCAACATCTAAATACTAAGAACATTTTTTTTCTAAGTACTTCCTACTGAGCTGGAAACACTGAGACTACCTTGCCTCATATTGTTTTGGCACTTTAATTTTTGGCTGTGTGCAAATTTAAAATAGTAAAGAAGGAAAAGAAAAATACATACATTCTATATAATAAAAATTTGTCTGGTGAGTAGATATTTATGTGAGTGTTCTTTACCTTGACCAGATAAGGCTTGCTGGATGCTATCCTTTGGGTTGTCCAGCCAGCATTTGGCTTATGCTTGAGAATGTGCACTGTGAAGCACCAAACTGCTGAACGCAACAAAAGTACACTCATCTTTGTTCCTTGCCAGACAAAGCTTGAAAGGAGGATATGTCACTGGTAGAATCATTAACATTCACTGGACAAGCACATGAAAGGCATGTCATGACACCAAAGTTGAGGTGTTTGCATTACAAGCCAACATTTGCCTGGGCTTTCTTTTGGAGATAATGGAGAGAAATAAGGCCTCTCCATGATCTGGCTCTTCTCACTCACTTTAGTTACTACTTCTGAAATGAAATGTACTTTTGCCCCTTACGTTCCTGTTCTTCCCAGTCACCTCTAAAATGAGCCCAATCAGATTTGCTCATATGTTATGCTTACATGAAAAATGAGCTGAGTTGAATCACGTCTGAAGCTCACTGTTGGTCAAAATTTAATGTTATTGTCCTCAAATTCAGGCCAAATTAGGTTCTTCTAAGATGGGATTTTTACAGCAGATGAATTTTAAATGGACACTTCATATTCCTTAGTCTCAAAAACTCCCACTGAAAGGCAGGGTGGGAGACGTTTACAATATGTAAAGCTGGATTTTATCTAATTCTGCCTGGATGGGGAGAAGTGAGGCAGTAGCCAAAGGCAGAAGCAGTGGCTACATGAGCAGTTCCCTCTCCTAGGACACCAGATTTTGACTCAGCCTGGTACAGAAGGTAGAAGATTGAGCCCATGGCAGCCTGCAGATCAGTCTCACTGCTGTGAGGCTTGGCACACAAAGGGCCGGCAATAGGGGACAGATTTTGTAACTTTAAGAACAGTGCTCATATCTGTCATCCCAAAGGCTTCAGTTCTCTCCAAGTGCTATGATACTCATTTACTCTGGTTCTCAAAATACTTTGAGATTCTGAGATACTTTACTGATTTTTCATAACTACTATTTCCTGGCTGACCTCTGAAGCAGACAGACCTGCTTCTCTAAGGTGTTCAAGGAGGGCAGTAGGGTGGGAAGGAGGTTTGACTGAAACCTGAGGAATTTTTAATTTACCATGGAGCAGCGCAATATCCTATCCACATACAAAAATATATGTGAGGTTTTTAGTTTAAGTAAAAGAGGTTTTTAGTTTAAGTAAAAAGGCAGAGCTATGTGATTTGGGTGTTTTCTCACAGTTTTACATATGGTGTATTTGTACCTTAATGTGTCAAACATCTTGCTACTTCACTGTTAGTAAGAGAGAACAAGCTCTTCCACTCAAATCATCCTGTTGAAAAAGCAAAAACAACACTTCTCATGGGTGACCTATTAAACATTTAAAAATTTGCATCTGGGATGCGGCAATATCATCACCTGCCAGTAACCACAACATCGTTAGGCTCACAATACTGGGTACCAGGAACCACTTTTGCTTCTGGCATCTGGAACCTTCCTGGGGACACATGCAACTACATCAGGCTCTGTGGGTTAGTGTTAAGAGAATCAGATGAAAATAGATTTTCTACCTGAACAATTAATTTTCTTCTCAACTGCTTTTTCACTGACCTGGCTCTTTACCACACATCTGAATGTCCCAGAATGATGTGTAAGAAATTCCACTTTTGTTGCATTCTTTTGTATTTTTTTTTATTTTATTTCGCATAATTTCTGTTATAAACCTATGGTCCTTAGTCTTCTACTTCCCAGTATGGATTTATTAGCACAGTCAGTACTGAGGTCTGGCTGAAGGACAGGTTCTGAAAAAGAGAAGAAGAAACAGGCATATCTGAGAGGCTTCTCCTCTTGAAAAGCTCAGTTAAACGAAGCTTTATTAAACGAAACAGAGAATTAGCCATCATTAAGCAATGAAAAAATAACATCAGGTAATGAAGCTAGAGAAGAATGAAGAGCAAATGACATGTTCACTGCAGAGCTTGCATGGCAGTAAAAAAAGTAAATGGTAAATTTGGCCTAAAAGATTTCTAATCTCTTCCTTCCTCTCCTTCTTTACCATTCTCACTGTTATGTTGGATGATTCTTTAAAAAAAAATAAAAAAAGAGGAGGTGACTCTTTACACCAGCAAGAGTATCAGTATCAAGACCCTTTTTAAGCATTATCTAAATTTAAAATCTGAGTTTTATCTCTAAGATTACTTCTCAATAGACATATGTACAGTTCACATCATAATGGTCTTTACAGTCCATATTGTTAACCATATGAAGTGCTGCTATAGTTTACTTCATTGTTTTGGGGGCAGATGGGAAAAAGGGAAATATTACTACAGTGTGGACAGAGGTGAGAAGCTGTGTGCAGTCACAAGGCTGCTTGCTCTGCGTATAAATGCATCACTACTACTACGCAATCCAAATGGCTGTTGAGGGTACGAGGGCCATCTACCTAGTCAGCTCCAACCCTGTGGCCAACATGCACATTCATATTAGCTAATCTTTTATTTTAGAGATACTCAGGGGGTCACATCTGTGACCCAGACAGGCCAGGGAAGGGGAGGAAGATGTGCTTTGAGGAGGAGGTGTTAGATGAGGGATGGGAATCACCCTCTGCAATTCTTGTTCTGCAGTTTTGGTGCAAATGAAGTCAGCTCTTATCCACCAGGCCCTTCAGGTAGATGGATATGCTATGGTGCTTAATGGCACTCAACTGGCATGAAAATTACAGCATGAAAATCCATCAGAATAGAACAAATTAGAAAAGAGAAAACAGAACAAAAGCTTCTTAGGTCTCAATGATGATATGAAGGAGAAAATTAGTTTACATTTTCTTTGTCTTGCAAATACTATACTACTTTTCAGTTGCAAATTCTCTATCACTAGTGATGCTACATGAAACAGAAAAGCCTTGCAAGACTTTCCTTAGTCAGGAACATCACATGGAAAAACATATATAGGCATAGGCGGTGTAAGCTATGAGGAATGTACATTTTAAAGCCAGAGGTGGCTGACTCAAGCAAATAAGTCTGAGTTCACAATGTGATATCTGCAATCTCTCTTCATTAGGCCTGCTTCTCTTTTGCAAGCTATAGGATATTTTGCCGGGGGGGGCAGGAATCCCAAACATGAAACACTGCTCAGTGGAGGCCAGGTCCTGATGATGGAGTTGTGTGATTATGTCATCAGATAAATTATTATTTTTTAAAGATCAATTGTTTTCCCACCTGTAGTAGTAATAAGGTGTAATTTGCCTGATAGATGGCCCTATCACCTCAAAATTACTAAAGACTTTTACTTTCAAAACTGCATATCAGAGGTGGAGGGGTCTCACCACCTCACAGGAGATGAACAGGTGTATCACATAGCTAGGAGGCAACCTATTGCCTTTACCCTATTTTCAACCTAGATCACTCAAATGAGTCAAGCAAGAGTCAAGTAGAATTCAGGATGGTGATGGGCTCCCAAATATGTGGACAGTTTGTAGCAATAGTTCCTAGTACTGACACACTCGCACTTCTCAATAGTTCTTTAGAATAAGGGGCCTCCTACTACACAGAGTCAGTACTAAACCCATTCCAACTGTCTTTGCTGCTGACTCACCAAAACATTGTTTCAGTGATGCCAGCTGGCATCATGGACTTAGTGTTGTTTGGTAGAGATGTGCACATAGGCTGAGGAAGGTCAGGGCAAAGTCATCCTCTGGCTGAAAAAAACACACCCTGCATTATGGCTTAGTCATCTGGAGAGGTGGGAGCAGGCATAAAGAAGCCAAACCTGTCTTCCCTATCCATCCCAAAAGCCTTGAGTTGCCACTTTTCCAATCTCTGAGGACCAGGTACAGCACAGGAATAGTGCCTTGGTAGCTTGAGCCTGCCTCTATGCTTTAAATCCATGTAGCTGACTACTTTGGACTTTAAAGGGCATGAGCTGCCACAGGTCCATGCAGCATCAGCAGTGACCCAAAATATTGTATTTTCTACTCCAATTTCCCTAAGCTTCTCTTCATTACAGAAACTGCTTTGATCCCATGCTCCAAAGTTTTTCTTAACCCTTAAGTAGTTAAATGCCAGCGCTTGATTCTGAGACAGTAGGAAGTCAAGGGCCTGGTTTTCAGAAGTTTCCTTTTTAGACTGTCTGTCTTATTTGTACAGATTTGGGATGTCTTGATTCATGGTCACCCAAAAACCTAACTCTGAACTATCCTCTTCTAAAAATCAGGTTTGTTCCATGTTTTGTGCTTGACACTGCTGACAATCAGAGTGCTCATTACTTTAAACATTACTAGGGATAGCAAGAAAATGAACTAGTAGAGGCCATAGGTAGAGGGAACAGTAATAATTGTAATGGCAGTAATAATAACAGCAGCAGCAAAAATTTGCCTGTGTCAAGCTGTAAGTGAGCATAAGACATTGCACTGGATGAAGACCCAGCACTGGCAGCTTCTGATGATTGTTTCTTGCTGATCCTCAGGAACTTGTATCTCCAGATTTCTTGCAGCTGGTATCTTTAACACAGAGGTAAATAAAGAGGAGTAGAAATGAACAGCTAACTGCAGCCTTTGAACTCACGAAGCATTGGTGATATTAAGAGATAAGCAAACAGAAAACATTTTTTTTTCTTTGAAGATCTCCTTTGATCATAAATCTCTTCTGCAAAACCGTTAAAGAGTAACCTACTTTAAAAAGGTACTAGCAGGACAGGGTATCACTGTGTGACCATTGAAGGTGAGAGTAATTAAGAAAACTACTGCTACTAAACATCAATTATTTGATTAGCAATTGAGATCAC
>JAUBOD010000165.1:395768-411479 GCA_032353885.1 Nothura maculosa
GAAAAGAAAAGAAAAGAAAAGAAAAGAAAAGAAAAGAAAAGAAAAGAAAAGAAAAGAAAAGAAAAGAAAAGAAAAGGTGACATGAATTTCGTATATGAACGCATAACCCTAAAACCTCAGATTTTCTTCAGATACACGTACTATTCCCACCACAACATGAACTACTGCTCACATTTATATTTACAACACAAGCTTCATTTTCTATCGCAATTTAACCCTTAAGTTATTGTTTTTGCTTATCTGCGTTCAGATCTACCAGCTTCTGCTCTATCACTCCTGCAGAGATGATGGCAGCAATGGTCCTCCTGCCCTCCACAAGCTGCAGATTATTTATTATCCTAGTGCTTCTTCCCCGTGTTGGTCTCTGAGGATATAACCCAAAAATTACAGACACTTGGACATCTGCACAGCAACATGGATAAATGTTACAAAAGAGAGTACTACTGTTTCAATACCGAAATATAGATCTTTACTGACATGAGAAGGATTTTGTGGGGATGCACAGATTTTGAATGTTAAAATACATACAGGGATCATTTCCCTTTTCCTCCCTCATCATTACACATATTAACTTTGTGCTTGTACCTATATCTTCTAGTCAACTAAGAACTTTCCTATTGTTTCCCATTTATGTTCACACATAGCATGAACTACATTGTAAGAAAAGTGCTTACATATTTTATTTCACGTCAATTACTACCTAGCATATGCTACAAGTGAGATTTTTCTCTTCTCAGTACAAAACTGACATTGAGTCAAATCCAAGCGTCCACATTGTGGAGTGCTTGAAATCACGTCCCAAAACACCCACCCTTCCCATAGCGCAGGGCTCCCTTCGTCCAGCCAGTGCTCAATTAACAGCAATTAATAGCAGCAGACCCTGCCCCATTCCCAGCCTCTCCCAGTCAGCGTACGTAGGTGCTAGGACCCTTGAATAAGATGCCACCAGCATCCACAGCTGCAGAATCAGCCCAAACAACAGCTCACCTCCCCCTGGAGAACATGAGTTCCTAGCAGGAAAGCAGCAGCACACAGAGGTGCTGAGGGCCAGGCCCATGCAGCTGAGCACTTGGCTCCCGCCCACGTGGCCACAGGCCCTGGCAATGACATTGAGAAGCTGGCACGAGCAGGAGTCAGGAGCATATGAGTATCCTCATCCAATCTAGTATCCGCAGCCAACCTAGTTCCCACAGCAACCCAGAGTGGGCAGGACTGTCACAGTATGGCCTCACCAAGGCTGCCAGAAACCCTGAGGAGGTGTCAGAGAGAACCTGGCTTCTGGGCAAAATTCCCAACAGCAACATAAACTCCCATATACTCCTGTTACTCTGCCAGACAGGACTAACTGTATGACGGTAAAGTCAAGGGATTTATATGATCACAGACAAGGGATTTATATGATCACAGATTTATATGGGCTAGCATGAGAGTGTCAAAGAGTTTCTTCTCTTTCTTGGGAGAAAAAAAAAAGAAGCAACATCCCCTCTCATAGCTAAGTTGAGCGGTGTCACCAAAAAGGAAAAAAAAATCATGGCTAGATAAAAATCTTCTGCAAAACAAGTAGCAAGCAGGACTGTTTATACTCATGATAGATGCTCCCTGTTTGGCCCCAAGGTGAGGATATCTCCCTGCATCCCTTCCCACCATATAGCTCAGCAATGCACCAGAACCAGGCTTGGTGTGCTGCTAGTGCACACAGAAGTGCAGACACACACACACACACACACACACACACACACACACACACACACACACACACACACACACACACACATACACACACACACACTCTCTGATAAAGAAGTTATCTGACACTGTCCCACAACCTTTCCAGGATTTATAAACAAATGTCCATCCCTCTGATCTCTGTTCCATAAACTACAGTGAGCTCTAGTCAGTTTGTCACCATCTTTCATGTTTTGGCATAGTGGAAATATGGAAGTTACTCCTTGCATTTTCAGTGAAAATCATAAAGAAACATTTATTAAATAACAGAACTTAAACATTTCCAATACAAGTTAGAAAACAGGTAATTTTATTAGGAACCAAATCATTTTGCAGAGAAAAAATACACACATACAAGATGAGAATAGCTGGGCATGAACATGTACAATCTAAGTACAGGATGCACAAATATTCTCCTGACCCCAGAGCAAGAGCAATCTCCACCCAGCTGCCATACAGGCACTTCACAGGAAAAGGAAGACCAACATGATTTGTCTGCTTCCTAAAGATGATTCAAGTGTTAGATTCTCATCTTAAACCCATCCCAGATACAGATTACACTAGTGACAGTGCTATCATACCTAGCACACCTAGGCCAGGGTTTGCTTACAGGCCTCCCAGGCCCACAGCAGCATGATGGCACAAGGACAGGATGCACCCAGGATGCAGCAACCCAGGAGGGCAGGTTGGTTCAGCTCTGACACCTCCTCCCACTCACCATGTCTGAAATACATCTTTTCCAGTGCCACTGTTCAGGCTATTTGGGCCCTTAAGCATCTGCTGGAATTGGCTGTCCCCTGCCTGTGCTTGCCAGAAAGTGCAGAAGAGACACACAGCCAAATCTGCCTACATCTCTCAGTTTCTGTTGCTCTGGCCTCCAGCTGCTCAGTGCTACTTTTGCAAAGCAAAGGCACTTCCAGTTTCACTCTCTAGGCAATGCCCTGCCAAGCACACAGCATCACATTTTTGTCATTTAGTTCATGGCCTTTGAGGAATGTTTGTACTGAAAGAAGACAGCACAGCACCACGAGAAAAAGAATTATCCTCCTCTTGCTGCTGAAAATTTGATTGCTACAGCATCCCTAGAAAGCGCAGATAGACTGAATCACCACCAACACAGCACACAAAATCCAAAAATCTGTAAAACAAAATTTTAGAATAAACAAACCGCAACAAACACGGTTTACAGCAGGGTATAACCAATACAAAGCTTTCCCATTAACAGATATATAAAAGACTTTCACATAAGCATGTAGCTGATCAGCCAGCTCCCCCATGAGGAGAGAGAAAGTTTTTGGCAGGCTTTTGCTTTTTTCTTCACTGGGATACTTGAAGATCTAGCTGGGCAGTATTTACAAAGGAAATCTTAAATCTGTTTCTAATGGATTCAGGATATAGCATCAGCATGATGAGAAAAATTGACAAAAAGCATGGGAAGGAGAAATGCAACTCACACATATCCATGCATTTTAGTCCTGATCTGTATCACCTGCTTTTATTCAACCATATCTTTCTAGCCCAAAGCTGGCATATAGTTAACACTCACATGCCTTGCTTCTTGTTACCATAATACTCTTAAATGGCAAAACCTGTATTCTAACAGTGTGTACAGTCCATGGCAGCCTGGCCAGCAATTCAGCTACTCATTGTCAAGGATGTGGTCCTTGTGCTCTTGTTGCAGGCCTGCTCCACCTGCTCCTCTCCTCAATTCCTCCTAAGCAGAACAGGATGCACAAAGCAGCAAGATTTTAGAGACTCTATGAATTGTTATGTTTGTAGACATTAAAAAAAAAACCCAAAAATACATACACAAGCAGTTGGCCACCTCAAACAGTGTACAATAGCTAACTATTACATTAAAGGCACTAGTGCTCTAAAGCTTGCACTGATGAATGATCTCAATATAATATTCCATGTTCCTGCTGAAAAAATCACACACCCAAACCCTCACGAACTCTTCTGCTCAAGATCAGCCAGACAGGGATTCAGCTGTTTCAACTCACTCACCCAGGCGGGCAACCTGTGGTGAAGGGTAACCAGCAGCCCACCACCATCATAGCACAGCAAAACATAAGCAAGCCCACATCATCTTTTGTGCTTTTTGTGCAAAGTCACACTGTATTGTGTTTCCTAGCCTCATGGTAAATAGCAGATGCCTAAGCACAGAGGAGTTTGGAGCTCAGAGGAGGGATTCAGAGCAGCATAGGATACTCAGCTGAAACCTCTGCCAAGCTCTTTGCAGAGCCTGTGAAATATGTGTGGACATCTTTGAAGGAAACAGGATTCCTCAGGAAATTATTGGAAGATACTTGTTTTGGTCTAGGGCTGGCATGCTGCTTCAATCTGCCCATCATGCCTGCCCCTTTCAGCAGTTGCAGGCTGGCAAAGTCATAGAAGGGCATGAGCTGGGCAAGCAGCAGGAGGAATCACCGATCTTATTTTAGGCTGTCTTCTAGGGCTCCACTGTTCAAGTGCAGATCTATTAGTGGACAAAGCATAAAGGAGCTGCCAGTTTTATTTGTTGGTGAACTTGTCAGCTCACACTGCAGCCTTGAAGCTACACACTTTTTATTAAGTTAGCAGGCTTGATGCCTTAGGGCTTTCCTGCAGTGTAATTTTCCAGATCAGTTCTTAGACAAAATGAGATTATGGGATGCAAAGGATAGGTGCCATAGGCTTCAGGACAGGATGGGACAACATGTCAGCTTAGGCATCGGTTGGATCTGGGAAACAGTCTGATGCATTTCCCTGGTTTTCAACATCAACTATGACCTCTGGATCTGCTATTTCCTCAGGCTCAGTCTCCGCTGGGAAATTCTCTTCTGCCAATGGCTGGGGCTCAAGACTTTGACTAGTCTGGGCAGCATCTGGAAAATAAGTGAGAAATGGTTTATAAATGCATGCATTCATACCCATCTCTATGGAAATCTTCCCACTCTTACTTTCCCTAAAGCTACAAGGCACCTAACAATCCTAGAGTCAGTTCCCCAGGCTCCTCCAGCTTGTGCCAGCACCTCTTGCCAGAAACTTGTGTGCTGCCTGACTCCACATACCAATTGCCCATCCTGCTCAACTACCTATTCACCAAAAACCACTCAAACTTTGTTTTCAGTCTCATTTACTCCCATATTTCTCCAATCTGCTCCATTTTACAAGAAACGGACTTCCTGGTCCCTCCTGCCTATCCTCCTGATCCCTACTGGAACAACAAAACCTTTATGGAATTTCCATACACAAAAGCTCCTTCTGTATCTCCCTCTGCCATGTCACCTTTGAATGTATTTTCATACTGCTGGAGTATCTTTTCTTTCTTTATGGATCTTTCCATCTGTTGCTTTGTCTCCTAGCATCATTCTCTTTTGCTTTTTGGTGAGGACAGCTTCTACAAGCAGTGGCAGAACCAAATTTAACTGTCCCTGTTTTAAGTGCTTGTTTCTTGACTTATTGACCATGACTTTCTTGATCTCTTCAGCACTGTGCTGAAACCCTCTGGGCCCAGCAGGCCAAAATGCAATTTAAAAGAAATGCTCAAGCCAAATTCAGTTACATCTGAATATAAAAGTCAGATAAAGTAGAAATATTTCATATGTTCACAACTATACATTTTGCACATGCATCTCTGCTTTTGCTAGCCTATTTGCAGAAAATTTAGCTATGGAATATTTCTTGTAAGTCAAAATGACCATATTTTGTCCATTTGTAATAAAATTTAGTTCTACATCTTTTAATACACTAATGATAAAAATTAAACAATGACCCGGATGACTTACCGCTTACTAGTTTCCCATATTGTGGCATACTCATTAGTAGCATCATAGGATATTGAAGGTAGGGAAAGGCTAGCTCATAGAAAGGGACAGCTGAAATGCTGAGAGGCTGTGCATAGTACAGTGAAGGACATAAGAGGTGGAGGCAGTGGAGTTAAGCCCAAACTTTTGACTTATATAATTTTACTTGACTTAACAATATCTTTGCTAGATCTACTTCAGGTGATGATGCATCACTAGGGAAGGTACTGCCAGGCTTCTTGTTTATGAAATAAAACTGAGAAAGCATAAGGCAAAAGTGGAGCATTAGTATCAAGCATTTAGAGCAGATTTCTCAAAGTCTTTTAGCACTGCATTCATTTGACCATACCATATTAAAGATGTATTTTTAACTCCTAATTTCTTTCAAGGATTTTAAATGTGAATGTATTCCTACTTTAACATCAATTTAAGGAGACACATAGGAGTCCGACTTTCATGTAATTGAGCTTGGCGTAGTGGTCAGTGCTGTCCTAAAGATAATTGCTAGCTAAAGCAATGCTGCTTTTTATAAAGTGTAATAGATGAGTAGAGAGAGGCTGATTAAAATTGTAGGAAAACTGCTAAACTTTAGAGAGGTTGCTTTTCTTTTTTAATTTATGATACACTCTATTTTAGCACAGGGCATACTGGAACAAACTGGCTGTTTTCTGCCACTACATCTCATGGCTGAGTGAAGGCAAGAACTATTCACTTGCTGAAAAAGAGCACAAGTAATATATGGATATATGACCTTTGTTGTCTTGAAAAGACAAGGTATCTTCCCTACACAAGTCACTTTTCTAGTCAGCTCCTCCTCATCAGTAACACATGGCCATTTTCTCCTTCAGCCTCCTGAATAGGTTATTTATCTGATTTGAAACAAGTAACTGGACCCACCGGGCTTTAGAGGACAGGCAGTTTGGACAGCTTGAGCATCAACACGGTCTCCATTAGGGGGACTCTTTACACCTTCACTGGAGACCACTGACATTGTTACTCCATCATCCTTTTCCTCCTCTGCAAAATGAAAATTGGAAACGTGAGGAAAGAGGCTCCTTCCACATGCAGTTTGCCCAGGTACGTTTGTAGAAGAGCTGCACCATCTCCATGCGCTTGTGTCTCCACCTAACATGGCGCTGGCTCCATTCCCAGAGCAGAGAGACACCAACTTCTGAGAGCTATTATCAACCTGCCACTGACTGGTTTAGTACTACTAGCAGGATAGCAGCTCAAGGTGGCCCAGGTGGGCCTGAGCAAAGAGCACACAGGAATTGGTACTGACAAAGAGCTTTCATCAGAAGCATTCAAGTGTTTTCAGGATGAGATTTGAGCTGAAGAAGGAGGATGAACTTTTTTTTTTCCCCATAGAAAAGGTTTTGCTATTTCTTTTTGGCAGAAGCACACAGTAGAAATATGAGCTGAAAAAAGATAAAGTAACGTTTTCTGAAGAAGACCATGCCCGCATAATACTCGCATGTTAGTGAGCAGGCTTCTTCTCCATTGGGCTCAGCCAAGGAGGACCAAATGGAATTCAAGAGCTACATAGTTGAGACCTGTTTTACACTGATGCCATTTCAACTCCAGCCTGCACAGACTTAGTATTTCATGGAACTCATCAAGTGACAGTATTCTCCACTCACCTGAAGGCACTGGGATGAACCTGTGTTTCCTCTTCATGCAGCAACATATAATTGAAGACACAATAATGACTAGAACAACCGCCCCTCCTGCACATCCTGACACTATGTAAAGGAACCATGGATTCTGCAGAAGGTCTCCTGCAGGAAGGATGCAGCAGTTTTAGTTATCAGAGTGGACAGGTACTTTCTCCAAACTAGGAGAAAATCTAGAGTTAGTTTAAAGCCTGTGAACATTACTATAAGTTTGGTCTGAAACAGAGGAGTTGGAAATGGTGAACTATGTCACATAATTCATGGTACATGACTCAATTATGAGAAAGAATTTTCATTAGGAGGCTTGTGCAATTATGCTATCTGTGCATATTTGTCTGTTTCTCCCTACTCAGACTAATATTGAAAATAATTGTTAGTTTAAATCAAATGTAAAAGAAAGAGCGCTTATGTGAAAGACAGTGTATTTAAGGAAGCTTTATGAAATAGCTAGTCCAAAAGAACAGTGAAATCAAAATCAGTAATACTGCTGAAAGCTGCAGAGTTCAGCCCCAAAAATGCACTTTAAATAGCAGTATTAAGACTGTGACAACCTTAAAGGAAGCCTGATTAAAGACTGCACTTTACAGATATCAGAGAATCCAGTCACCAGGGTGAGCCATAGGAAACCAACCCAATTGCTGCTCATCGAAGTACTTTTCTTATTCCCTCTCCCCACTTGAGATCACACTAATTCCTAGCATGAGGTTAAGGCTGCAGATGGCTGAGCAAAAGACTACATACATGTTGGTGATTATTACTTTGCTCACAGCCCCTTACTCAGAGACATGCATTTTTACAGGTCAGACCTACACATACATTACAGCTGTGGAGAGAACAAGTAGAGAGGCAGGTAGGGGGCATCAGAGACTTAAAAAACACAAAGTCCTCTTATTACATGATTTGTTCAAACTTGGGGTAATCAGTAGGAGAACTTCTCTCTTCTCTCTTCTCTGTCGTGTAGCACAACAAACAAACAGATGCATACCACACAGCTCAAATATCAATATACTATATATTGCTTAGAAATATTGTAAATCTAAGACATCATTTTTATAATCATTAGGCCTCTTTTGACCTATTTTCTCCCCTCAGACATGGGCTATTCTTCTGTCTGAATAAGTACGTAGAATAACTACAGTAGCTTGCTCAGGTAGACTGAACAGTCAGCCACTTGACTGCCTAGACAGAGTATTTCTTCATTTATCTTGTACCTCTTTTAAAAGTAGTGGGTAAATTCAGAGCCGAGATGTCTCTTGGACAGCTCAAGAAGACCTAGTTCCTAAACTGGATGCAACACAGCTGCACTAACACAATTCATGTGTTCTACAAAGCTGAATACACTTGCATAGCATGTTAAAAAACACATCACCTAATTTAGAGCTCAAATGCAGCATAAATTGCTATGTACAAATGGCTCTGTACTCCCAAAATATTTGGAAACATTTCAGAATACTCCAAGACATATCACATAATGTAATATTCCACACATTTGGAAAAACAATCACAGACAGCCTCTTCTACATGTACAAAGATACACTTAAAAAGCCCTCTTTCCAGTCTCTGTTAAGTTAAGCTTTTAACAAATGAGAAATCATTTCACTAATTATTGTTTCATTTTTGGTGAAATCCTAGAGAATATTATCAAAGCTGTAAGTATAAGCTGCTAATATTTTCTTGAATATTTCTTCCTAATTTTAATTTGTTGGCCCATTCTGAGATAAAATATATTAAAAATGGATCAGAACAAGCAATAATAAAACATATATAAGGATTTTATTGATTCATACATTGATTTGTTAACTTCTGAGCGACCGATTTTAAATCCTGCATAATCAGAGCCCTTAGGAGCCTGTGTGTTGAATATTTCTGCTCAAGTGTTTTATGCTAACTACTATTCTGAATGAATTTCATCAGCCAGCAGGTTGCTCAACCAGATCATTTTGCCTTACATCTAGAGCAGAACAACTGTGGGAAAACAATATTCAGTCATTTGCTAGGAATAAATAACAACAACAACAAAAAAAAGAATTTACCTTTAATTCATTTAATTGAACACATCTATTTCTTTAATTCATTTCATTGGTATCCATAACTCCTTTAATTCACTTTTATAAATATGGTTACATTTAGTCTGAAAAAAACCTCAGAACAGCTGCTAATTTTTGGATTCCATATCCTTCCACAAATATGTTCATCCCAATAGAGCTATCACTAAATTCACTTGTGGGCTTTTGAAGGAGGAAACTAGGAAGTGATACTACAGCAAGGACACAAGCAGCCACCCAAAGTTACAGAGTAAACAGTGGTTGCTGTCTGCACTTGAATGCTTTATCATTGGGCTTGTTTAGAGCTCACAGTTGTTTGCATCCTTCCTCCTCAGGATCTTATCTGACTTTTGGACCTATGTTGAACATCCTTTGACTGCTTTAATTAGACAAAATTAAGATCACAGTTCCACAGTCCCAAATGTCAAACCCATACAGATGATCTGGGAGGACTGATGTGATCAGTCCTGAGCAGCCCACAGCATTTCTATTGAATGCCAGAACATGTGATATGGACATGTCATTGTTTTTCCGAAGTGCAAGACCCGGCATCCTGCCTTGTTGTACCCCTTAGATTCAATTTTACTTCTTTGGAGTAAGCCTGCATAAAAAGACCTCCTGAACACACTCTCACCTTGCTGTGATCATCAGCTGTGTCAGTATGAGATAGAGCAGGAAGAAAGGAAGTAGAAGGGATGCTTTTTCAAGGGAGAGGATGGCAATTTTAGAAGGCAGCAGTCAGAGGAGAGTTCATTCCATATAGACATGACAACTCCTTTGATTTCCTTTACAATAAACTTAGAGAAGATATCGTGTGGCTGCTGTTACTCACCATAGTAGTCACAAGATAGTGCAATGGGTCTGCTTCTAATGATGCTATTCCCACGGTGAATCACACAGACGAAGTCCCCAGGCACAGTTTTGTCCAAGCGAACTTTCTTCCCACCATCCTTAACGCAAGCCTCAGGGGCATCCAGTGCAACACCATTCAGCAGCCACATAAACCCAGTGCTCTCATTGCCAGTTACATCACAGGTCAATTCTCCAGTCCCATTAGGGAAGCATCGGATACTAATGGCTGGTTCTGGTCACACAACACAGCGATAATAGAATGGGGAGAGAAGAGAGATACATTGAGTTGACTCAGCAACAAATGCAAGCTAGGCAGCAACTTCCCTCGCCACGAGTCATCATATTTGCTACCAGTCAGGGAGCACAGAATTAAGTTACCAGACTGAGAAGATCTCTTCAGCATCTGCCCCCAGCTCTGTAATAAATGGCAGTGTTTACCCAACCCTGTTAATGACTTTTGGTTCCTATTTTCTTCAAGTAACCTGACACAAGATATATCAGATAAATCAGAAGACTTTGATAACCCTTGTTCTGAGAGATAGCATTTACTTCAATGTTAAATGTATTTGTTTTCCACCAAAAAAAAAAGAAGAAAAGTAGTGATGTCTGCTTTTTCTGTGTTGAAAAATGGGGAGTTCAAAATACCAGCCTATGAATCGAGGACTACGGGGACACATTATGTATCTGGTGGCCATGGGCTTGCTCAGTAATTGTCAAAGTAGCTTCAGAGGAGATTCAGCCCTCCTCTTGCTGGGACATGTACTTTTGCTATTACTCTCTCTTTTTCCCGTGAGATGGAAATTAGTGCAATCTATGCCCAGCATAGGTACCAACACAAGACAGAATGATCCACACTGGGACAATTTAAACTGATTGAATGAATTACATTTTCCTGACTTTCTCTTACATGCTTGTAAGAGAAATTCTACATTTAGTGTACTACATGAAGACAACCTATTTCCCACACTTGCTGCTCTGCTAATGTAGACTAGGCAGTAGAGTCACATGAATTTCTGACAGTATTTTTAAAAGGGGGAATGAAGATGCAAGCAAATATTCATGTAAATTAAGAAATTAGTATCCTCAGCTATGATATCATCTTCAACTAAAATTCACTACTTGTAGAAAATATCTTTGCCGGGAAATTGTTTCACTAATTTATGCATGGCAAAATGACATGTACATGACAAGAAGATAAAAGCTCTCTCAAATGATGTAGATTCACAGAAATAGAAGTTTAAACTAGATTATTTCTTCAGTCTTTGCCCATTTCCCACCTACAACCCTGGTCTTTTTGCCATCCTTGACCTATTCTGTGGCAGTTTCACTTGTTTGCACTAGGATGACATAAAGATTCATTTGTCTGCACTGAGCTCAGGCTGCTCTAACAGTTTTATTAGCTCGTATGCTTCATTTGTTCTTAGAAATCTGTGTAAATTAAAGCTCTGTAAAAGGAATAGCATAGAAAAGCAGGAGGACAACACCCTTACTGATTTTGTGGTCTTTTTATTCCAGTCCAGTGACCAAGGTGCAGCAATCCTGAGGCCACAGTAAAGATGAAAGGAAAACCGGCCACATAGGTCTTGCTAATCTCTGAATAAATCCAGGAGATGCTGACATTTAAGATGTAAGTAGGCAGCTGAGAGTCAAAAATCACACTTAGGTTACTTTAATTCCTTTTCTTAACTGTATGAGGCATGGAACTCCATTTCTCGGAGATAAGTCACGTAGGGTTAATTTATTGGAAAAGCTTCTCTACAAACAGCAAAATGGTGCCAAGTACAATGAGAGTATTTCAGAACCACCAAGAATCATACTCTGGAAATGGACTGAAATTTCTAGCTCCATGTCTATGTAGACTAAATTTTACAAATGTTTCTTTTAAGTCAAAGAAAGTACATACTTAAAGTGACTAGCTACTTTAAATAAGGGTCATCACAGAGAAAGACTAATAAATTGGATAAAAAATGCACGTTTTAATTTACACAATTACTGTTACTTGCAGTGCTAGTGCAAAGTTATGCCTGATGTTCCAGAGTCACCTATATCTTCTCCCTACAAGCTCAAAAGGTCTGTTAAAAGGAATTTCAAGGCAGCAGCTCACAGCCAAATTCACTGTTTCAGTAGCATTTTGTCTCTAACAAGACACTTACCAGACACTTCCAGTATAAAAGATCTGCTTGTGTTGTGAAAAATAAACTCATATTTTCCTTCATCCTCTTTCTCCACATTCCTCAGTACCACAGAACCATTCTGCAAGTTCAGACATCTAGCAGAAGAAGTGCCGCACCTGGCCAACAAGGTATCATTCAACACAGACATGGAACATTTTGCATTGCCCTTGCTCATTTCAGAGATGCTCTGCAGGCTTTGAATTCCCAGCGAAAAGACTGCTGAGCTGCTGCTCAGTGCAACAACTCTGGAAGCCGAGGCTGAAAAGAAAGGCACAGAGCATTGACAGTGAGCTCGCCAGCTCCATCCACCCCTCTCCCAGCTGTTTTCCATAAAGGCCACTCCACCCCCCCAGTGACAGACAGGGGGCACTGATAACTGAAAATCAGAATAATGAAAAGGGTGATATCGCACCAACTTCTCTTACCCTTAATATGACAGTGGCATACACACTATACACATAAGGAAACAAGAAGTCTGAACAGTGATTCCCCCCCTGCACTGCAGGGTTCACTGCAAGGTGCACACTGCAAGGTTCACCTGAAGCTCATTAACACTCTGTGTTTCATACAAATGGTAACAAAAACTGCTGCTTGCGCAGCTCTGGGTCACAGATGTGAAGTATTGTTGCAGTTTTAGTGTAGACAAGTCTCACAATACCCCTGTGTACTAATATTTGCAGTGTTGAGACTCCAAGCAAATGGCAGGGCAACAGCTGCTTGGGGACTGACCCAAGGTCATACTGAGTGTTATGAACTCAGACCAGCATCCTGCATACAAGGGTCTTAAGTTTTCTAATGAAACAGCATTACAGATATAGCATGCTGAGGAAGTACTATGCTGTTAGTTATCATTAGTTTACAGAAAAAAATCCATCTTACTTTGGTCTGACTGCCCCATTTCATGCATTAGCAGTTATACTATTTAATGCCTGCTAAAACCTGGTAGAACCCTTTAAAGATCTCAAGAAAAAATTAAGATGACCGTTTACCTACAGAAATCGTAAAGAAAAAGAAAAACCACTTACCATTAGTAAAAGCTACTATCACGAGCAGGCACTGCAAGATAAAAGAAGAGTTGAAATCCATTTTTAAAGAGCTCCTTGCATCTTATGCTGAGAAGACAAGCTGGCTACAGAGCCCAGTGAAAATAGTGTTCAGGAAGTGATGTCAGAAGCAAGAATAGAAAAAAAAAAAACCATACTGGGCAGATTGAATAATGTTTTAAAATAGTCCTGCAAGGTTTTGGGTGACTGAACTCAGACCCAAAAAGCATAAGCCATGATGTGCTTTGCAAAGTCTTGTACCTTGGAACTGGCTGCAAGTGGAACTGAAACGTGAAGAGGAGAAAAAGCTCTCCTGGTCAACTTACCCATTTAGATACACGCTAATACAGGGTACAGGCAAAAGGGAGACATCTATTTGTTCCATGTTTTTCCACTATATAGTACAGAGTCGCCATACAGGGCAGAGATGAGCTCATTTTCTGAAACATCAAAAATAAACCACTGATAGCATGACCACTCTCCCCACTTGGTAAATGAAGGCTGTATTGTATGTCTGAACTTCCCTGGGCTCTCCAAGACGAGGTAATACCCTCCATGGAGGAAATGGCTTTAGGCAACCCAAAGCAGAGAATAAAGGTTACACAAACTTGCCAGGGATTGCTGAGCTGGACCCTAAAAAAACTGAAGGCAACATTGCTACTAGTCAGAGTGCAAATCACAAAGAGCCTCAAAAGCCCATCTGAGATATCACTGTGAAACAGTTATCTAAAGGCTGCAGCAGTATAACTGGCCCTGATACTTTGTTCACACTCTTCAGATAACTTAATCTGCTGTGCTGCTAATATATGGACTCCTCACTTGCAGAGAAAATACCAGTAGACTTTATTTCTTTCTTGGCAGTGGAGATGAAGTTTATCATAGCACTAAAGCCTTGCATCTATAAGACATGCTTGACAGATATGTTTGGAAATGACTAATACAAGTTTGGATGCAGCCAGGAATATTATACCTTTGTGTTATATGGATATGTACATACAGACCATTAAAGTAACTCCTCAGTGTGGAATTATGTACATACATATTTCTAGAAACTGTTAACTGCCTTGTGTTGCGGTTTACTTTCTTTTCCCCCCACAAATGCGGTAATTCCACATTTCAGCCATTTGTTTCAGTCAGTGCAACTTCACAGCAATGACAATTAAATCTCATTTCTTGTTCCCAGTGTCTAAAATCTATGAACTTGTTCAAGGCGACAGCAGCACCATCTTGACTTTATCATACATGCACAAGACAAGCCTAAATTGATGTAAGATGTGACAGAAATAGACTTCTCCGAAACAAGCAGTGAAGCGAGTCTTTAGGTACTCACAGTAGCACAGAGCAATGGTGAAACAAAAAATTATTTACAGTAAGAAATACTTTCATTTCCTTCTATTGCTCAAGTTACTTGGAGCAAATCTCTTTCTGATACTCTTGCAAGACCGGAGCTTAGGGTGTGCACTTCCACCTTCATTTCACCTTCATGTTCAAAGGCAAGATCAGCTATGTGGTAGAGCAAAGAGACAATGATAGCATGGGGGCTATGTCACTTCAAAAATAGAAGCATTAAGAAATATGTTTAAAAGGAAAAAAAAAGAAACCTCATCAAAAAGGTCTGTATGCAAGGAAATCCAGCAAAAGTTCACCGTACTCAATTCCACAACCTTGTTTGCAGATTTGCTTGCTATTAAATAAATACGGCCTTTCTCCTGTAGCTCCGTGGTTAAAGTGATTCTGTATGACTCTGACATTGCGGTGTCCTGTATTTAGTCTCCTTCTCAGTGACTCCAGAGCAATGAGTACATTTATGAGCTCAATTCTTCTGACTGCTTAGTGCCCCATACATCATCCAATATATTAAGTCCCATTAGGCTCCTTCTGTCCCTCACATCTTCACTAGTTGAAAAAGGGCAACCACAGCCAGAATAAAAGTGATAGCATATACACAAGCAGTGTTATAAACAAAGCAGTCTTTTCATAACAGCAATCTTTTCAGATCTGTTTCATAAAGAAATTTTATTATATGAGATTAGAAACTAATATGTAACTTAACTAATGAATGTTCTCAGTTCCCTTGACTAGTCAGACAAATCACTTCTCCTTTTTTATATAAAGATGCATAAGGTTTTGTGTGATCACTGCAAGAAAAGGTCTTCTGAAGCTTAAGAGAAACCAGAAGAAAAAAAAAATATAAAGGAAGAAAAAAAGTAAAGAACAGAACATGAAGCTGGAAGGTGAACTGAAAGCCTTTTTTAACTGCTGAACTGTAAACTCTCAGGGCCATTTTGTCCTTCCAGACACTGATGGCATCACTAACCACTTAGAGAGAGGAGATTCATTCCCTACATGACATGAGGCATTAGTGAGCACAGGAAATGGAGAAACTTGAGAAAGTAAAGTAGAAAATAAAC
>JAUBOD010000165.1:411495-424533 GCA_032353885.1 Nothura maculosa
ACAACCTCTCTGGGCAGCCTGTTCCAGTGCTCTGTCACCCTCACAGTCAAGAAATATTTCCTTAAGTTCCTGTGGAAGTTTTGATGCTTCAGTTTGTGGCTGTTTCCTCCAGTCCTATCACTGTCCGCCACTGAAAAGAGGCTGGCCCCTCCTCACTCCCTACATCAACCTGAGAAATAACACTGTGGCTGCAGCAAGACAGAAAAAACAGCTCTCTACTCCATTCCATTAACTGCCCTCGGCCAGAAAATACTGTTTTGTTTTTTCATGCAAGTCCCCTGAGATAGGACTATATGACCTTGACCATGTAACAGTATGCCAAGGTACGTACAACTTGGATTGTGTAGCATTGGGGAGACTGACAGCTATATTAACTGTCCTGTGTAATCCACTCTTAAAACTATTTGTGCATATTTTTTTTCTTCCAAGAATATATTGTGGCCCTGGTCAGAATTAGCTCAACACTCATAAGGCAGGAAGAGTAGGCAAAGCAGAGAAGCTTCTATGTATGGGTACCAGGATCCCAGAACCTACAAGCTGAAGATACAGGGGAAAATAAATAATAACATGAATTATTTCTTTGTTAATTTGAATTATCCACAGACATATGTTTGTACACTGAAATCTTGCTTGACCAACAAAACTGCTGAACAAGCTCTCAGAGATAAATACAAATTTTTAAACTTACATGCTTGTAGACGGTAATGCATTTCATTTTTTTAACAGTGAAGTTAGGAAGACCACAGCTATTCAGTTGATACTCAGTTTCCTGTTTGGAAGTGGAAATGCATAATCAAAATACTCCATTAGATTATGTTCAGAGGAAGTGACTTTTGGATAAAATATGATGTACTGGCTTAGCAGGAATAACCAGAATGTCTGGTATGGACTCTATAACCCTACACAACTATGAAGTGAAAGGACCATGTATGGGTACCCATACTCCCAGCTACATACAACTAGCAAGCCGGACATATGTAGGATTTCCCCAACAGCCCCAAGACCATGCCAGCCACAGGCCATGTATTCTGCATGAGACCTGATCCACATGCTTGCCATGGCACTATTATACAGGACAGCAGCTATGCTGTTTTAATACCCAAGACTCAGCATGATATGGCAGTTGTAGCCAGCTGGTTTATGGGGTCCTGGAGGGGCAGAGGAACTGAGAGGCTATAGAGCTACTAGAAGCAGGCATAACTTTACATACTGCAGCCTGTTCTGAAAGATGATCCACACCCTAACTGTGCATTCTTCTTTCTTACATGGACACATACCTTCATTTGATAGAACCTTTGAAAGATTAGATACTCTTCCCAATCACATGAACAAGAGTAGAGACAACTCATAAGGCAGGGCAGAAACAGAGAGGACAGTCACTAACCTATGTCCTGAAATCATCCATTCATCACAGTTTCCGTAAAAAGTGACACATAAGTAATTTCTCCTTACTGCATCTCACTTGGATACTGAATAACTCAAATTAGAAAAACATGATGAAACTGGACTTCAGCTCATATTCCTTGCACTTCAGCATCAGATAAAAGCCTGTGGTAGACATTCTCCCTGCTTAATCCATTTAGTTTATGAGGAGCTGGTTCTTTGCACTCAGCAACACCCAGCTCCAAATGGCACCTGATGAGCTGATGAGCTCTGTGATAGGAGATTTACTCAGAGTTCACTAGATAAGGAAAAAAAGTAACAATGAAATATTATTATACTGTTTCTCCAGTTTCCACCACACAAGACCATATGAAAGACTTTTCCCAGTTAGCCGAAGAGTTCATCTGTCATTCTGCATTCTTGAAATACAACTGATACCAAAACTTTGGCTAGAGATACTGCATCTGTGACTGGGCCATTTAAATTAAACCATGAGTTTCAGAAAGCATACTTCACTGAAACTTGTGTTAAGATTACAAACAGCTACAAGATAGGCTCTGTGCCTAATTATATATATATGATAGACCTAGTTTCTCCAGCCTTTAAGTATTTCCAAGGCAGGAATGATCCACTGATTTCAAGAGTTAGATGCTAAGATTTCAGGAACTCCCACCATTATTCTGTGGGCTTTATTAAGTCTTTAATGACAGATGGAAGACCCAAGAAAATGCTCTGTTCTCTTCCAAGATTTTGCAGATAATTTCAACTTTCAACATAGGATGAAAAAGAACACTTAGATACTCCAAACATAGATGAGACTTCTGTGGTGTTAAGGACTTGGCAGCAGGGCTGGCGAAAAGGAAAGAAACCTGTCCAAAAAAACCTTGTTACAGGGTTATACAGACCTATGCTTTGTTTCACACTGTTAAATGAAAAGAACTTCACTGGACAAACCACATGAAGGAGAGCAAATACAATATCTATTGTCTATAATTTTTGACAGTTTCTCAGAGGAACAAAGTTTCTGTGACTAGACAACATGAGAAGTTAAGTTATAAATCCAAGCTGCTACAGGTTGTTAGAGAACAACTGTGTCCTCCTCTCTCCCCCTCTACTTTACTCTCTAATAATTTGAAAGTCTCAGATGAAGCACAAACCCATATTTTCTCCACCTAGTACTTGCTAAGAGACAGTTACTGGGGATTTCTGCCTGTCCCCTCAGCCCACTTATCTGATATAAACAGTCAACTCTTATGTCATCTCACTCTCTCCTCATACACCAGGCCATCTTGTTCATCTCTTCCTGTTTTACTCTGCATCATTTTGGTGAAGAAAAATGGACCTGGCAAAAATCCCAATTTAGAAGGAAAACTGGGGAAACTTCACCATCATTGTGATCTCAAACTTAGTTATATTAGTGTTATTTTAAAAGCCAAAGAGATTTCATAGGCTAAATTTTCTCTGTAGGGTTAATTTAATGTTTTAGTCTTATATATGTTTATGGAATGGTTAATGCTAGGGTCATTTAAGGAGGAAAAGAAAACATCTTACAATACAGGATCAAATGTGGACAAAAGTCACCAGAACAGTTTTATAACCAAAAGGTCTCAGATGGCTACAACTACGATTCTCCACTTTGTCATAGAAAATTCAATGCATGCAGCAAATTGAAGTATACAAGAAATTTAAGAAGTTTGTTTTAAAAAGCACAAATATATTCTGTGATCAAAAAACAGCTCAACTAGCTTTGCACTTCAATAGTAAATACTTAGCAAATACACTTTTTTTTTTTTTGGATAAAACAGGCTTCCTCTCAGCAGACTGAAATTCACTGGACAAGTACTAGAATTCCAATGGAAAACACACTAAGGACCCATAAACCAAAAGATATTTCTCTCATACTCGGTTGTAGTAGATACAGTCATCCAGACTGACAGTTTAGTTCACAGCAGAATAGACAAGGTCAACTCTGATCATGATAGAGGGTGGAATAACCCAATGACCACTCCTCTGCTGATGACGTGATCCTTCAGCAGGTCCAAAACACACTACAATAAAGATGTTCAGCTCCATGGAAACATAAGTCAAGTATTGCCAGATCTAAATATTCTGAAATTCATGAAGGGTAGAGTCAGACTGGCATTTACATCATGGAAATTTAAGCATAATAATTATAGGGATTTTCACCTTACATTGTCCAGCCTGCAAGAGTACTTAAGATTTTGCAAGGGTAGACATTAAGTTATTCTAATGGAAACCCATATCCTGTCAAATGAGTTTCTGATAGTACTCACAACAACCTTAGAGTACTTCCTGGATATTTGAGGGATGTATAGATCAAGTTGAGATTCACTGTCTGGTAACTGAAATATAGCTGATTTTTTTTGATAGAGGAGATCATCAGATAACATCATATTCTTTGACAGTGGATTATTCTGTATCTTCTTTCTATGCCGTCTTGAGAACTAAGGTCCCTTAGAAAGTACCTGAAATTTACTGCTGTAAAAAGAAACCCAGTGGGATTGTTACTGGAATACAATACATATCTGAGCAACAAGATAAAGTGTTATGGGGAAGGTGGACTCTAACTGTAAGATAGCCATGCAGAACTGATCAGAAGCAGATGTTGAGGATGTAGGGGCCATAAATAACAATGCACTGGTTATGGAAGCAACCTCAATCTCTCTAAAGCAGTTCCATGTGGTTTCAGCCAATTTAAATGGATCCAATAGAAAGAATTTGCACTTGCAAGGCATGCTGCTACTTAGAAGCATGCCCTATATAAGTCACTACATCAAAACATGTATACAAATGATTCTTATTATACTCACATGCACTTTCCCCAAAGTTTTTCTGAGAAAGTTTCTGACAAAACCTCAGAAAGAACAGCTGTATCCTGTATCATCTACCTCATCTTAATTGTTAGGAAGCTACAGGAATTGTATTAGTACCTACAGCAACAGTGCAAGGCCACCATCCCATCCATACATCCCCAAGAGACTATCACCATTTCAAGATGGAAAGAGCTACCTCACTAACTCATACATTTTGCATGTGGAAGCTTATAAAAATGTTCAATGGTACACAGCTTGCTGTTCAACATTTGACTGATGTACAATACAAATTCTTTATAAATGCAAATACGGAAGGGGAGGAGGGGAAAGACGGGAGAAACTTTGAACAAATGTTTCTGTAATATTTTGCTATCCTTAGGAAAAACACATTCTGAAGTTTGAGTGAAGCCTGAGTAACACCATCACCATGGAGCACCAAGACCTGCATGTTTATCTTGCAAAAGAAACCTGCACTCAGTTTCTGCACAGAACTCACCAGTCCAACTGCTAATGCATCACCAGGAAGTGAAACAATTTAGAAGAACTGAGTCTTAACTGAAGAGTTAAATGAAAGACAGGCTACTCTTCCCATCTGCAAATGAAAGCCAAGTTGTCTCAAACACCTGCAAATACAGGAGTCTATAAAATGTTGAACGTTGTAGTAATTTTAAAGTAGCTAATAAAACTGTATCATAATTAAAGATTTAAATGATTCACATTTCCATAATAAAATATTCACTTGTTTATAATTCAATATGCTAATGTGATTTTTTATGCTTACATTTCACTACATACTGTCCTGAGACATGTGACTTCCATGTCTTCAGCAGATTCAGTTTATGCACTGTTCATACAGCTAACACTGTGTACCTATTCTACTACTGCTGCTTCTATTTCTTATCTCCGACTTGCAATTACTGCCTTACTACAAAGTTTCTCTCAGAACATTATATTCAAGCCTGAAAATTCCAGGCCTATGGCATGCAGATCACATTTAGAGAGTATTAAAAAAGTATTCTGTTTTGAGCATGTATTGAAAAGATGCAGGTGCACCAAACCACCGGGGTTCCTCTGCCTCTCAGAGAAGAACCAAGGAGTGGTCCGAGTCAGTCTACAGTGCAAGTAGATAAATGAAATACAAACCAAATGGTTTAAAACCACCTCCCACATTTCTGTTGCAGTCTCAGCAAGCAGCAACCCATTATATTTCCATCATTCTGTTTTCAAATACACCACCTAGAACTTACCTGAAAGGGGAAAAAAAAAAAAACCCTGCTGAAAAAACCCTGCTGCTAAGCTGCTACTTCATGAGAGGAATCACTTTCCCAAAGGTGGGGCTTTTGATGTAAGAGTTCCTCATAAAGGCCTTCCTGAACACAGCAGCAAACAGATGTGCTCAACTGATTGGAACAAAAGCAGCAACATTCCCCCCAGATCGTCTGAAGAAGCACTAGAACCAAGTTCAGAGATAGTTCGGCTTAACAAGTAAACTATCCAACAGAGAGCAGAACCACTCTGAGGGCAGGAAAATATCCTGCAAGAATCTTATGCTCCCCTTCCAATTGCCTTTTCTGTCACTCCATCCTGCTTTCTTCTCTCATATCTACCTTCTGCTTTTATGTTTAACAGCCAGCCACTCCAGAAGTGACATGCAGTGAGATATACCACTGTATGCCACATAAGCACAACCATTTTCTTTGTCGCTTTTTCTTTACCACTGTACAATTGAGACCTGATCTCATATGCCTCAATTTGGTCCAGGACATGAGAATGAGCAAAGGCTTTAGACACATGCCTCTTTGGGGCATGAGATGTAGTGTCTTCCAAAAAAAAAAAAAAAAAAAGCTTGTGGCTCTTTTGCATGAAGAAGCTCATGTTCATAGCACAAAATACGGTGCTTATTGAAGGCCTGTAGTTTTCTTTCACCACAGGAAAAGCTGCTTAAGTAAAGATTATAAAAGGCAACAACCATATACTGAGCTTTGTGGCTATAAGAATATCTGAGCAATAAGGTCAGTTCTGGGAAATCACAAAAGAAAGTAAGTAATCACAATAGGTGCATGCAAGATCATTGTGCTAATGCAGTTCAATTCAAAGAAACGTTGGCTGCCTGTGAAAAGTCTGTCAAGTTTATGTTTGAAAATGTCAGGATACTAAAATGAAACACAGGGAAATCTTTACCTGATCTGCAAAGATAGATTGCTTTTATTTGGTCATTTAACAAAAAAAATCAGATTTGCATTAACATTATATATGGAAGTATACTTACCCATGTAAAAAACAAGCTTTAAGCAGGAAAGAGTGAGATTTCATCATGCATAATAGAAGACCCATACCTTTATGATTTCTTTGAAATGCCTGTAGATTTAAATGCCTGCCTCCAGGTTCCAGTTATAAAATAATCAAAATATCACTGAATAAGATGATCAAATTTTGCATGCATTGCCACAGTCTCTGAATACTTCTCTTTGCAAAGTCTCCTCTCCATTTACACATTTGGGAGGGTTTGCTTATGGCTTTATTTCTTCTCGAACAAGGAACGATAAACAGTGTTTGAGAAGTTCAGTGGTATGCTTGAGATGGACTGATCATGTCCATCTCTAATAGGACATTGAGAACATACAGCTTTGTGGTTCTTTTAATTTTAGCTATGCAATAAAAAGATCAGATCAAATGCTGTCCAAATAAGGTCACACAGAGCAGGGACTTTATGCTTCCTCTCACAGAACTGCTCTGACTATAGCTTCAGGCCTCCTCAAAGAATGTTAATTAAATTATGTCCATGTTTATTATGTGACTACTTTTGCATCAAAAACTTCCTGTAACTTGACTGTTATCAGAACTGCATGATTACTTTATATAAATGCTTTCTCCTGGACCTTCCTACTGGAAAAAAAAAACAAAAGAAAAATTTGTCTTCGTTCTGTTTATCTGTAGGTGCTCCTATTTCAAAAGAGAGTGATAGGAAGAGATAGAATAGGCCTGAAATAAAAACACGACACCTTGAATTATGGAAGAAGTTTTTATGTACAAGCAACAGATATGATCTTAAGCCCACATTTATAGTATTGAATTTGTGGATTTGTGTCAGTGTGTTTTGTTTCAGAAGTCTGTCTCACATCTAATTAATCCTAATCTGAGATTTGTCATTAGTTTCTCTCTTGCCTTATTCCAGAGGTGATATTTGGAGAGAGTATCAAGCAGCACAGTAAGCCAAAGCTGCAGTTTTCTAAAAAAAGAATAAGATATGTCTGAGGCTAGCCTGGCCCCTTGCCTTTCCTAGTTTAAAGTCTTCCATACCAGGTTGGCCAGCCTGTTGGAAAAGATACATGTGTCCATTTGGTCAGGTGGATCCCATTTCTCCCAGGCCATTGTTTATCTGTTGCTGACACGAGCTGCACAGTCAGTCGTTAACTTTGACTGTCTACCTACTCCTCCTCCTATCCTTTGCCCTCATAAGCAGGATCAAGGAAAAAAAAGTAGGCCTTCACACCCTTGGCCACCTGAAGAGCTATATGATCTGATTTGATAATTTCCAATTTGCCCTTGGCCATTTCTTTGATACCCACATGGATGAGCAACAGGGGAATAGTCAAAAAGGTAGACAAGATGCAGCAGTTTTCTGTGGCATTTTGGATGTAAGCATTTATTAGACAGTAGACCTCTCTGCACAAAGAGTAACGTGTCCAAATGGGTGCCTCTGTCCCCTGCAGCATAAGTCACCCACAACAATCACTGACCACTTCTGCCATGGGTTCTTGTGTGGCACTAGTGCTTCACTTATGCTATGTTGAACTTTTCAGCTTGTTCATCAGCTGCAAGCCTTCAGGAGGAACAAGAGCTTTTCCTCTCATACAAGAAATGACCCATTTCCAGCCTTTGCTTTCTCTGGAGCTACTGCTTAGTGTTTCACTTAGCGCAGAGCCTGCCTGCATCTCCCCAACTGCTAGGAGTTGAGACTGAAGCTGTCAGGTCTCTAAGAATATCCTATCTGTCTCTCACTTATTTTCTAGGATGCTACACTGCCTCCCAACTCCTTCATGTACCTACTTTGCCTGACAACACCACCAGCAGCAGATGCACACTGCCTAGCATTTCAATAGGCCTCTCCCTAGCACCAGCTAACAAGGTGCTTGACCAACCCTAACCAAGGTCAGCTGGAACAAAGGTCCAAACTCCTCCTGATCAGGGACAACCAAGAGAGGTCATTAGCAGTAACTACACCTAGGTAGAACTTCTCAGGAGGCCTCCTGTAACTGTCCTTACCATATCTGTCAGCAGCAAGTATCCTTTAGTCCCACAGAGGGTCTTCAGAGAGCCCCACAACCTCCTTCTGATGCAATACCTGGTTTATTTCCTGAGGAGAAAAAATACACTTGAGTTGATTCTGGCTACTTTTATTATTCTATTTCAGGGCAGCCAATCTACCCTTTCTACACATTCTGTCTATGCTGTTTGTCACTCTAAGCTTCAGATCTTGTTTTGAAAGCCAAGAAAGAGAATGAAGGACACAGTAGCTTTCATTTCTGCAAGCATGTTTTGCTCAGCTCAGGCCAGCTATCTCTTTCATGGCAACAGCAGCCCTAGGGTCTAAATGAGAAGCTTCCTGCTTGAAACAGGGTGTTTGGACTAGATGATCTCTAGAGGTCTCTTCCAACCTCAACAATTCCATGATTCTTTGTGAAACAAGACTCCTGCTCTGTACAAATACAAGCAGTGGTGTACCCACTCCAATTTATTTTATTTGGTAAAATGAGTTTAAAAATATATCTACCTTTTTCCTCACTGACCTCTTCAGTGATCTGAAACTCCTTCCATTTTGTGAAAAAAAACAGTTTCAATAAAAGAAATATAGAGCAACTGCTCTGAAGAACTCTAGGATAATTTTATACATGTCTTTCCTTTAAAAAAAGGAATGTCACAACTGATTTGCAAGCAACTCATTTTATTATCCCAGAAAACACTTTATTTATATCATTTTGTATTTAAAAGTCCATTTTTCCTCCTCCTAGCTTTCATCAAATTCTATGTATGTCATTTATAACTTTCAGGCATAGGACACCATGCTCACATGAGATCTTGTCCTTCTATTCAGCATCTTCACTAAAAGAAGCTAAGTACCTCCAGAAAAGCAATGTTTTGCATCTTTAATACAGTGAATCTCAGCAGATCAAATTTCAAGCCCACTAATATGCCTATTTCTTTCAGTAAGCCGAGAATTGGATCTTTAAGTTACTGGACATAGACATTTAAAATCTAAAGAACTAGATATTTCACCATGAATGGACAGGAAAGTAAATCTGAACAGCATTTTTCAAAATGAAGTGTTCTGACAGTAACTAGAAGTTGATACATGGACTTCAAATGTCTATTACTCAAAACACACAAAAAAATCACTTAAAATACAACCGCCTTGTATGTCTTAGATGCAGATACACTCAGAAGCTTTTCAATTATTTCTCCATAGTATTTGAGCTGTTAGACCATAAAGGCCACTGGATATCCTGAGGCAGGTATCTTGCATCTTTGACCACTGTGCTATACAACTGTCAAATCCCTAAGGAGCAGTATTAAATACATCTATTTGTCATATAGCCGCCATTGGCATGGGACAGTTATGACTTTCACTATGACACTAAGAACAAATCTGAGAAAAATAAGTTTTTCACATCCTCAAAGTATCAGCCCTGTCTATATCAGTGTTAGCATCAACATTTAAAGCTCCTGAAGGCCTGATTCTGCAGCAAACCATCTCTGGCTTCCAATTATTGTACCTCTCTGAAACAGCTTATGGGGATTTTTTGCTACAACAAAGAGCAGTAATAACATTCACAATGCACATCCTTCACATGCTAAAGCATCGAGGCACCCTCTCAGAGACCTCACACATTTTCTGGGTTACCATAAAGAATATTAAGAAGAATGGTAAAATTCAGAAACATATTTTACAGTTGCATAAATAGCAAGAGATCTGAGGGTGAGGGAATATGTAAAAGTTCCGTGACTCACTGGCAATAAGGAAACAAAGGGTAAGGAAAAAGTGGCACAGAAGACCAAGGAATAACAAAATGGGAGGGGTTATTTTTTACTTCACTCTTCCTGTTTTTGGATATTTAGCTGGATTTATTTCAGGTTAGTTTTAACAACCAGCAACAGAGGGGAGGGGATAGAAATAACAAGAAAAATAAAAGGGGAAAATAAGAAAGAGCAGATTAATGAATTAGAAGAATTCAAGTTTGCTGAACTAGATTAAATTTATTTAAAATATTTTGGAAAATAACCAAAACAATCTCTAAATCAGTTTAGAACTCAGGTTCCTATCTCTTCCTTTAGGAAGAAATTTCCTAAAGGACTGAAGAAGGGTTATCAGGGCACATACAGTAGACAGCAGAACACAAGGAGCTACTGAGCATCCATTCCCATTTAGATACTTGTAAAAACACTTCTGCAAATTGGTATAAAATCAAATTATAAACACTTCTAGGATAATAGTATCATAAGAAGCATAGATCAGAACTGATTAAATTATATATTGTTTTTCTTCTTCTTTCCTTAGAATAACTGGCTTAGAAGAAAAGAGATAACAGTATATGTGATACAATCTCACTATTGATGCTAGTAAATATGACAATGAGGGGCAAAGAGAAAAGTTTATCTAACTGAAAAAGCATATACTATATAAATTTAAAGCTGCCCCTTTTAAATAATTACAATGATTAGCTCTTAAATCAAGGAGATATTTCAGCTGTTCTCACAGAACCTATACGAGATTGGTCTCCATTCAAGATTTTACACTAAAATTGGAGATTACAGAAGGGAAACAGGGTAAAATTGGCAGTGGGAGAATTGTAATTTTAAGAGAATGTAATGAGGATTCAAGAATTATCTAAAACTCAAAATGAAATTTACTTCAGAGTGACAAGACACCAAAACACAAGTATAAGTGTAAAAAAAGCACGTAATAGCTTGTGCAAGTTAGTGAGGTGATTCATTCCCCCAAATACTTCACCCTATCATCTCCTGATAGCAGTATCTTATCTCAAGTAAGAAGTAAGAGACTATATCACAGCAGAGCAGATAAAAATTATTTCATCTTTCTGATCAGTGAGGAAGGGGTAGAGAACTGCACTATTTTTCCTAAAAAAAGAAAAGGGGCAGAGACTATGCCTGTAACATAAGGATAAGGTGCTGTAGCCTTAGTTTTCCTTTACATATAATTTTGCTAGAGAGAAACAGCAATATTTATTTCCATTTTTTTTTCATTGGAGAAGAACACGAGAGTAGAGAGATTACTCTTTTTTTAGGAGAGTAAAGCCCCAGAGATTTCATTATTAAAAGTTTTTTTCCTTAAAAAGCTGTTTGTAAGAGACACTCAGGGGTCCTGCAGTGATAGGTCTAAACAGAAGGATGACTCAGTTGTGCTGCAGGAAATCCTGGTAAACTGTATAGCATCACAAGAGACAAGAGTTCAGACACAAGAGATTTGCTCCAGCCAATGAAGCAAGTCTGGAGAAGCTTCACATGAAATGCAGGACTCTTACCAGCCCTCCTTGCAATCACTGTGCCCAGGGGTATGTGTCTTTTAGCTTCCCGAATTATATGACCTGGAATTCATATATGATATGATCTTGAAGGGAAGGGCTCTGGAGTGGACACTCGTGCCAAAGCTCCTTGTCTAGAGGCGAGTCACTGTGGCCAAAAGCCGCTGAGTGAGAAAGCGCAGGCAGCGAGAAGCAGTGAGGCGACCTCTGAGTGGGCAGCATGGAGCCCTGTGCCGAGGCGACTGACTCAGTGGGAGTGGAGCTGGCAGGACAGGTGGTAGTTTCAAAGCTGTGAAGCTGCTGTTTTAGCTTTTGATCTTTAGATCTTGAAGGGAAGGGCTCTGGAGTGGATGCTTGTGCTGAAACTCTTTGTCTAGAGGCGAACCACTGTGGCCAAAAGCCGCTGAGTGAGAAAGTGCAGGCAGCAAGAAGCACGAGGTGCTCAGTAGTAGCCAACATGGATTCACTAAGGAGAAATCATGCTTGACTAACGTGATCGCCTTCTATGATGGAGTGACTCGCTGGATAGATGAGGGCAGAGTGGTGGATGTCGTCTGTCTGGACTTCAGCAAGGCTTTTGACACCATCCCTCATAGCATCCTCCTGGGCATGATCCAAAGGTGTGGGATAGATGAGTGGATGGTGAGGTAAATTAGGAATTGGCTTGATGGCAGGATGCAGAGAGTGGTACTCAGTGGTGTGGAGTCCAGTTGGAGGCCTGTGGTTAACGGTGTCCCCCAGGAATCAGTCCTCAGTCCGGTCCTGTTCTCATGTCCTTTGTATTCTGGACCCCTAAGGAGTCAAGGAGTCAGGACCCCCACTGTGTGCATGCTGTTAACTGGATAACATCAGCACTAGGCATTTACAGTACTGACTTTGTTTTGATATTTTACACCCAGCCTCTGCTTCAGTTAGCATTTGTTTTAGACTATAGTGTAGTTCCAGTTCAGCTAAATCAGACTGGATCCATAACATTTTGCAATTTCAGCAATATTCCTCTTTAAAACACATTCAGCAACAGTGAAGAGGTTCATCTTGGAGAAGCTACTGACTTTTCCCTGGCTCCCCAAGGTAATTTTTACAGATTTTCCCTTTCTACTGGATAATCAACAGGTACATCTACCAGGTAACACTGATGCAAGTGAAAGAATAACATAGACGTGAGATGGAAAAGTATTATCCCTATGGTGATGGGGAAGTATGGCTAGGTCAGGATTATAGAGGGTCCTCTTTCATGCCTCCTGGGAAAAGTTCAGGCTCATTTACCTCCCTAAAATGCT
>JAUBOD010000165.1:429944-449226 GCA_032353885.1 Nothura maculosa
TGCGTGTGCAGGGGGGTTGGACTAGATGACCTCTAAGGTCCCTTCCAACCTTACACATTCTATGATTCTATGATTAATGAAATAAGTCTTCACCTAGTGCAGCATCTCCTCCTGCTTCCTCTAGCATTTCCCCTATAAACCTCTGTTCCAGCACTGCCACCTCATCTGTTACCCAGCCTTGCATTGTTCCAGCTTCCTGCTCCATCTTATCTGTGCTCTTGCTAGCTGTTCTTCCTACTGAAACAAAACTCTTCATTCCTAGAAAAATCCAGTCTGAAGGAGACCTCAATGATAATATCCACCTCAACATTTTGCTCAAAGCAGAGTCATCACTCAGGGCAGAACAGACTGCTCAATGCTTTATCCAGCCATGACTTGAAAAGCTTCCAAGGACAGATTCCACATGACTGTGCTGATGTTAAGAAATTTTCTCCTCATTTCAGTTTCTCTCACATTAGTTTACAGCCATCATATCTCATCTATCAGTCAGACACCTTAGAAAAAGACCCTGCCTCCATCTTCTCGGAAACCTCAAAGATGTTGATAAGTTATTAGGGCCTCTATTTGGGACCTGCTAGGTCCGAAAGCCTCTTCTCATGGCCAAACAAACCCACTTTCCTCAGCTTCTCCTCACAGGAAGCTTCTTCTTCAGTCCCTAAGAACCCCAACAGCTCCCCACAGGACTTCTCAGATTTTCAATATGCCTCTCCCATTGAGCAACTGAAGACTGGATGAATATTACAGTGGTGATTTAGTAAGTCCTGAAAGAAAGGTGGGTAGCTGTATAAGAGGAGGAAAGATTCATAGCCTGTTGATGATGTGTAGAGGCTTTGAGATTATTGTGAAGCTGAAAACTAAGCCATTATCTGGTTGTAGGGAGTTTGAAGGCATCTCTACAGCTGTGAAAACAGTGGCCTAATCTGGTCGTGAGGAGCAACTGAGGAATTTGGAGGCAGCCGTGCCAGAAGGCATGGCGTCAACCCAAACACAGCAGACCTCTAAGCTAGTTTGGAGGTCAAACCTGAGGCGAGAGAGAGGAAGAGGATGAAGGCAGGACCCTCATAACAAGACCAGAGACCCCCACTGGTGGACACGCACGTGCACATCAGGGAAGGTTGCAGGACGAAAAAGGTGTAGCTTTGCCCGCCCCGGTACGCCTCCTGACACATACTAGCCCTATGTGGTGGGACGCACCAGATATAAAAAATAATCATGGATCAGAGGTGGAGACTTCCAACTGAGACCTACGTTGTCTCTGCAGGGCCGCCCACAAGCTAGGAGTCTGTCAGCCACCTCTTGTCCATGGAGCAGAGAATGATGGGTCTCACTATCCTGCTGGCAAGTATCCTCTCCTAAGTAACTGCTACGTAGGTACCTCGTTTCACAGGCAGTTGCTAAGTAGTCGTCTTGCTTTATTGTGATCTTAGTGTGCATTGTCCTGAATAAACTAAGGGGTTGATTTTGCTCTCACTACATGTGCTTTCAATTGCCGAAACCTGAACCCATCCAGAACAGTAACCAGACCAAGGGAGGTGGTTGCATTTCTATTAACAGAGCCCAGGGAGTTGTTAGTCTTCAATACTGCCGCAGTATGCTGCTGGCATGTTTAAGCTACTGGTCACTGAAAAACCAGGACTTTATCAAGAAAACTCCCTAGTCAGTCACTAGCCTGTATTATTGAAAGGGATTATTTCTTCCCAGCCTCAGGCTTTTCATTTATCTTTGACATTCAGTTTTCTGTGAGAACTGCCCTCTGGCAGACTGACCATATCTCCCAACTTGGTATCATACACAAACTTCACAAGGGTACGTTTCACCGCCTCTGCCATGTCCTTGATAAAACCAATGAACACAAGAGGTTTTAGGATATACTCCTGAAGAATTCCATTTGTAACCACGCTGTAACCAGACTCTCGGTAAATTAGCTTATATTCTGAGCCCAACAATAAAGACTTCTTTTTCCCAATCACCTGTCGGTTAGGTCACCCATCTGGACCATAGTACGCCGAGTTAGAAACAACGATGCTACTGGAAATCGTGCTCAAAGGCTGGCTGAAGTTCAAGCAGAGAACATCCACTGTTCCCTCACCCTTCACAGATTTGACTTAAAAAATTATTGTGCTGTTCACGCATGATTTAACCTTGATTAACTCATTTGACTATTTCCAAGCATCACGTTTTCAATCATGTACCCACAATTGGTTCCAACAGTATGTGCTCTATGGTCTTCCCAGCAACTGAAATGAGTCTGATACAGCAAGACAATGTGAGGACCTAAAACACTAATGTGTGCAAACACTAAGTCATGACAATATGAAAATAACAGCATGAGAAAAGGTGGTGTAATATATACCTATCTCCAGAAGATAGGGACTTCTCCCATCTCTGGTCTGAGAAGAAAGTATGGTCTACTAAAGTCTATGAGCTGTACTCTGCTCTTGTCCTCATTCCTCTAAGGATATTGAGCTCTACTAATTCATAGTCATTAAGGCAAAGGCAAGCATTAACCTTCCTGAGCAGCTCATCTTTGTTCAGAATTCAAAGATTCTGAAATTTGTCACATCATTTAGCACCTCTACTTCTCGAGTTGCAGTCGTTTGAATATCTTAGCAATGCTAGGCGTTTACTACTCACTCATAGCTCTGTGGCCTTTCCAGCTCCTGGGGGATCCATCATGTCTCTTCGTGTGTATGGGTCGGTGCCAGCAACTGGAGCAGGGCTACAGGCATTGGGGGTTCATGGTACCAGCAGCTAGGGAGGCCTGGGATCTAGGAAGAGTTACTGGAGGGGCTGATTGTCTAAGCTTAACTACTAGAGGGATCAACATTGCATGCATGTGTGTGTGTATATGTATGCACATACATATATTTCCTACTGAAACATCTTCATCCTGACTAGCTAGAGAGTGGCGTTGTTTGTATTTTCATGAATATTATGTTTTCTATGTGTGTTGATCTGCATGGACAGCTATATATCTACTGCACACATTTTGTGTGTGCATGCCAATTGGGAATAAATGGTCAGTCTTACTCCCACATGGGCATAGGGTTATGGAGCTGCAGCAGCCTCTCCTCTGTGAGGGTGCTGGATTTGGCAAACACTGACAGTTACAGGAAGATAGGAAATAAAGTTTCTTGAAGACTATACTATTATCTCAAAGAAACAGAAAGAAAACCAGTTACAATAATACTGTCACCCAAGACAAATTGCAGATCACACCTCCTGACTCACAGCATAAAGAAATCCTTCAGAAGACCAGATTATAGCAAATATTCCTATTATAGAAAAACATATAGAATATATATTTTTAAAAAAATGGAATGGTTGAGGTGCAAGGTTAAAGAATTCTACAAATCAAATCTATAGTCAATTACTCTTTCATACCAGATGCTGAAAACTTGTATCGTTTGTACTTGTTACCTCTCAGCTGAGTGGTAGATATCTGTGGGCTTTCTTTTATGATTAGAAGTGATTAACTTACTATAACAGACATGCTAAGTTCCCACTGTTAAGTACTCTGCAAATTAAAATTATTAGGAAGAAGTTATCAGAGAATTTTCAATATTTACCATGTTTTCTCCTTGTTAACAGAAATTCTTAAGCTCACTATATTTTGGGAGCCTCTTTCCCATAATATTTATGATTTACAGAGTATAGTAGAAATTCTCAAATCCATCCAATCTTTCTCTCCCATAATTTTCAGACACTTTGTTTTAATCAGATTTTTGTATTTCATCAAAGAGCTTAACTGGTTATCTCCAGAAATCTCATTCACTCTAAACAGAACATGATGTTAATAAGATCGCCTCTCAGCCAGTCTCTCCTTGTATGAGAGATGTTCTAGTCGCTTAATCATCTTTGTAGCTCTCTTCTGGAGCCTCTCTAGAAGCTCCATGTCCCTCTTATACTGGGGAGCTCAGAACTGCACACAGTACTCTAGGTGCGGCCTCACCAGAGCTGAGTAGAGTGGCAGAATCACCCCTCTTGACCTGCTGGCAGCACTCCTCCTGATGCAGGCCAGGATCCCATTGGTTTTCTTGGCCATGAGGGCACACTGCTGGCTCAAAGTATATGGCCCATACAGGGATCAAACCCACAACCTTGCCATTATTAGCACCACCCTCTAACCAACTGAGCTAACCAGCTGCACTATGGTCTCCCCTCATGTCTAACCCTACAGGAGGAGGGAAACATTGAAGAACAGCAGCCATGTCAGTCCCACACCCAAAAAGCTGGTGAGCAAGAGGCAACTGACTGACAGCGGAGACACCATAGCCATTCTGAGCTATCACTCGTGCTGCATGCTCCCCTGTAGCTTCACTTGTTCACACACTGGAGCACTTCAGCTGTAGACATACCTTCAAAAGATATATTGAAATGGTGAAGACGACAGACCTCTGGGCAAGCACAGCTTTGCAGGTCAGCACCAATGAAAGCAAATGCTTGCAGCACTGTCACTATTTATATCGGCTGCTCTTTCCTGCCTGTCACTTGCATAAAGCAGGAGCAGGAGTCTGAGGTTACAGCAAGGCCAAGGTGCAGCATGTAGCCTCCTGGCTTGCCTGGCCCACAGACTCTGCAACCATAGGGTGTCCCTCAGCTCCCATCACCGACATGCTTGCGTGGGAGCTGCCCCTGCCCACCACTGCCTCTGCTCACAGGACTCTAATCCAGGCCTCTCTGCAGCACTCAGGGAACAGTGCGGGTGGCACCACAAGGGGTGCAGGCACGTTTGTCAGACACAGGCTGACCAGGCCCGTGCAGAAAGGAGCGCTGGAGGGCAAGCCTTATGACACTGGGGCCTCACTGTCTTCCCAAAGCATAACTCCTCTCCTTGCCCTGTATGACTGCACTTTGTGGGGTTTTTGTTTGTTGTTTTTTCTTTTTAAAAGTCACAGATGTCATCGCAGGACTTTCTTGCACCTGCAAATTCCACTCATGCTCTGAGGGGAACACAGGAAAGGGGTTTCTCCCGACTCTGCACCCAGCTGTTGGGAGCAGAGCTCTGGCACTTCTCATAACTCCATAGTTTGAAGGCTGATTACAGTCCTGTGGGCACTTACCATGCTTTTTAGGGCTTAATAAAGTAGAGAGCTTAGCTGAAGTAGATGATGTAGTATAGCATAGGGCATAGAGCATAGGGAATGGCATTCGGAAGATCTCGCGATGTAACGGGAAGTTGGGGGCATAATTAATTACCTTACTGATAACCCCATGCCGACTACTTGGGCAGTAGGTGAATCTCCCCACCGTACTGGGAGTATATATACAAATTGAACAACGCAATAAATGCCATTTTGCTGCATCCTCATATTGGGGTCTGTGCTCTATGGCCCTGGGGCGAGTAGAACCCCAGGTCAGTCCTGCTAGCGAACGAGGCTTGCCGCCCCCCATTTCGGCAACACAATCCATAGTATAATTCAGTGGGAAATTTTGTTAAAGATCATATTCTCCCCTGCTTGACCTTTTACTCTAGTTTAGCTTTCTCTGGTTATTTGCTTTTGCTTCTGATTACCTCAAAATGTGGGCAGAAGAAAATATGCAGCCTGCTCAGGACAGGAGCTTTCAGTTATTTCTGGGTTAGCCTCTTTGTTGCCGCTTAGCAAATTTTCAGTTCTTTGCTCAATGGAGTTTGTACCATCTGGTTCTTGTGCACTAGAGGTTACCTTATTTTCTGCAAGGAGAAAAAAAACCATACTTAATTAGAAAAAATATATGCAGAAAATAAAAGATACCAACAAAGAATCAGTTCAGACTGATGCTTCCAGACTAAGTTCTGACAGCCTTCCTCTAGACAGTCTCAGGCTACTTCTTGGGCAGGAACATACATTTTCATAGTAGAAAAATATACATATAATGTAGTTGAAGGTCCAGAGTCCAGACAAGCAAAGGAAATGGCTTTGGGAAACACTCCAATATAGACAGTTACGGCATTTTCACCTAAACATCGCTACAATTTGTTCTTCAAATTATAGCTCACTGAACTGAACATGTTACCCTCAGGCATTGGCTGATGAATGCAGCACTGCCAGGAGAATAACTGGTCTGGGAACCTGCCTTACATTAAGGCAGGAACAGATTCCTCCACAAGTAATTCTGGGGATCTAGACTGAGTTATATTCTCCATAAGGAATGGCATTGTTTAAAGCAGAAAACAAAAATAAAATGTTTATGTTTCACAGCTGAAGGCAAGTTTCTGAAATTATTTCAGAATGTATTTACTGAAAACTCAGGAAAATGTAAATTGAAACCTAAGTCTCAGCCATGCCACCCAAAAGAGAATACCAGTTTCACTTTATCCTCTACCTCAATCATGTCCTATGGCCAGGAAACATGGCAGGAAAGGAGCTGAAGATGATAAATGACTTCACTGAACCACCTCAGTTTACGTGTGACTGCTCGGCTGTCAAGTGTAGGAATCACTTCTCCACAGGAGAAGCCATTCAGCTGCCTATACACCCATTTTTGACATTACAGCAGCACCTGATTCCCTTTTCTCCTTGCAGACTGCATTCTGGTTTTGAGGAAACAGGGTCTCCTGTGGCTGGATAAGCCATATGTACCAAACAAAAGCCCAGCTCTCAGCTAAGCTGCAAACTTCTCCCACTTGGTAGCAACCGAGTGGCAAGGATCATGATGGGGAAGAGAGAGCATGGAATAGAGGCAGGAAGAACAGAACATAGAGAAGGACAGACAGAGGAAGGACCACTGCAATTAACACAAGGGCTACTCTGCTCTGTTCTGTCTTAACAAATGTAGAGGGCAATTGGAAGAACAGAAGAAGGCGCCAGAAGTGCCTAGGCAGTGAGCAGCTAACAGGGACCCTAAGTCTCTGAACAAAGTTAAAGAGGACACCAGCCACTAGGCTAGGATGGGAAAGACTTGAGGCTGCAGAAACGATTATCTAGTTCAGTGCACATGTCATTACCCTGGTATTAATGCTGTCAGCAGCTCTGAGTGCTGACTTCAGATCTGTAAAATTTCAGATACTTTTATGCTAGAAAAAAAGAATTCCTCTCAATTACAATCTTCCTTTTAATAAAGACAATCAGATTTCACTATATCAAATGCAGACAAATCCCTCAACATTCTAAGCTCCCAGTCCCTGTTAGCGACTGTGGGAAGGATACTTATATGAACAAGGATTTCTTTTGTAAGTTTCTTCAGATTTCTCAAGATTACCTCTCTCATCTGTTAGGCTTGAACTCATATTCTGAAAGCTTGGTCCTCTGGATACATTTATCCAAATTTAACCCAAAACAATTAAAAAAACAAACAAAAAAAAACACATGAAATCTTTGCTGGAAGATGTAAAGGAATTCATACTCAGCTCAGCTCAGTTCTCTATACATCATCTCTTACTAGAGAAATGTAATGCTGAGGAGACCTTAACCGAGTATAATAGCTTGGACTTCAGTGTCTGACACCACTCTGCACCATGAAGATTATTTTACACACTGATTGCTCCATATTTTTCAGTTTCGTCATGCACTCCCAAGAATGCCTTTTTTATCCTTGACCATTCCTCTCCTGATTCTTCTCCTCTGCTGCTTGACCTTTAGGTTTTTCAAATCACTATCTTCTTCTTAGGTTATGAGACAAACTACCTTCTGGCTTCACTACCTGTCCGTGTGCTGTTCCCCCTCTGCCTCTGAGCCACCAAGCACTTCCAGGCAGTAACAGTTTCCCATCAGAGAAGACAAATGTCTTCGGTTTCCATCTAGGCCACACAGACCTTTCCGTCTCTCCTCCCATTTCTCCAGGGACCTGCCATTCTCACTCCTGTCATGCCCCAGTTTAGGTTTAAAATGTCCACTTCTGTTTGGATCTCTAGTTTTGATAGAAATCTCACAGGGGCCTTAGAGACAACAAGGGGCAATACAGCTTCATCCACCCTGTAGCTTCATCCACTGCTGCCATGACTAAGCCAGTTCACAGATGCTTGCCCACACGGCTCACTGATAACTAACACCGCTCCGTTTACAGGGCTCTGGGGCCATCCACCCCGAGGTGACAAAGCACCGACATCAATGTGATGGTATGCTAAGTGACGTTTATTGTTTGTTTCACACTTCCTTTATAGTTTCCCCTCTGGCGGAGGCGCTGCAGGCTATGCCCAATCACAAGCGTAGCCTGGCAGTATGCCCTTATGTGGCAGCGCTATAGACATGTCCCTATTCTTTCCGTAACATTGTGAGATCTTCCGAGTGCCCTGCCTTATGCTGAGTCATGCCTTCTGCTACGTCACTACCTGTGTTAAGCTCCCAACACTTCTAAGCTCTCTACAAGCGACCTAGGTGCTGGGCTTGGGGAGGCCACATCATGTTCATCTCAGGGTTACTAGCTCAAGGGTAAGCACAGGCCCCTCCCCACTACCCACACTTGCTGACAGCTTTCCCAAAAGTGTCTGAGCTTGAATGAGTTCAGCAGGGCACCATCCTCAGCAGCCCCACCGAGCAGACACAAGCCATATTCTCCTGGCCTCTGTCCCAGCACCAAACTACAAAACCTCCTCCTAGCAGGCAACACAAATAGTGGGGGTATGGCAGCTGCTGGGACCTGCCAGATACCTGGAGGCTAGCTCAGCTACTTCTTTCAGGTTACCTCAGCAGCAGGTATCTTAGGCAGATGAGAATCTTCCCAGCAGCATGGGGAAGCCTCATAGAGTTAGATCTACTGAGCCGTGTGCTGTCGCCAACACCGAGAGCAGTGTAAAGCTACAGCCTGCGATCTTAACGTAACATATGGTAGAAACTGCCTGGTTAGGTAGTCCCTGAGATGCAGAGAATGGCTTCTGCACATTAATGACTTAAATTTAAATAAGAGTAAGTGTATAAGAGGATTTCTTACCTGACTTGAGTTTGTACTTCTTAAAATACCACATCAGCACAGCCAAGGTAATAATAATTACAACTGCTTGTGATGATGTTATGAGAATATATAGCAGTAATTGTACATAATTTCTTCTGGATGCCCCCTTTCACTGTGTAATGAAAATTAATTTGTAAAATAATACTTATTTTACCTTCATCCTGTTGTATTATTTTAACTTTATTCTTCTTTACTATTTTTTTATGCCCTATAAGTCAGGGCCCAGTATTGTCAGAAAGCTGACAAAAGTTTGCCTTATTTATTTTCTTCAAGGGATTTGTAACTAAATGGGCTCTTTTTACAAGGCATAGGTGGGCACAGATGGGAGTCTATAACCCATGGCACTGGGATTGATCTCAGCTAACATCCTGGCTCTCCACTGTGGGGGTGTTTTTTTGCCTTTCATTACCACCTCAGAATCTATTATGTGTAGTTATAAGTACATAGGAAATTATATTCAAATGCTATCCATTTTAGTATGACAGCACACCTCACTTACACTTGTGAGTCTCCCTGTGGCACTCTGTGTTTCTGCATCACAGGACAACGTGAAAAGTGTATCAGTGATGGCTCAGCACCTGAATAGCACAAAACCAAAGCAGCCTCACTTTACAGCATACAGTACACTGTAGACTTTGTAAAGCTACAGCGACAAAGAAGTCAGGGCACTGATGTACATTTGTCTGGGGCAAGGAAAAAAAGGTGAAGGTATCATCTCCCATAACAAAATCCTTGAAAGTGCTGCTGCTGATAGCTGCCCCCCTGCTTTGGATACCAAGGAGCAGTGTCTCACACTGAGAAGCTGTGCTAGCCCCCGCTGTCTCGTTTGGGAGCTAGGATGCCACCACCCAAAGCTCCATCAGCCCATGGCCATGGATTGTATTCCTATTAAATGAAGGAGAAGAGGAAAGCAGGAAACGCGAAATATTTTTTACAACAGTTTTCATCCAAATCATTTTTCATTCAAATGAACTACATGTTGCTTGGTCAGCAAAAGCCTAATTTTAGCCCACACAGAAAAAGTTATATTGATCTAACTACACTGGTTAAACTATTACGCTACAGAATTAGACCAAAACTCAAATTGTAGGAAGCTTTTAATTAGAAATAACTCCATTTCCCCACCATGGTGACCCTTGCAGATAAGAAAGTCTATTATTTTCTTAATCTGGGAGGAAGTTATAAATTCAAATTCACTCAATGTTCTTCTGACAGATTTAAACCAGCAATCACATGAACGAAGATATAGCATTTACTAGCTAAAACCAAAGAAGTCTTCTTTCTTTCACAGATCGTAGCTTTCTTCAGAATTTACTGGAATAACAAACTAGAATTGGACTTTTTTCTGCAATCGTAGGTCTTTGGCTAGTACAGTCATACTGTAAACAGAAATTCCAGCTTTATTCAACATGGATGAAACAAGGCCTAGCTGGGGTAGCCATCTATTAATTAGCTAATTGCTAATCCATTCAGGGCAGTGTCTTAAATAGTCTGTATGGATTTGTGCATTGAATGCCGTCCGAAACACTTTACTTCACTGATAGCCATAATTTCTAAGGGATACTCAGCAACTTTCACATGAATGGTGCTTTCATCTATCATTCTCCCATCTCTCTCATTCAATTCTATAGAATAAATGCCCCGGTCACTCTTCTGAATCCTGTCCAGTCTGAGGCTGTAATTAGCTACAATCTCAAGCCTGTTAATATAGCTATCATGGTACCAAAATCGTCCTAGCGATTTCCATGTTGTCTTTTCTCCAGACTACGTGGAAGTGTCTCAGATTCATCTCTGTTAGGTTCAAAAACATGGATCCACCAATAAATTCTGTGATTTCTTTAAATGCTTCCATCTCTGAGGAGAGAAAATATATCTGCTCATTATTGGAGTATTTTACATTTCACACAGACTGACCACAGGAAGAAATATTCCTTGTACTTTTTCCTATTTGGAAATGTTCTTCATTTATTATTAGCAATTTGAAACATCAAACTGAAATCAATACAGAGAGTTATTTAAGATTGCTTTAATGTGTTGACTTGTAAGGAGGTAATAACTTTTGCCATTTTTACACTATTTCATTCCATGTGCTTACAGAGCTTCTCCACTACAATAAGATGGGCTCAAAGGTGGGTAATTACAGGTTAATGGGATTCTAGCTGGCCTTAAAAAAAAAAATGCCAGTGCTGTCTGCACATGACCTGTGGGCCCTTCACACGTTATATGTCTACTATAGTCTCTGCTTTTACAGCAGCTTACATGGGTGTATCTGAGTTAGGGGTAAAATATCCATCTCCGAGATGTTGTTGCAGCAGCTCAGAGCTTGGGGGGAGCTGCCAAACCTTCCAGGGTAGCAGACAGTGCTTGGCTCACTCTGAGCTCTGGGTCTGCATGGATAAAGTGTCAAGCAGCACAGCTAACCCTGTTTCTGAGAATAAACTACCTCATGCCAGCTTGAAATTGTATCCTACCCACACCCTCAGACTACCCCATGCCCTCATGAGAGATGAAGGCAGAAAATGAGAAACAGCACTGCATGGGCTGAAAAGACCATAGAGACCCTCAGGATCAATATGCACAGGTTTGCAGCTACAGTCTATTTTATTCCTGGAAAATGACCCCTCTGATCCTTTCATCACCTAAAGACAAACTGCACATGCACGTGTACACGAGCACTACTAAAATTACATTATCACATAACGCACAGCAGGCTCAGACTTACTGTTCAATTCCAGATTTATAATTTCTTCATGCAAATACACACCATCCTGATCAAATGTTTCTGCCAGATACTTGCCCATGTCCTCCATTTGCATGGGGCACAAAGTCAAGCTACTATTTGGGAACGCATGGGCTCTGTTATGGTACTTTGCAGAGATATTTACTGTCCTCACTTTCACCCTGGTCACTTGCTTCTCATTCTTCTTCCAGCCATATACCTGTCTGTCTGCAGGTAGTTCAGATCAAAAGTAAAGCAGTCACCAACAAGTCTTCTGACAAGGTGCTCGGCTGAGAGAAGGCATGTGCATATGAATATATATGATTGGGTTTTGAAATCTCTTACTACTTTTTAATAATTTACACAGAGACTTATAGGATATCTAGCAGAACCAACTTGCTGCCAGAGCCTGCTTTTAAGAGAAATGCAGATAAATAATTAAGTCCCTGGACAGTTCTCTGAGAACCATAAGAAGGATTATTTCTTTGTTATGCTGAAGAAGCAGTTTACTTTGATTTAGGAAGGGAAAACCCTAGTGAGAGCCTGCAAGACATATCAAGAATATCAGCACTAATTATAGGTAATAATTCCTAAGAACACATTTAGAATATTGTTTTTGGCACTGTCCAAAATGCAATAAGAGTAACATTTTCCCTTCATCATTACATTTACAACAGCTGTTATTTCAGAAGTGAATGGAACAAGGAATGCTCCACCTGGCAAGGATGTGCCAGGTGGAATCTGGCACATTTATAACTTACTGTGCAAAGCACTGTTTGATAGGCCAGACGTGTGTGAAGAAGCCAAACTTCTGCTAGTTGCTACAGAAGTTTATGTCTCCAACAAACCGAGTGCTGAACCCAGAAAGCAAACAAAACTGGTTTTCCAGCTTGACAGTCTATATATTAGGATAAAACTTGCTTTCACAGTATATGCATGGCACCAAGACTGTAACTTGTGCAGTACTCCTGATTGAACCCATCTTTGCTTCCTCCACAAGTAGCCTTGAAATTTCTGCCTCTACACACTACTCTGATACAAAGTAAGAAAAGCTGCACATAGGGCAGGGCTGTATCTGAGACCCAGGATGCAAAACAAAATGAACAAGATCTCTGGAGAGGAAAGCAGGTTGTGTCTCTGGTTGTCAAGCAATACCTCATGTACAAACTTAGTTAAGTACAAGTCTGTATAAAGTGCAGGCAACTGAGGCCATTAAACTTTTTCACATGGACTGTCCAAAACAACTCCTTGCAGTGATTTGCACAAATATAGAAAACAAGGGAGAATCTACAAGGCAACAGCCCGAAAGACCTTAGCCTTACTGAAACATGCTGCCATACAGGTAATCAGCAAGTCAAACACATCAGGTGTTTACAGGGGGTCTTTGGAACATCTATTTTGTTGGGTATAATCTGTGAAAGAAAAGATTGCACCGAGAGCTGTAAGAGATATTACTAGCATTCATTTTAACGACTTATCATTGCTACTTTCATTGAATGTGCTTTTGATGATGAAATACATTTTCATGGATCATCTTTGTATTTCCATGTTCCAGCAAGCATGGAGAATGCAGAAACCATAGCATGCTGAAGACTAATGACCTAAGAGTACAGATTCAAAAGGAAAATAAAAAAATAAAATGACTAGTTCCTTTCAACACAAAGGACATTCAAACTGATAGCAAGTGCAACACACATACACACACACAAGCCAGCAAATACAAAGAGTCTAAACCACGCACAAAGTCAGATGCATAGAAAAGCTCAACAATGCCAGATGAACAGTCAGGAGTCTGTTGATGGCACCTGGAGCCAACATTATTCAGCTTCAAAAAGATCTCTGCAGAGCACCAATGCTAGGCGAGCAGCTACCCCAATAATAAAAAGTATCTTTTGCCATTACAAAGATGCAGAGTGTACTGCCCTGCATGTGTTCATCACAGTATCAATCTTGGAATAGTAGATCACATCTAGACTAGTTAAATAAGCTTCAGAAATAGTGTGGATCCTAAAGGCATCCATTTAGTTTTGGAGGTTTACAAGTGATAACACAAGTCCTTTTTCTTTCTCCCTGCCACCCTAAATTGGTGATGATCTCTGTTACATAGAAAACAGGGAGCACTTTTATTAGGTGGTAATTCAGTGAGCCTTTACACAGCCCACAACAGCCAGACTACTACTTGATGAATAGTAGAAGTCAGCCTTTTAGCTATAATTTCATCCTGGCTTCAAAGCAGAAATTTGTTGACTTGCACTTTTGGTCATATTGATCTTGTTAACATCAGTGCACCCAACATAAGTCTCGTGCTTTAATTAAGGAGGGAGGATATAAGCCCAGCGCTCATGTGCATCTCTGCTTAAGTCATTTTGCTTAAAATTTTGTCGTGCTTGTTTGTCCCTCAATCAACCAGCAAACTTAAAAAAAAAAAAAAAAAAGGCAAGGAAACAAAGTGCTTCTAATGCACCTCTCACAGGTTTATGCAGAGAATCTTTCTGTCCTCCTAACTTCAAATATTCTCATAGCCAGCTGAATGGTTTACAAAGTCTAATTTTTTAGCCATGTTTTCTCAGCACCCACTGAAGCCCAGATAATTCACACACACCGTTATCTTTGGGCAGACAAGAACGCACAGGCAATTTCAGGTGTGCAATTTCACTTCCAACTTGTCAACCAATCGGTTCCAGCTGAAACGAAGTTGCAAGGGGGCCCAAGGCTGCAAACTTTTACTCTGCAGAACACAATTACCCAGCTCATGCCTACAAACTAATAGTTAAACAAATAACAACGTTAATATTGTTCATTTCCTGATCTCCCATCACCTAAAGTGAAAAAATTTGATACCAGTGTGCCTGAGGGAGGAAATGGGAAAAGACTGCCCCCTTCAGTACAAAACTGTGTAATTCCCCAAATGCTAAAAAGTAAAATCTAATTTTCCTTGCACATATTGGAACACTTCCCTAATTTGAAGACATTGTGGAAGCAGAGCTAGCTAAAGCTATGCAAATATAGATGTGCACTACACAGCTGAACACTGTAGTGTCCCCTTTGTACACTCTGCACATGCACAGAGACTCTTTTGTCCTGTAGCAAGGTGGGAGGGGACACAATGGCCATCAGGGAGTGTGTGGGCAGTGGTTACATGGTATCGTGCCCCGACCCACCCTGCTGGAGTCCACAGGGTCCAGTAAAAACAGCCCCTTCCTTCCCAAAGGGAGCCTTTAGGAATGCTCCCAAGTGTTACCTGCAAGTCAAGGCGTAGGGTTGACCGTAATAGGGGAAAGAGGGAGTTGTAAAGGAGTCATAAATTTGTCCTTATTTTTCAATTACAGAACCATTGAAGGAACCTGCATAAGGAAGGAGCGCAGAACATAAAACAGCCATGAAAGAGGAGCTGGACAGACTTAAACGGATCAAGTGAATTGCTAGACAACATTATCACTGAGAAGTGTCACTGTCATCATCGCATAAAGAAGGGTATCCCTTCCCCATGGCAAATAGGCTGGAGAGGGAAATATAAGGATTTAGACTGACAAGTTTACCTGTCTTCTAAAGGTATGACAAAATCAGCATCTGTTGAGAGATTTGTCAATGTTCTGTCTATTTTCCTTTGCTAGTCTATTTTCAGTCTTCAGTGGATATTTTTAATGTCAGACATTTACGGCAATAAAAAGTTTCCAGTTTCTGGGCAACTCTGATATTTGCATGTAGTAGCTTTGAGACAGTTTTAATTCACATCTCTCGTAGATGTCCACAAGTTGCCTGGCAAAGAGCCCTTTTTCTTTCTTTGCATCCATTCTTCAGAGTGCTAGCAGATTCAACTCAGTACATGCTACTCAAAGCAGTAGCTCCTACCAAGACAGAATATGAATACTTGGAATTTTTCTGTAGCACTCTGATGTGAGACATCCTGTAGTCTAAAGAAAATATAACCTTGAAACACAACAAAGTTGCCTAGAACTACTGAAAAATGCAGCATGACAGATGATATCACTAAAGTATTTGAAAGTTTGCTTTTTTTTTTTCCGTAAGCACACAGCTAGGTTTCTGCAATTTAATTTAGTGCTGATATAACAACTGCTTCCTTGCCATTCTTACAGTCAATCTGGAGAGCATGTTTGCTTTCTATTTTTCTTTCCCAGAACATAATTCTCATATTTAAAATTCTTTTTTTTTAAAAAAAAGACTTCAAATCCAAACAAAGGGATGCCATTATCCACTTGCAGAGCACTGCACTTAACTTTTTGTTGTGTTAACAAGCAATTTAATTAGGCTATGGAAAACTTTACATCACTGCTTTAAAGCTGTGTGTTTTCAATAACACTATTTAAAATAGTGTTTCCCATCAAATGTGTCTGAAGTAAAATGAAACAGCAAACTAGTCTTGTTCTTGTATATTTCTTTTTGGTAGCTGTGCAGAATGTCAGTGTTGTATGTATGAATGATTAATGTATCACTCTGCACCAAAAACTCCTTTGGTGCAGATGGAAATGGCTGATTAATAACATAAGCTTAAAGAAACAATATTCACTGTCAAAGCCGCAATCTTTCAAATGGCTTTTAGACCTTTATTCCTTCTACTCACATGGCAGTTTGGCAGAGTTCAAGTTAATTACTATAAAGACAGTTGCATAGATATGACATTCCTCTAGGCACTACAATACCAAAAGAATGGTAAAGTTGAAGGCTGGCTAGAGCTTAATGCAAGATGAAGAACAATTATTCCTATATGTAGCACTTTCCTTTATCTACTGTAATTCTCATCGGAATTTTTATTCCTTTTTTCCAATAAACTCCTTATTAAACATGAAGTTTGAGTCATTTCTACTATTTAAGCTTTTTTTTTGTATTTTAAGAAAACATTGTAATAGTGCAAAAACAAAAACAATCCAACCAACCAACAACAACAAAAAAACACTTAAAAAAAATGATATATCTTCAAACAGTGAGTTGTTTTAAAGCAGTAAAAATGGAGCCAAGGCTTGACCTGATGCTGTTTCTGAACTAATTCAGATGTTCTTAATTTCAAGTAGTTGTTCCTACATCCTCTTTGGCAAACCAAATAGCTCCCTGAAATTCTCTTCACTGTTCATGTATCCTGAGCCCCTAACTACCTCTCCAGTTTCTTCACACTGGCAGACTCAAAGGTAAACACAGTATTACAGGCATGACCTCACCAGCTCTGAACAGAGAAGGATGATAGCCACCCTGCATCTGCCAGACAGGATTTTCCTAATGAACTCCACATTGCCTTATTTGCACTGAGAGTATATTGGCCTCTATTATGCTCTGTGTGCAGTATCCTATTACCAGGACGGCTGATCAGCCAGTCAGTTTCCAGACCGCGCTGGTACACAGGATTTTGCTGCCATGGGTGAGGAATTTTGCTGTTCTCATTAAACTACGCTGAGTCTTTGTTGACATAATCCTTGGAAGTGAAGTCCTACTGTTTATTTAAAAACATCCCATCTCAAATTAGTGTCAAATTTAGCAAAGATACATTCAGTCTCATCATGCAATTTGCTGGTGAAGATGCTGATCAATATTGGCCTCAGTAATTGGCTGATTCCTCTTGTTACTGGTCAAGAGCTAGCCACAAGCTAGGAGTTCATGACGAACTCAGTTTTCAGCCCATCCAAAAGGCTATTTATCCAACATATAATTTCAGAGCTTCCAAATGAGAATATGGTGGCAGACAGTATGTCATCAAAAGCCTAAGGCTCTGTTACCATCCCCTGTTCTCCTTTCACTCATCTAGCCAGTCATTTCTGAATAGAAGGCAACCAGGGTGGTTAGACAGGATTTGTACACAGTAAATCCACACTGAGAGTTTCAAATAACCCTTTTCTTCTTCAGATGTTTGGAAATTGAATAATTCATCAGTGTTCAAACTTTGAACAGGCAGGTCAGTGTCTGTTCAACTTTATGAACCACTAGTCAGAATTCATACACGGCAAAACCTTGTAACGCTCTTTTGTTGAACACTTAAGCCATGAACAAGCTGATTCTAGCACAGGACTAATTACACTTTCAGTCTTTTCCATATATGTGAACTTGGATTGTGTATCCTCCATATTACTGCATGCTTGTCATGACTGTACCATAAAACATTTGCTCACAGATGTGCCTGACTTCCAAAATAATAATAGTATGATTTAAGAAACTGATGGGACTATGTTCTTCTTGCCATCATATTTCAGTATTTTCTGTTAATTTAGATACTGCTGACAATTTATCCATGCTGGATCATACTGAACCCTGTCATGTAACAGCACACAATTTAGGGAAGACAGTCAACAAGGCTTAAGACAAATCCAGTTCAGATTTGTGCATTTGAACCAAAAGCCTTAAGTGCAAAAGGAATAAATGATGAGGGGAGGGTTATTGGCATATTTTCGCTTTAATTACTATAAATAGATTCTTGAGGGCTACAGGTTTAGGGATAAAAAAACCAGAGAGCATAGAAGCAACGTTTGCAAGGGAGTGGAAAGAGGCTCCTAAAAGAACATTGGTATCCTAGAAAAACCCCTGCTAAGAGACCTTTAAGGAACAAGCTACTCATAGTGGCCCAGGGTCAAAACAGGCCTGAAATCCTTCTTCAGTATCAGCACTAGAGTTAAGGGAACCAAAAAGCATACAAGCTCCATTATAGAGGGAAAGGAAGGAGGCTCGTAAAAGAATCTTGGTAACCTAGAAAAACCTCTGCTCAAGGACCTTTTCGGAATGAGCCACTCCTAGCTGAGCAAACTCAAAACACACCTGAAAACCTTCCACAATTAGGGTTGGGGTTCAGAAAACCAGACAGCGTAGAAGCACCATTGTAGTGGGAGTGGAAAGAGGCTGCTAAAACAACCTTGGTAACCCAGAAAAACCTCTGTTCAGGAACCTTTTAGGCATGAGACACTCCTGGGTGACCAGAGTGAAAACACGCCTGAAGTCCTTCTTCACTATTAAGATCAGGGTTAGGGTTAGGGTTTGGAAAACCAGAGAGCGTAGATGCAACCGTGTAGTGGGAGTGTAAAAAGGCTCCTAAAAGAACCTTAGTAAAGCAAAAAAACCTCTCCTCAGAAACCTTTTGGGAATGAGGAATTTCTGGCTGACCAGACTCTAATCAGCCCTGAAATCCTTCTTCACAATTAGGGTTAGCGTTAGGGTTCAGAAAACGAGGGAGTTTAGAAACACCATTGTAGTGGGAGTGAAAAGAGCATCAGAAATGAATCTAAGTAACATAGAAAAACTTCTGTTCGGGGACCTTTTAGAAATGAGCAATTCATACCTGATCAGACTCAAAAAATGCCTGAAAACATTGTTCAAAATTAGGGTTTGGGTTAGGGTTCAGAAAACCAGAGAGCATAGAAGCACCATTGTAGTGGGAGTGGAAAGAGGATCCAAAATGAAACTAAGCTAGAAAAACCTCTGCTTGGAAAGATTATACAAATGAGCCACTCCGAGCTGACGAGAGTCAAAACAGGTCTGAAGTCCATCTTCTAAATTAGGGTTAGGGTTAGGGTTCAGAAAACCAGAGGGCTTAGAAGCACCATTGCAGTGGGAGTGGAAAAGAGCCTCTTAAAAAAAAAACTTAGCATTTGGGAATGAGCCACGCTTAGCTGACCAGACTCAAAACAGGCCTGAAGACGTTCTTCACAAGTAGGGTTAGGGTTAGGGTTCAGAAACCCAGAAAGGGTAGAAGTACTT
>JAUBOD010000165.1:463529-479439 GCA_032353885.1 Nothura maculosa
AAATAAATTAAACATTTAGCAGGGTCTTGAGTATTAAATGTATCCAGTTGGAGCTCAACTTCCCCCACCCTGGAGTACCTATTCAGAGATGAGTGCGCTGACTAATCTGTTGCTTACAGAGATGTGATGACTGGGACATGAAAATCACCAGCACCTGCTCTAGAGAGGGAGGTAATGTAAACAGCTTGCTACATAACCAAAAAGTGAAGACTGACTGAAAGCATCACCCCTCCTGTAATAAGTGGCACTTGGACACTTCACGCATTTTTCTTTTTATTCAGGCTAATTTCCCTATTTCACAAATGACCTTGAATCACAAACTTGTAACCATGCAGTCAAGAATTCGGGCCCAATGTGAGTCCACAATCTGAACATACAACAGCCTTATATGTATAGGCAGGATCTGTACTGGTTTCCCCCTTGCTAGTGTGTGTGTCTGTCTTCAGCCCTCAGTGACTTCCTGAGGAGCTAAGATCTTGCCATTTCTGAAACTGTAGTTTCAGTTGGCTTTGAGGTAGAGACAGCTTACCCTGCTTGTGGGCATGAATATGCCTTTAGTTTTTGTGTCTGTTTATCTGGTTTTGTTTGTTTGTTTTCCCTAGCGTAGTAGAAGGTCCAAATAAAGGGGTCCAAAAAACACTGAACGCTTACATAAGCTTAAGAAGGTGTTAACATGAATATTTTAATTTTGAAAAGGAATCTTAAAAGTAATGTGCTCCACTTGGCCAGCCTTTCACCAAACCTCCTATTCGACAAAAAGCCTACTTCTGCAAATGGAAACGAGAAGGCCTGTCCTTCCGACAAGGCAGGGAATGAGAAGACTACAGGGCCACTCAGAAACTACGAGTCATTCCTCAGAGCTGGGTCAGAGTGGCCTCTTGCCCCCTGCGCCAAGCTGGCAGCCTCCAGGCTGCAGCCGCCGGTGCGCGGGCCGGGGGAGGCCGCCAGGGGACATGCACCAGCAGTGGACGGTTGTTGTCTCTCCACCGCTATCATGTCTCTGTGTGTGTGTGTAAGGCAGTCAAAAACAGGCATGAATTACAGGCAGGAGCCATGGGCTCCTCTGAATAAAGCAGGATCCAAGTCAAGCCCACCTCTCAGCACGGCTGGGTCAGAGGCGTTTGTGGTTCAGGCTTCCATGGAGTGGTGCCCTGCAGTGCTCAGCACTGACCTGGGAAGCTGAGCCGTGTGGGGGCTGCGCTGCATGAGGCTCCATAGAGAGAGCTTGCCTCTATGGTATCTTTAGCCCAGGACCACAGCTCTTCACGTAGCAGAGTATGAACATGAAGTCTAGTCTTAGTGTTGTAAGATGTGAGCCCTGAATCCATATTTGTCAAGGGTAAAAGCTGAAGTAGAGCCAGAAAGCTTGGAGTCAAGACGTGATGCAGAGCAGTGTTCAGAAGAGGTGCCTTTGGGGGAATGGGCCTGAAGGCCCAGGATTTCACCAGCATTGCCTTAGGAAACAGATGGCTCTGTGTTGTTTCCCATTTTGCAGTGAGGAAGCTGATGGGCCAAGAAATGGCGTGCCTTGCATAAGGGTAATACAAACCAGAACTGGGAGCTCTATGTGCCCTGCCTGCTCCTGACTGCTGATAATGCCTATCAGGTATGACTCAAACCATGTAAATGGCATTCGGATTCCATCCACAGTGTGGGAATCCACATCCATTATTTATAACATGGACATAGGGGCTGAGTAAGGTTGGTTGTTTCTAGGAGGGAAAAAATATCAATCTATAATATTTTGCAGACATAACAGCAAAGAGGTCAGACAGCCAATGAAAGATGTCAATAGGAAAAAAATAAAGGTTAAGACTTTTCATTAAAACTTACATGGAGAAGCTCCGTGGCCTGCAAAACCAAGAGCTTACACTTTTTGTGAAGTAATGGAGTCCGAAGAGTACATCTAGGGATTTATTTTATGTGAGGAGGCAGAGTAAGCTCATGCATGCCATCCAGTGTGCTGGATATGAAATTTTTAAGGGGGTCTGATGCTCCACTGGAAAATGTTTTGTTGTCCAGTAATCACCAAAGGAAAAAAAAGTGAGAATAGCTTGTGTCAACTGATCATTTCTTAGCAAAGAATGGGTAAATTGTCTGCAGGACAAAAGAAAAAAAAACACAGTCTGGTAGTAGCTTTTCCTCTTTATATTCTCCATGGTGACAACTCAAAAGCATCAAGCTTGAAGCTGTAAGCATGGCAAATGAATAACCCTCCATAATTAGGGATGAGGATATGTCTCCAAAAGCTATGAAAGTACTGCATATTATGTAGAGCATTGCTATGCCTTTCTTTTTTTCCACCATTCAGAAAGTAACTTCATTACAGGAGAGAAGAGGAATGTAAGTGGAATAACAAAAGCTGTGTGCAGCAAAACAAGCCACTCATTCACTGAATAATGAGGCAAAAAATCAGCTGCTGTAAATGCAGAGCAGCAACAGAAAAAGCGTAGCTCACTGAGAAACAGCAAGAGATTTTCAGCAGGGGCTATGAAAGTCAATGACAGCTGGACACTTGTGGCCTGGGCCTCTGGCCTGTGTAGTTTGCACAAACAGAACTGAGATACATGATGTGGGGATACACAACATCAACAGCAATAGTGTTGGCATTCCTCAGATTCTACGGATGTGATGCCACACAGCCAACAATGTGCAAAAGAGACTTGCCAGTTCATTTGGGGTTCGTGCCTGGGGCACAGAAGGCACGTGATTCTTAGCACATAGCTGGCACAGAAATGGAGGCATTTTTTTAACTATGAAAAGAGAGCAGGTGCGATGATGAGCTGCCAAGAGGTCTTAGAGGAAAAATCTTGCTATTTCCTTGAACTGAGTGTGCTTTTAAAATAAGTCTGTCAACTTTAATTCATAAACTCAGATAAAACTATTAGCACACAGAATCAAACAGAATCACAGAACGGTTGAGGTTGGAAGGGACATCTAGAGATCATCTAGTCCAACTCAACTGCTCAAGTAGGGACACCCAGAGCACAGGGCGGCATCTAGGCAGGTTGGTTTGGAAGATCTCCAGAGAACGAGACTCCACAACCTCTCTGGGCACCTTGGGATCCAGTTTGCTTTCTACAACTCATGACCTGCTGCTTCTTTTTGCCACCTCTTTCATAGGGGACAATGACGTTTGCTTCTGTTGTTTGCACTTTAAGCTTCTTGGCCCTAATATTGCAAACAAGACTTACTTATTTTGAAATTATGTTCAGCTTGAATTTTTAAAATGTTTCCAACCCCAATCCTGCTTGGAGTTGAGGGAATATCTGGAAGTCTTGATATTTTGTTTTGCTTTCTGCAATTTTTATTCTATAGGGGCTAAAAAGGTCTTTTTTACAAAATGCCACTTGAATTCCACATCTAAACTGCCTTGGTTCCTTGAGGCACAAAGCTGAAAGTTAACTGAAAATGGTCAAGGAAACAGAGAAGCAGAGAGGCATTACAAGCATGACAAAAAATGACAGGCAGAAAGTTACAAGAAGTTAAGTCTCTCCTGGCAAAAACAATAGTGCAGGTTGGGATGAATGCCAAAAAGCAATTATAAAGGTCACAACAGAATTCATATGGGGATCATGTCAGGTACATTCTTTCAGTTTTAATTAACCTGATTTTTACAATTGTTCCATTTCTGGTAATTCCAGAATGTAAGAGCAAAAAGACATTAGATGTGGAGGAGGCATTTCTGAAAATGCCTCTGAATCAAACTACTACTACTATCAAACACTAGTCAACCCATCACATTACCTAAGAAGCTTCTTTTCTGATGTCCTGTTTCCCAGGCAATGAAAAAGGGGCCTTAGGAGCCACAAGGTGAATGGAGGGTGATTTTAACAGCACCATTGCTGTAAAAAACACATATGGCCCAGCATAGCCAGCTGGCAATGATATACTGCAGAGAATTCAGGCAGTCACAGGATAAGTTCTGCAGTGTTTGGCTTACGCAAAAGGTTTCTTTGCTCTTGGGCCATCAAGAAATCAGGTAAAGCCACTTTAGCTTCTGTTTCTGCTTGTCCCAAACTCTGTACTTCTTAGTAGCACAGGATAAATCTTCACCCACAACTTCCTGTGAAAGATCTCAGCAGAGAGAGAGAGAAAAAAAAAAGGCAGTTCTACAGAGTTTATCAGCAAAATGATCTCCACAACATTGAATTTATTTTCAGAATAGCCCAGGCATAAAAAAAGCACTGTGTCCTTATATTATTTTTTCATGTGCCGGTAATACTTTTTGTTAATGTTTGATTTTCAAAATGTTTCATGATTACTCCTTCTCAAGGATTTGTATTTATACAGCCTTGGAGCCTTCCTGCATCTCTTCAGAGACTAAGTTTTGGAAGGGACCTTGGGTCAAAAGAGACATACTCCCTTTAGTGTATATGGAGACTCAGCTACTTTGCTTAGGACAAACTACAACTATAGGAATAGTAAGACAGCTTGGCCGAAGGTCCTCTGTGCCGTACCAAAACATTTTGTTACTGAGAGAAGCTGGTTAGAGGTGGCACTCGTGTGGCGAACTCCTTACACTCCTGACCAAAAGTTCTCAAAGAATGCTCCCTCCTCTCTACCATGTGAAAGGCCAACATTGCCTGATACTTTATTACTTCCTTCCACAAATTTCTTTTGCCAGCTTTATCTAACTCTGAGAAGGGGATATGCATGAAAAAATGATCAGCTCAGTGATTACAAAACCAGTTGTCTTATTTTTGTAAGTTGTGTCAGGTATTGCTTACCTAAAGCAGGCATATTGGAAGAGGCCAGGAAGGCATCTACAGGGACTACCCACAGAGACACAAACCACTGTTAAAACCACAGTCCATAGTGCTACTGAGGCACCCACATAGGAGATGAGGAGCTGGGAAGTAAGCCTCAGCACACACAGCTGTCAGGGCTGGCTATGCAGAAGGTGAGGAGGGCCTGGGACATGTTGCTCCTGGCCATCCCTGACATCATAACAACTACAAAGGCAAGGATGTTTATTTTACAGTATCAGTTCCTTTATTATATGCCGGCACAAAGACTTGGATTCTTCTGCCTCTTTGTCTTGGGTGGTGTATGTTGGAGTTTCCCAAAGTTTACATGCATTCCAACTACTAACTAAATTTCTGTTTCAGTCGTCTGAGATCACTGAGATTACAGCAAAGATGCCACTTGGAAATTTTATGGTGTACTTCAAAGGAATACAGGGATTATTGAAAAGTCACTAATGTTACTATTTATTTTCCCATTATGTCTTTTTTTTCAGCAGCTGAGATGATGTTCTTGATAGCACAACTAGATTTACTGCTTATGCTTGATCCCACTATTGCTCAAAGAGCACATTTTTTACAGAATTTACTCATTGCCTCTTTTTTCCTCTCAGCCAGTCACTGTTGTAATGCTTTATTTTAAGACTACAAACACATCTGTGCCCTTGATAAGACTCAAGACATCCATATCCTGTATGAAAAGGATTTTAATTTTATGCCAGCAATAAAAATTGGTCACTGGAAAATTTATAGTTGAGAGATCCTGTCACTGTTATTCACAAGTGCCAGCATTCTGCAAGTGCTCTAAAAGATGGTCCAGACAAAGACCTACTGTTACTTGTTATCTGAAACAAGTGAATCTTCAGTCTGTCTATGAACCTCTCTCTCCCTGTGCCTCTCTCCTCTGCTGCTTATCTGAGCCTTGGGTCATCAGAATGATAGAGCTATAAAGGCAGAAGTTCTATTTATCTGCCGATAAAGTGTGCAGGAAATCTAAGATCTAGACAAAGGACAGAGCAAAGTGATAGGTGCTGTCTGCATCCAACTTTAGGGAGTTATGACCTACTCTTTTCTAGAGGCTGAAATTTTTGTTCATCTGGTAAAATTTGTAGAACCACTAGTCAGTAATTCTGTCTTCATCAAAAACTTCAGTACTTTTCCAGGTACTTGGATTCAAGCAAAATGTTGGACAGTTTTAATGTAGAATTAAATTAGGCTTCTTGAAAGAATTTCAACTACCTTTTTATAAACTAAATAAATAAAATGGCAACTCCTGAAATTTAGTGTCCAAATGCCCTACAATATCAGCATCAAGTAATCGAAACTGATCCAAATAAATGAGAAGGATCATATTTTTAATATATACAGCTCATTCCTGGGGTCCTGCTCAAATAAAACTCTACAGTGACTGAAATAAGGGATGACACAGTTGAGGTAAGATGCACATATTCAAAGCTCTAACTTTCAAAATTATTTAAAAGATACAAGTCTCTAGGGACCTTTAAATCATTGTTTTGGCCCTGCTCTGACATAGTCATTGTTGCAGAAGCACTTTCAAATTTCCATGTAAAACACTTCCTTGGGTGTGCTGGATGTCTGATGAAAAGGATATGTCAGTTTAAATTCCCTTTAAATTCATGCTCCTAGACTTTTCAGACTAACAAAATGTCTATATATATATATGTACATATATATATATTGTGTGTGTGTGTGTGTGTTTGTCAGTATCGTCATGTCTGGTGTGAAATGTTTAATTTAAAATAATATGTAGCTCTGTACAGTTACTGTGGCCTTAGTGATCTCAAATAGAAACCACCCTCTACCCCTTATTTAACTGTGCTATGATTTCCTGGAAACACACACTGAAGATGAGAAAAGATGAAAATACTTACTATTTTATTATCTCCAGCAATAAAACAGGGCAGACAGACCCAGATACAGTACGCCCCTCCAAACTAACCCTTCTCTGGCCAGGGAGACCCTGGACTGGGCTTTACAAAGCTACACATCACTAGAGAAGCATGGGGTTAGAAGAGAGCCTCACAGCCATTTACCTTCAAGCATGAATACAGTAATGTCATCAGTTCCTTGGAATTTCTTCTTTCTTTCCCCCAATCCACTCATGGTGAACTGGTATGGCAAAGGAGTAATACAGAAATGAATTTAATTTTTATAGAGAATTGCAGCTATGTTAATAAATCCAGTGTTCTGATCAGCATTGCCAGAGTGAACACCTAATTTGAGGCCAGTTAGCTCCCAAATTTCCAGAGTAACAAGAGAGATTACACTTCAGAGGCTGATAATGTCTGTAACATAATAAAGTGCTAACTTGTTTCTAGGCCTCATAGGACTCAAAACACTGGGTATTAAAATGACATTCTGATAATCTTCCTTCACACAAACTTCGTTCTAATTTAGCAGCCCAAAATAAAGAAATGGCTGCATTATACCCTTTGAAAATCAGAATGTCAAGCTTCTGAGTGGTGTGCAGCACTCACATTCAATTCAGATGTTTCTGAGACAACAGCCACTAAAATCAGGTCACAATTGAAGTGAATGAAATGGTTAAAAGTAACTTCCAAGTCCATGTGTTCATCCACTGTTTTAATCATTTTTCCATTACTGTTACTCTTCTCTTTGATGTCTTGGAACAATGACCAGAAACGAGTAGTCCAATAGCACAGAACCAAGATCTGCAGTTTTCTCCTTCTCACCAAAACTTCCTCCATTTTGCTTCTCTAAAACAAAAAGCCCACTATGCAGAGAGGTATGGGAGCAGAACACCAGCAAAGCTAGAGCACTGCTTATGATATGATAGAGTAAAATATTCCAGCTTGAAGCTCTACAAGTCATAGCTCAGCTGCAAGGAAATGCAACTGTACCCAAAACAAATCACAGTTGGGGAAGGGAGGGGAGGGAAACACATCATGCTCTCATCACAATAAAAGCTACTTTGATCCACTTTCAAAACAATGCAGTCTCACTTGCACTCTCATCACAGTATGAACAGAACTAAATATATTGAACAAACTAGCCCATACTTGTCTCTCTCTTTCTGTTCAGCCCTTGCCAAAATAACACCTCATCAGTCCTTTTCTATAGTGTCTGAAAGGATGTAGATTTGCTCTCACGATTTAGGGCCTGATCAACTGGAGGCAACCTGCAGCTGTTAGAAAAAGGCCTCCTCACAGCACGGGGATGATACAGAAAAGGCTCTAAGTATGGAGGCAATTTTGATCCAGATAGAGAAGAGACAGTGAGAGCGAGAGGTATGCAGACAGGCCTCTCTCTGCGCATGACACAGGGCAAGAGGCACAAAGACAGTTCAGGGATGCAGGAATAGTATGGACTTGGCTGCCTTCCAGCATGGAATAGCGAGTACTGAGAAGCAGGGTGCCAAAGAAAGCCCCAACTCCCTGGCAGACTCCCAGAGTCTCTGTGATTGAGCGCTGTTAATAGGAATCTGTCCCTCATGAAAGCCTCTGCTCCCGCAATGAAACGAACAAGTGAAACAAGAAGTCCATGGCTGGTGGCTGTGGAGGTTCACAGGGGCTTGTTTTGCTTGTTGATCTCTATCTTTTTCACCGCAGTCACCTCGTGTTATGCAGCCCGTCAACACAGTATGTCCACAAACAACTTCAAACCACAAGGGACATCCTTGTGGGGAAATCATTCTAAAAAGAAAAAAGATGAAAGAAATGTGATCAGGAAAGGTCCCGTGGAACACAGAGAGAGACAGATGTAGCTTTGACACAAACATAACTAAATAGCATCAGCTTTCTCAACCTTGCATTTCTACCCTCTCTTGTACATGTCACCTAAGATTTAGACTAGCAACTTAGCTACTCTAGTGACAGATCAGATTTCAAACAATTCTCCTTTCCCAGCAACCTCATTAATTCTCAGTAGTGCAGGCTACTGATCATGTTTTTCATATGCTATATGAATGCATTCGGCACACATGGTCCATTCACATGCATTTGCCCATGGATATGAACACACAAGAGTCTGTCATCCCACTCCATTGAAAATTCCTCCTGAGCTCTGTCACGCAATTTATTGATATTATGTGTCCTGAGCCAGAAGACCAAAGCCTCTCAACCCCTCTTAAATTAGGCGCAAAGACTGTTTTAAGCCAAAGCAATTCCCTAACTTGTACTTCCGTGTACTTCCCCAGTTCCAGGCACAGGTGGGCTGTCATCCTGAGATGTTAACCTGGGCTTGTTATCTCCCCTCCACCATCACATCCCATGTAGAAGTTATTTCCCCTTCTGCCTTTCTAAATCCACAGTGACTGCCCTCTTGCCAATGGTCTCCTCACATACTTTCCTTATCTGGGGCTCCCCCAATTGGGACTGCCCTTTGCCTGCAGAGCCCCTTTGTTCCTAAACTCTGGCCAATAAGCCCTGCCTGCTGGCTCCCTGCTCAGCCTATTTGGGTCAGGAGAGCCAGACATGGCCTCACTGTTTTCTTGGGATCCTTTTTCCTCTTCTTGTCGGAGGCATTGAGGTAGGCCTGCTCCCGGGCCCTGTACGAAGGGCCTCGGCTCAGCTCTCTCTCACTGTATGGGGGCAGGGTGTCCTCTTCTTCCTCCTGCTGAGGTGGCGATGACGACTGCTGCGACTGTTGTGACTGCTCAGATTTGTAGGTAGAGGGTGGTGACCAGGCATAATAGGTTCCCCCTCCTCTCTGGCTGGGTTGCGAGCTCAGCTTTGTGGGAGTTTCACAACTGTCACCGCTCTCATCGTAGCTCCGGGACTTCCTCTCCAAGACACTGCTGAGGTAGGAGTGATCATACTTCTGACTCCCTCCGGGTGTTCGGCTCACCAGCCTGGGCAGATGCTTCTCCTCATGGGCCCGTCTCCGCTGTGGGCTATATGACCAGCCCCGATCCGAGTCCGTCAATGGCTCTCGGTTCCCTCTGCTACGCTTGGTGTAGTACTCTTCCATGGAGCTGTCCTGGTGGGGCAGCCCTCCACTCCGGCCACCGTGTGACTCTGAGCGCTCAAAGCGACGCATGTCCTGGCTGTCTGCTCGACGGGGCCGCTGGCTGTAGGACTCTGCAAAGGCTGCCAGCTCGTCCATGGAGACAGCCGGCACTCCTACAGAGAAACTCTTACGAGACAGCATCTCAGACTTGGATCTCTGCTGGCTGGAGAAGGAAAGAGGTGATGTTAGGCACAGGGCAAGAGCAATCTGAACTCATCCCTCTGGCTGCCTTTACAGGTAATGAAGGGAAAGAGGCACTCCTGAGGCATGATTCATCTGACCTGTTTTCAACATCTTCTGTAGGAAGAGAGGTATGACATCCTAAAAATGCCTGCTTTTTTCCTGCTCACTATTAAGCTTAGTGTGGCCAGGTCAGTTCTAGTGTTAGCAGACATTAGTCTCTGACTGTGCCTCCCTCATCGCTCTTGCCCCAAGCCTGTTTGCATATGTCTGCCTGCAGAAGCCCAGGAACCTGAAGCACACAGTAGGGCAAATTTGAAGCAGGTGTAAAGGGAGTTATCTGATACTACAGCCCACTACCGAGGGAAAAAAAAGTCTGCCATTGCTTTTTGGAGATTGAACTGCTGGTGTGTAAGGGAAGAAAGAAGTGAAATCTCTGCTGTAGGCAGGGAGTGCAGGTCTTGCTGCAAGAGAGCACTTGGTTGTGATTCCTAACAAAGTGTACCAACACTGAGAACTGTTGGAAGGAACAGATACAAATCTTAGGAGCGCACTTTGAAGTAAGTGGTTTGGTTTCCTGTTGATCTCATTGCTACATCCCAACTAGAAGGGGCCAAGAGATAAGCTTCAGCAGACTTGCAGGAATTGATTCTGCCCTCTCCAATTTCCACATTTCTATTGTGAACTCCTCTGTCCTACCAGACAGAGGAGCAATAGGACAGGTAGGAAAACTGTGAGTACACTTGACCCTTCTCCTTTCCTTACCTTTGCCGGTAACTGTCCCTCTCATCTCTGTAATCAGGGACAGCTTGTGACCTTGATGTGCTGCTGCCACCAATCACTCCTGCCCAGTATTCAGCATCGCCATCCAGGTCCCCTGAAGGAGGAAGAGGCTTCCTCCGCACTTGACGGTAGGGCTGACGGAAGTTCAAGTCCTCCTCATGCAAAGAGCTGAGTTCAGAGATGGTGTTGTTATCTGTAGGGGATGTTGCAAGAAAGGAATAAAACACCCTTCACTCCACTGCGTGTGCAAGGGAAAAAGAGAGGACAGGAAGTGTGTTGGATTTGGCTGCAGCTTTTTCAGAAAATAAAAAAAACCTGAGCTTCCTCCCATTAAAAAGGTAAAAATGGAATCCAAATCCCTTCTGCAAACTCTTGCTAAAGACCTCCAGGTCCCAGCTTGGATGTAGAGCTGTTACTGGATCCACAGGAGACTCCATGTCTTTATGAACTGGTAGCAGGTGGCCAGGTATATATTACACTGGTATATCAAATGGCACCCAATGCCTGTAGTTAGGCAGCTGAGTTCACTCCTCATGGAAAAGTCCTCAGCACTGCCTCAGTAACATGTGTGAGCTCTCCTCCCTTGGGAGGTGGGCGCTCTGCTTGGTGGAACTGCACAACAGTTGTGCCGCCTCCCCCTTGCTGGTGTGAGACAGGCAGGCTCTGGATTTGGCCTGACTTGCCCAGCTAAAACAAAAACAACCCCCTCAAAAAGAGATTAAAAAAAAAAAAGGGAAAAAGACTGACTGACAGTCAGTCTCTACCCTGTCAAACACACTGACATCTGGAGGCCTGACGTACCAATCTGGAGAAGTCTTTTTATAGAAAAACTTGTGGGTGGAGAAGACAGTGTGCTCAGCAATCACTGTTTTAGAAGTACATATAATTTGTTAGTTATGCCTAATCTATACAGAGCCTTGATGTAATGCCATTCCCTAAAGCCTCTACCTTCCTAGATTTGCAGCACTTTGGGCATCTCTTCTAAAAGTGTCTCTCTGCCTGATAGGGGCTAGCTCTGCATGAGGTGGATGCTGCCCTGAGGAACTGTGCTGGGCACTTGTGAGCCCCCAGCTTACTGCTGTCACCTGGGCAAGGAACAGCTAGAGGAACCAGCCCATCCCACCACTGCACCTCTGCCTCATCATGTGGTAAGATCTTGAATGCAGTAAGGGCAGGCCTTGTTTATAAAAGAAAGCCTGCAAGACACTGTGGGGCATAGTGCGGAGTTCCACATGGAAGCTCAGTTCTGAGCCTGTATTATGCCCCTGTCACCACCACCTTCTCCTGAAGCTGACTGCCAGCCCATACTGACTGCTAGTATAGAATGCTAGTACATACTATACTGCATATACTATACTACATATACTCTGATCTTACATTGACCAGTGTTCTAAAACCTCCTGAAAATCCTCTTGACTCCTCAGTGTATCCTGTACTCCTTGTTCCTTTTGCAAGGCAATAGCCAATCCAAACTACCTTTTCTCATCCTTCAAAACCTAATGCCGTCATTGCAGCACAGAAAAAACAAAACAGCTTTTAAAATAATCACCTCCTCCTCTACCCTTGTGGGGAATTTATAGGCATCACCCTATAGACACCCATAGTCATGGGCACAGTAACCTGCTATTAACACAACTATTGCTGGAGAAGGCATGAATATGAACCTGACTTCTCAGACACTGGTAATCCAAAAGTTTAATTATCTGAGCGGTTGATTTTCATGAGCATTTGTCTCCCACACCTTGTTCATACTAACAAAGAGTGATTAGGTAAGCAACAGCTCTTTAAAATCAGAATATATCCATCAATGCCTAAAATTTTATCCAGCCCAAGCTCCCTTTCCTCTTATAAACCCAGCAGGAGGTTTGAGGCCAAAGCAGTGAATTGTCGATTTTAACTATGAGTTTGCAGAGTCTTTTTAGGTCAAAGATAAAAAAAGTCAAACCATGCTCGTTCCTCACATCGTTCTCGCATCCTCCTAGCTGGATCAAACTGAGCCAGTTCTTTCTCCACATAGTACAGCACCTTCATGGAATCCCTTTCCTTGTCAGTCTGAATTCGGTATCCTTTGCGCACTGCTGCGGAGAAAAGAAAAGCATTTAGAAGTGAACACATCCAAAGCCAACAAGCCTTTTAGAAAACACTGCTCCTATAGCTGAGTTCATGTCTGCAGGTAGGTAGGCTGTCTTCCAAAAAAAACAAGCCAGCCTTTACCTCAGAAAAAAAAAAATTGTCTGTAAAATGGAATGTAAAGTTGTGAGCAGCTATGTAATTTATAAAGTTTGCAGCAACAGCAAAAAATGAGTTTGGAAATGCCTCAATGTAGAAGATGCACTAAATGGTGTCACTGCCACAGTGATTTTCTCTGAGAAAAGCAGCACTCATTTTCCCTTCCTTAGCCCTGTGAAGAAGATTTGCCATGGTATGGCAAGTGCAGTCCCAGATCACACTTCCCCTGCGCAGAATAGGCAAGTAAGCACCCAGCATGCAGAGGAAGCAGGGGCCTGAGTATCTGGGTGCTGTGGCTTTGCTGCACCACTCCACCCTCCCTGTCCCTGTGAATTATGTTCATGGGTTGCTGAGCATGTGGTCACAGGAGCTCCATGGAATTACAGTAAGTCCCATAAAGCAAGTCACACCGCTTTGAGATTTATACCAGATCCAATGATGGGGCCAATCAGGTCACTATGTACCTGTGAAACTGCCTGCTCTGACATTTTTTACATGCTGATGACTCCATTTGCAGAAGACTGGGCAACTTTTTGGCTTTGTCACCTTCCTGTGTGGGTGCAAAAGAGAAGCCCCATGGCAACTGGTTCCACAGGAGCTCTGACTCTGGCAGGTTGGCTCCCTACTCCTAACCCCATGAAGAGCCCAGCTCCCTCAGGACAGGCAGGCGTATCAGCGGGCACAGAACTCCAGCCACCCAAACTTCAGAGAGGCTAAGGCTTCCAGAGTGAGGATGTAACAAAGGCCCCAGCCTGGGGGAGAACAAATCTAGCCCTCAGATTCAGCCTTACTGGAAAACAGCTATGAAGACTCTTCACTTACCCTATGAAATGAACTCCTTTGCTTTGCATGGGCTTAACATGTTATCTTGTAGGAGTACTGCAGTGTTGCATGAGCACTGCTGTTGTGATCCAACCTGTTCCTTCTGCATTTCAGCCCGCATCCTGATACATTAAGCTACCAACGTATGGGTTTGATGATGTGTTGCACAGTATGCACTATGTGGGCAGAGCAAGGACTTGGCAGAGGTATTCTTAGGCACCTTCTGTCCTAAACTGCTGTGCATGTATCTCTGCACTACTTAATAACAACACTTTGCTTCAAGAAATGCCTGTGGTACGGAAATAGGTAGAAGATGCCTGTCATAATCCTGCAGATTGCTTTACTGTGAAAGAGAAAATGCTTTATTGCATACTTTCCTGGTCTGAAAGGTAAATAACTGAATCTTGAATGGTATCTTGTTTATCTGTATTAGGAAAGGTATTAGATGTTATTTCAGCGTGTCGCCAGAGGATACCTAGAAAGCTCAGCTGCCTGCAGTCTGGAGTTTTGCTGCGTTTTAATATTACTGCATATTAATATTAATATGCAGTATAATGTCTGTACAATATCATGTACAATGACTGTAAATGCACACAGTGATATGCAGAACACAAGAAACTCTGCCTCTGCCTTCTGAAGCATAAGACCACCAGTCTGTTCAAGCGAGGTTGCTGCTCTGAACACAGACTGCATTGAGTGGCCGGAGAGCTGATGACTCCTCCTGCACTCACAGGAGTCCTCCTGCACTCACTGGCAGAGCAGCAGAAGCAGCCAAGGAGGTCTACAGTTTGTCTCACCATCAGAGCTGATTGACTGACTGAAAGAGGCCTGTTACTGTTATGTCTTCTAATGTGTGTACTAGGAGCTCAGCTAAATTACCACTTCATTTTTACACAGGCCAACAGACAACCATCAGCTGGAAATGATTTTGACCTACTAGTAAAGTTTGGGGAACCTGAACTGACAGCTTCCAGAGGCCATTTCCCTAGAGCCACTAGTCCCTCTGGGGCTGTGCCAGATATTTATGTAGGCATCATCTATAGCTCCTGGAACTGATGGAGAACTAGTTAGGCTTCACACAGTGACTTCATGCTCAACTTGCTATTGCAGCTGTGTATCAAAAGCAAAATTAATTTCTTGGTTAACTCTCTAAGCATTTAGAAATTAACATTGGAATTAATTCTGCAAAAACAACCGAGAGCAGCTCATAAAAAGTAATTTCTATTAAGAGATAATGCATATATTCCATCTAAGTTTGTTTATTAAATACTTCTTGCAGTGATAATGAATGTTCCATGTCTTGATGCTTTTTATTATTCCTTCATTTAAGAAAAACAACTTCTTAGGGGCTTCTTCCTTGCACACTCAGTTGTAAAATGCCAAAATACTCCAATAAGGGCTGAATATTTTTAGGCTAATTTTGCTTATAAGAAAATAAAAATGAAGAGAAGCTAACCATTTGCCCAGAATCACTCACGTAAGTTAGCAGAAATGGAATATTTTTCTCCATTCGGCCACATGTTCTCCCGATGAAGAGCTCATAAGTTTCTAGTATTGTATATTTGTGTGTTAATTTGTGTAATGCCAGACACTTCATTCTTCTGTGGGTGGAACCAAGACAGCCAAAACTGCAGATTGTTTCCCTCCCCAGAAAGGCCAGCACTACTATTTTTTTCAGACAAGTATGGGTAGGAAGTAAGAGAGACCTTAAACATCTTCCACATTAAAGGTCTGGAGTCCAGCTCTCAGATCAAAAGCTTCTGCAACAGTTCAAGGAAACTCTGCAAAGGTCTCCTCTAACTACTGTGTTTAAAATAGGCAGAGCACACATCTAATTTACATGTTGCCAACACTCCTAAAAAAGAGAGACGGAAGGTTGGTTTTTTTTTTATTTTTTTCCCATCCAGCCCTAAGTTTAGGACTGAATTTCTACACTTCCTTGGGACTTCCTAGTGGTGAAGGAAAGCTTGGACAGCGATAGGACTAGAGGAAACGGCTACAAACTGAAGCATCGGAAGTTCCACAGGAACTTAAGGAAACATTTCTTGACAGTGAGGGTGACAGAGCAGTGGAACAGGCTGCCCGGAGAGGTTGTGGAGTCTCCTTCTTTGGAGGTCTTTAAAACCCGCTTGGATGCAGCCCTGAGCCATGTGCTCTAGGTG
>JAUBOD010000165.1:479546-490159 GCA_032353885.1 Nothura maculosa
ACCTGCTCTAGGTGCCTGCTGGAGCGGGAAGGTTGGACTAGATGATCTCTAGAGGTCCCTTCCAACCTTGTAGATTCAGTGATTCTGTGAAAAGTGGTCATTACAAGCTAAACCGTTACCTGTGTTCTTAGCTCACTGTCTGGGCAACTAGCACATAAGTAGCTTGGAAGAGCCACATAATGTGTTTTCTCTTCTGCAACCTGTAATTAGAGAATATTCTGGCTTCATGGAGAATCTTAAGAGACAAGGTGCAGGATATCAATCTTCCTTAGCTGTGCAGTTCAAAGAACACCCATAGTGTAAGGTCCCTTGCCCACCATGGACCTGGTCCAGACAGAGGATTTGTCAGTGTTACTGTATTAAATATGAATCAGCTAAGGTAAAAAATCTCTATTCTGCTACCACGACACTCAAAAGTGTGTAATAATAGTTTTCCTAGCAATATTTAGTACTTCCTGCCAAGTTCTGAGTTGAGGACGCAAGTCCTACCAGTTTGGGTCACACTAAATAATAAATACATCTGTCTGTGTAATAATTGTGAGAGGCTAAGACACATTCCATTTGTTTTTCAAACACATGCACAGTTTTTTCATTCTGTACTTGCACTGTGCTGCTAAAGTACAGAAAAGCCGAGTGTTTGGCTGTGATCTGACTCTTAAAACATTCCTAAAGTTCCCAAAGCTAATCCCATGTTCTATATGCAGTCACATTTTACAGAAAGGCAAAAGAAAAATCCTTTGACCTTCTTCATTCTCTGACAATAAATTTTGTATTGGATATATTCTGCTTTGGATTAGTTACTGATTCGCTATTTCAAAGTACTCCATTACAAACCCTTGTTTTGATTTTGGTGGGAAAAAGAATGTATGATTATTGAAGGATTTTTTTGTTGTTGTTAATTCCAAAAATGTTGCTATACTGAGACTAGGGCAGGGGAAAGATATGGAAAGCTATTTTGAAAGTTTAGTTTTTTGAATATGCTGCTTCACAGTCCCCTTTAGAAATGTCTTATCAACACACTTCTATGATCAATGTTAATGGCTGAGAATTAGCAAAGCACCTTGAAATAGTCCATGCAGCTGAATCAATAGCAAGCATACTGTGTCAGCAGGACAAGGGCAACACAACGGATTACTCTGTCCTGGTGAGGGTCACTTCTCCCACTGCAGCACATTTGAATTTAGGCAGCACTCTGATCCAGAAGAGGGGCTGGATGTGGTTTTATAGCCACCTTCCTCTTCTTCGAAGGTGCCTTCCTTTGCAGTCGAGCAGTGACCTTCACCAAGTCGGCTGGCTCACTAGGCACATTTGTATTGATCTGCATCTCCCTTCCAGTTGGTAGGCTTTTGCTGCCTTCACTCTACAAACACAAAGGCTGAACTAGCAGGGCAGCCTACTAACTGGGGAGGGGGTCCAGCCCCAACACCTGTGGGGCAGAAGCACAGAGGAAACATCCCCCGTGTGCCCGGATTGCCACAGGGACAGCAAAACACACTACAGCCAGAAACACTGCCAGAGTGCAAGCAGTGCCCTACTCAGAGCAGCAGGAGCAGCTTGCAAGGCTCTACAGGGAAAATGGCCACTGCCTCTGCTCCCCTGCAACCACCTTTATCCTAAATAAATGTTTGCTGCAGGGAGGGAGGGATCCTTCCCTCCCAAATCCCACTGGTGTAATTGGGTCTCCTCAAACTGATACTTTGCTGAAGACATTGGAAAAGTTGGTCTATGTAGCCCTAAGGGGTGGAAATGTCAGTGGCAGAGCAAGGATTAAAATGCAGTCGCTCTAGATTTCTTCTGCTCATACCACTCTTTCAGTGACATTTGTGCCTCCTCTCCCCAGCCCTGCTCCCAGTCAAGGGCACATGTTGCCTAGCAGGGCAAGTTACCATTTTGGCTTCCCCCGCTGGTCTCACTCGGGGCCAAGGGAGGGGGGTGCGACTTATCCATCAGCACAGCAGGAGACGGTACACCAGCTACAGGAACAGTGGGGATGTAATATGGACCTGGCATGGAGGAGACCACAGGAGGGTATCCAGCTTTTGCAGCCTTGCCTGCTTCGTACACTAGAAAAGAGAAAAAGCAGCAGTCAGCATCACACCAGTCTCCTCTGAGCCCAGGAAAACTGCACACAACCACCCCTAGGGACAACCCAGCAGGAGACAACTCATCAAACGACAGAAAGGCCAACCTGAACTTCTCTATATCTCAGAGGGCACAAGGGGGAAGTTTAAAAAAATGCTATGACAGCTTAACTTGTTGGGTGAGTGCTGCAAGCTGCCTTGTGTGCCAGTGACTGGAAGACATTCAGTGTTAGAGCTGCATCACCACTGCCACAGTTTAGTGGCAGTTCAGCTTTAAAAGCAACCCATGACTCAAGCTGCCAGGATGAGGCTCATGAAACCTGACAGATCTGTATGAGCCTAACTGGGAACCTTGATGGCTTGGAAGGATTTTACACTAGTGTCTGGGGCAGCTGCTTTGCAGTGTCAGGAAGACACCTCCCAGGATGCTTTCGCTCTGCCCCCGCAACACTCTCTGACAGGATGACAACTTTGGTAGGGGAGCATGACACTTTGGAAGCAGGCTCGGCTGCGAGGGCTCAGCAGTTACATTTGTAATTAGCTTTGGGCACTCAACCACCCAGCAAGAGGTCAGATGCTTCACGCCCTGGAAACTGGTTCTTTAGACAGGCAAAAGGCTCGGGGCAAAGGAGGCCACATGAGCAGGTTGCTTCTCCTGTTCTGCTGGGGAGCCAAGGAGGTGCAGGCCAGGAAGCAAAGGAGGCACAGCTGTGAGCTGCGTCCCCCCTGTGCATGGGGTCACTCACGTGCCCGGGGACAGCAGCACGACTCAGGGCAGCAGGGCAGGCGGATGTAGCAGCAGCAGCTGTGTGGGCAGCACTGGCACCAGCAGATCCCAATCAGGAGGAAGAACAGGAACGCCCCAAGGATCACCAGGCCCACAAAGACCCATTCTGGAAAAGAAAGGGAGAAAAAAAGAGATACTTAGCAGACTGCACTCCCCTCTAGAAGAGGATGGCAGCATCCTCCTCTCCCTGGAGACACAGGGGCAAAACAGATGAGCAGGGCTTTAAAGGGAGCAGATTCCCTCCTCGTCCAGGACTACACCCACCCTGTGTCAAGGCACCAAGGGCATATCACAGCGAGAACCAGTTACTGAAATGTGCTCCTGAGAGGGCAGGGGCTGCCTGGCAGGTGAGCGGCACAGCTCCGGCTCCCCAGCACAGGAATCCCTCGGAGCCACAGCAGAGCTGTACAAATGCCACAAGACATGTGCTGCGGGCCTTTGGCTCTCCCTGAAGGCAACATTCATCCTAGCCATGTCCATGTCTTACTTGTGTGTGTGCTCTCTACTCGTATTCTAGTTTTAGTGGGACTAACCATGGTGCAAAGCAGGCTATAAATAACTTGGTAAATGAGCCAGGCCTGCCCCTTCACAACTAGGCCCACGCATGCAATTATTCTTTTGAATGTGCTGAAAGAACATCCTATTCAGGCATTGCAGCCAGCCAGGAAACCTAACAACCGATTTTTTTTTTTTCCTTTTGCTGATGCCTCAGACAAAATGCTCCAGGCTTCAAAATGGAACGACTGAAAAACACAAGTGACAGTGCAGAAGAGCTGGTCCACACAAATCAGGCTGGGGTTTAAACAGGTTCCGTTCACATTACGTGGGAAAAAGAGCAAGAAAAAGGTTCCAGCTTCGCTACCAGGAAATCTGTAGCAGTAGCAGCCATGGAGAGAGCGGGGGCCCAACCCAAACTAGGGCAGCTCCTACTCTGTGCTGCCCCGCGCGTTGTGAAGGATGTTTGTGCAAGGGTTCCTGGATTAAAGACATGGTCGGTGAACATCTCACCAAGAAACTTCATGACTTTTTGTGTATAAGAGGCCTGAATTGAATTTAAATGAGAGATGTACACCCTCCTATCTAAAATTCATACCCCTGGCAAGAGGGAAAATCTGTAGTGAAAGGCTCCAGATGCCTAAGGGGTAATAACCGCTTGAAAAGGCACTAAGGAAGAAAATACAGTAGTAGTGGGGCTGCTTTGTGGTGGGTGGGGCCTATACCAAGAGAAGAAAAGAAATGGAAAAGAAAAAGGGGGAGGAGTGCAGACCATTCTTCCCAAACTGACGGGATCTCCTAAGATTGTGTAATTTGAATTGAAGACTGTTTTACACAAGGGTTGCAATGTGGGTACATAATCACAGTAAGAAAATAGTGCACTTTTGAATTTGCTCACTGAGCTGAAAAGACATGGGAAAAATGACTGTCCTGGAACTAGCAAAAGAAACACTTTTCTAGTCCTGAATAAAATGCAAAAAAATTACAATTTGAAAAAAAGTTACAATTTCCTTAAAAAAGTCAGTGAAGGATCTAGTATTTACAAGTCAAAACATTTCAGAAGTATGAAGTGAAATTTTTTTTTTGAATATTTATTCATTTTTAGTGGAAACAGCTGAATTTCATTTCAACTTGCAGAGCATTTTGGTCCTTGTGGAATTACTCTTTTTTTTTTTTTTTTGGGCTACTATCTGTTGAGAAAAGAAATCAGCTAATGAATAAAAAAATGCCAGAAGGGAAATATTTCTGAAGAGAAAAGGAACAGCTGAAATGAGATTACTAATGCACTTCCTCAAGCAATGGTTCTGGGGGCCATCTTATTTAATATTTCTATGAATGACCTTGGAATATATTAATACAACTCAAGTAGGAAAGGTTTCAGGAAAGCACTGTTAATAAAGATAAGGATTGGGCTATCCTACAAAAGGCCAGCTGTCACTGGATCTACAATAAGAAGCATGAAATTCAGTGATGAAAAATTTCAAGGTCATACAGTCAAGGTTTAAAAACCAAACTTCCAATTCATGAAACAGCTGAAAAAAAAAGAAGAATGAATAGGACATACTGGTCCATATATTGTACTATAACTATTTAAATGATAGAGCAACAACAAGTAAATTTAATCCTTTGTGTAGCAGAGGAGGATTTTCTGGTAGCAAGAAGGAAATATTAATGCTATTGCTCAAGTCTCCATGTAACTTCGGATGAAGTGAACAATAGTATGCAGTTTTGGTCATCTCTGTGCAAGAAAAGATGAATGCAAGCTGGAGCACATGCAGAACATAAATTTTAGGGTCATCAAGCAACTAGATAGTCTGCCTTGCACAAGCAGAGAAAGAACTTGCTGCATTAGTCTACTGAAGAGAAAGCTGAGCGTATATGTAGCTCCTACCTGTAAATATGCTGTGGGAATGAGCAGCAGGAGGAAAAAATAGGTATTAAAGTCCTAAATAAATGAGTATTTAACAAACTGTGTATAAGAGCAGATGAAAATTGGAAGAGGCACATCAAAGAAAGCCATCAGTGGGAGAGGAGAAGGCCAAAACCTTACTACTCTTAAACTTGATAAACTTATGAAAAGGATGAAATTACATAGTGCTTGGGATAGCAAGCAAGATGGTAAGACAGACTATCCTCTCCAGGCCTCCACTTCCTAATCTCAAGGGAATCTTGAGACCATCCTGCTATCCTTCCTTGAGCCAGCAAAGGCCCAGTAGCTTTTCCTTTGCCATAGTCTCAATTGTTCTCTGCAATTAGCATTTATCAGAAGAAATAGTATTGCACAACACACATGAACCTCCACAGCTATGCAGGAAAGCTCAGCTGTCAAATCTCTGGAGCTATCAGTGAACTGTTCTCCACCATGCCTTAAAGGATGAAAGACAGAGGGGAAGAATAAAAAACAAAGACCAGTGTAAGGAAATCTGTGGTCTTTCCTAAGTGTTCCAGGAGCCTGAAGAGAGGCCAGGTGTGGTTTGTACATTATCCATTGCAAGATACTCACTCTGCAGTAGGAGGGGATGTTTGAAAACAGTGTTTCCATCATAGGATCTATGAATCAGGAAGGATTTTGCTTCATAAAAAGTCAGAGCACTTGCTTCTGTCATGAGATGAAGATTATAGCAAAAGAGCCTTCTGCCTCCTCCTTTTACTACAGAACTGGGAGTGCATGCATTTATGCCTGCAATTCCCTAATCTTTCCCTTGTTATGATAGCTGTTAACTTCTGTCACAGTCCTTTCAAATGCAAAACTATATCATTTAGATTCAAAAGATTACCAAGTTGAAATGCTATGGGTCCTCAGTGTCTGGTAGCTACTCTTTTGAACTTGTAGGAGTATCTGATTTTGTTTCTACAGGTAAGCAGTAATGCTAATGGATGAAATGCAGTTTGCAACGCATTTTACCCTTTCTTGTTATTTATATATGTGCAGTGGGGATACCAGAAAACTACCTGGCCAACACAGCAGAATTTCATATCCATTCAGCAAAAATGTAAAAAAAAAAAAAATTAAAAAAGTATTAGGCAACGGAAAATGAATTTCTGTGTAAGCTGAAAAGACCAAACCTTCCCCAACCACGCAGAAACTTGCAGGGAGCTTAACATGACACTGGAAGTTGGAGGACGTCTGCCTTCTCTCCATTTGCATCTCTAGGACAGATTTACCTAGCTTCACATATTCATGTAGAATTGCATTTTTACACAAAAGTGTGAAAGAAACATTCCTTTGGTACTGTCAGAGGATGATCAGATGACTCCAGGGCTAAATGTTCTCACAGCTCTTCCCTTTCAAGGACCATCTGTTGCTCAGCGTCTATTTCCTCTTTAGGTAGGTGTCTAAAATTGGTGGTTGTCCAATTCATTTGCCTAGCTAGGGATTCATCATGAGTAGAGAGCTCATGTCTGGTCCAAAACCACCTGGTCTTACCTAGGTAATGTCCTGGCCATGTAGCACATGAGCAACCGTGCCCCTGGCAGTTGCTAAGCCCATGCTCTATTCCTAGCACCTCCTGTGCTACCATCTGTGGTAGTTGCTATAAGAGTACCCACAGCCCCAAGCCGGGGGTGGCCGGGTGTTAATTACTACCGCACAAGAGCGGCTGACGTACAAAGCTGCATGAGCACAGGAGGTTGCTGAGGTCCTGCAAGTTGGACTGGAGCTACGTTTGCTCTAACAGGGGGAGAACTCAAAGTAAAACCTCCCACAAACGGTGCTGGCCCCCCTGTCCTTGCACTCATCCCGGCACGACTTCAACCATCCCTGTATGTTGTTTCCTGGCATGACCATCCCTCCTCCAATCCCAGCACCAGCTCTCAGTTCTCCAGTCAGCACATTTGGCTGAAAAATGGAGGCTTCTTTTTCTTTTCTTCCCCAGATAAGACACATGAAATAGTGAAACACACACCACATAAAAGATGTTGCAGAGGGACAAACAAGATAACAGAGGACTGGATAAAAAGGGTGAAATGGCTGAATACCTGGCATAATCTCCACAGCAAAACTGGGCAAGAGATCAGCAATCAGCCCTGTCCTGCCTAGAAAAGATAGAAGGAGGAAAAGAAGGAGAGAGGTTACTGCAATAAAAACACACTTCCCAGCCCCTTGCCTTAGCCTCCAAGCCCCCTTCTCATCAGCTCGCTTGCACTCTGTTAAATGAGCTCCTATCAGTCAGAGAGGTCATCCTGCAGTCCGCATGGCATTCGTCTCGGCACTTCTGCTAGCTCTCTGTCCTTACTTTTGATCTTTAGCAGTAGGTCAGGGGAAAGAATTTTAGGACAGTTTCTTCGATCTAGGCACAAAATGACAAGAGAGAGGTCCCCTCGGCATGACTGCTAGCCTGCATCATCTAGAGTTATGCTTTACACACTCAAAAAAAAAAATCCTGGAAATGCACAGCAGCCCTTGGATAGATTTATTTTGCCCTAAAAATTGACTAATGCAAGCGGGGTGAATGTCAAATGGTTTCTACCCAGTGCACTGGGTCACTGTGACTGGTAGGTCAGACACATGCATTCAACACAGGCAAGTGGTGATCTCCATGAGGAAGAGAGCACTTCAGGAGAGAATCCTTGAAGCATGACTATGGGTATATGCCATTTACTTCAAGATCCATACATGGTTTGATGGGATTGTGTGAATGAGGCCAACTTGCAAGTGAAGCAAGCCAACCACTAAAAGATTTGTGTAGAACTGCCTGGGACCACTTTGCAAAAGAACAACAACAACGGAATCCCAAAGCCCTATTTTAATTCAGAACTAAATACAAAGAAAATCTAAGCCCAAAGGCAGCTTGGTTCCTATTTGTTTTGGCTCTGAATGTCTGGGATTTTTCTAATACACAGCAAATACCCGTACTGTGTTCAGCTATAGTTCACATGCATCTGCTAGACAGCAGCTGTGCTATGTGTTCTTTTATATAGTATTAGGATCATGCTAGCTTTTTCAAAGACATGCATGAAGTATGAGAGCTGCACTCTAAAAAGAGGCATATATCATGAATGGACCATAAGAGACTGCCATGTTAAGCAAGTGCAAACTTGGCTGCCTTTAGCCTCCTCCCATGTGCTTCACATCCTGCACTAGGCAGTGCTCAGACACAATGATGAACTGAATCTCAAGTGCCTTGACCTCTAGTCTGTCCTTGAAAGATATTATAATCAAAGAGATTCTCACTCTCATTTGTCCTCACTGTTTCAGCAGAGCTTCCATAGAGATTAAAAATCCACGAGGAAGTCTGCTGGAGTCATAATAAACATACTCTGAATTCAGGCAGCGTTTTGCAACCAGTTGCAACTCATCAAAGCTTTTCTAGTACTCACTGTAACATCATTAGTCATGATATACTCCAGAAGCCTTAGCAGAAGATGCAAAGCTGATCCTTCAGACAACTGTTGTTCATTTATTACTTCAAAATAGGATTCTTGCTACTGTATGGAAGCATTTTCATTTACACATACACACAGTTTCATGTCATTCTTTGTAGTCCATTGGCTGTAAGGATCAAGTGTCCAAACTGCTTATAGCTAGAATGGTACCTGACAGTACTCATGTATGTTTTCTTCTCAGAAAATACAGGCAAGATACATGCTCAGGATAAGTCTTAGGTATCACCAGTGGGCTCCAAACGCTTGCACCAAGCATATGCCTTGCATGGCAGTATTCCAGATGTACATGTGTTCCAGATGCATAATAAATATATTCGTTGTTTTCACAGCATGCACAACCAGCATGCAGTCCTTAGAGAGGCCATCATGTGCACATAAGGTTCATGTGCCCTTCATGCCTGCAGACCATGCAGGCAGAAGTGGACATGCAGCTCACTGCTGTCGTGCTCTGGCTCCACACAAGCAGAGCGTGTTCAGTATGCATTCCCTGCTGGGGGACAGCAGAGGTCCATGGACAAATAGCCAGAGGCAAAGAGCTAATTTAGAACTGCTATTTATGAGAACAGAGATAAGGGCTTGTAAAAAGGAAGAATGTTATCTTAAGTCTAAATGGCTGCCTGTTTTGTCTTGAACCTACCTGAAGGGCTTTGATCCTTGCAAGTGCTGGGGCTTACAACCAGGTGCCCCAGGCCTCCCACGTTTAAGGTGCAGCATCCAAAGAAATGTCTTTCAGAAATAACCATGCCGTGAAGCCTTCCTCACTTGTTACAACAGCAACCAAAGTGGCTCAGCTCTCTCTCACAACCTCAGCTCTGCTTAGCCTCTGCTTTGGGACAGGAGAGGGAACTTGTTCACCCTGCCAGTGGGGCACACACATCTCAGGAGACCCTCCCCAGTGACCTCCCAGCCCTGCATTTCTCCAGGGCCCCCAGCTGGCACAAGGCTCAGCCACTAAAGGGATGCACAAAGAGCCCAGCACAGCAAAACTGCACCAGTGACCACAGCTCTTGCCATGAATAGCCCAGCTGGCTTGCGGCAAACAAAACCCCTGTCTCCGAGCGACTGTGTCCCCAGCAGCTTGCAATGCATGGCGGTCCTTCTCCATGGGCTGAATGAATTCGCTGATAACCCTTCCCCCTGCCAAGCGCTTTCCCCCTTTCTCCTCGTTTTTAATGCAGGCTGCTAAGCAGGCTTTAGCGCAAGGCTGGGGCTGACCCAGGCGGGCTGGCTCGTCCTGATGTTCCCACAGCAACGGGCGCCTCCGACCTTCCTCCCACAACTTGAGAGCAACAAGTGAAGGAAAAATGCTCAGTGGGAGAGCGCAAGCAGCGCAGCACAGCACAGGGTAGTGGCACCGGGAGGGCCACGGGGGGACTGGGATCCAGCTGAATTCCCACCTCGCCTCCTACCTGGCACAAGCTCCCCATGCCTTTCTTATTTTTAAGAGAATCTGAAAGATGGAGGTCCAAGGCTTTAAAGTAATTTAGTAGATGGCCCTGCTAGGGGCCCACCTGGCTGTGCTGCCCCCTCTGTGATGGCTTTGCCCACCACAGAGCAGGCCGAAGGCATTTAGGTAAATGGACTGAAATGGCTCTCGCTTCATCCTCTCCCCAGAGCTTCCTCCCTGCCCACAAGTGCTAGAAGTCCTTATGCCAGCTCGCACTGCTGAGCCCCAGCCCATACCCTGAGGTGGAAAAGGGAATAGATGGCCCAGTTTACCAGAGTATCCTTGGGTGGCTTTGTTCGAACTAGAAGTTTGTCCGTGTTCCAGCAAAAATCTGGGACACATTCCCGCCTCTATTCCCACCACGCTGCACACTGCTTTCTGCACCCACGTCACCCACAGAGGCCCCTCACAGGGAGCC
>JAUBOD010000165.1:519450-531577 GCA_032353885.1 Nothura maculosa
TTGGTTGGCAGTATAAAAACGTGTGTGTCAAAACAAAGCCTGATTCAGTAAATGGATAATTCTGCACTTTTTTTTCCTGCCATTTTCTTTGTGTAATTAATTGAATTTGTACACAGACAAACATTCATTAATTGAATTTGTACACAGACAAACGGAGTTTTTTTGTGGGTGTTTTTTTTTTTTTTTTCGTAGTGAAAGGTCCTGGTCTTCTTTTGCAGCTGGGAATTACTTGCATGGGCTTAATTCCTGGTTTTACAGTAAATAATTAAAAGTGACTGTCACCAGACCACTCCTAGCAAAGGAGGTTGTCCGGAGTTAGCACATTTAGGATGCTATTGATTATACAGGTCTTGCATGATTGAATTCTGGAAGCCTTCCAGGCCTCTAGGTGAATGGCCCAAGTCATCCTCTCCTCCTCAAGGCCTGTTGTTGCAAACATGGGTTTGCAGTGTTTTGCTTAATGGGCATAGGAGCCCCTTCAACCAGCTCTGCACCAGGCATCTGATATCCGGCTTGAGTCTTTATCAACTTTTGTTAATGCCGTTCCTGGTCAAAGACAAATAATACATATGCCAGTCTTTTTCATCAAGTATACTTAATTCTGAAATTCCATTTGGAAAGTTCTTATCATGTGACAAGTGGTTGATTTGAACAAAATACTGTTTTTCTTAATATATATATGTGTTTATATATATTTAAATGTCATAAATATAGCTGTCGTTCTTCCCAGCTGTACTGATTCTGACCTAGATACTAAGGCCTGTTTCTTTCATTTTATTAGAAGAGGAAGCTCACCTTTCCAGTCTGCACATAGGCATTTGTTCATAAGCTCATAATGAATAAAACTACAACTAGTAATAGAGATCATATGATTATCTTCAGGAGGTGAAGGGCCTTATTGGGTATTAGTAGACTAACTTTTAACATTTTCATCTTTTCCAGACTCCCAATGTGACTCATCCAGTTCCTGCTAGTTTGACTGCAGCGACCCCCAGAAGTACTTCTCTTCCAGATGCCTCTGCTGTGTCTTGTAAGAATGACCAGGGTACGTTGACTGTAAAGCAGTTACCCTGGTAGATAAAATCTTGGTTTTATAGATAGCCTCAATGACATCTGTACAAAGACTGTGCCAGGTTTAAAGAATGAGGAGTTGTTAGATGTCAAGTCGCACGCTTTGAGAAGTGTAGCTGTTAGACAAAACAATGATGTGGCTGCTTTGGAGAATAGGAGAGGGCTGTTTGCTTGGTCAGGGCTTTTGTAGTGTACTGCCTAGCTTGCTTATTCAAAGAACTCTTGAAAACTAATCCTTTCCTATCTCTTCTTTGCCTTCAAGTGGATGTTTAGACTAGAATTGAGTAATAAACACATCTGTAATTGTTTCTCCATCGAATGATGTTTTATTCTGAAAAATGAAAATAGTAGTGCTTACAAGCTAAATCAAAGCAGCCTGATAATACAAACTATATCTGGGCTCAAGGCTTTGGCCTAACAATCCTCTCCAACTATGATAACATGGGAACAGTTTAGGAAAGGCAGGAAGAAGTAGCTCTGTGAATAGTGTAATGATTACCTTCCTGCATGCCAGAATCCATGCTATCTGTGTCGTGATGCAAATTTAGTCAGGCTGATAGTGATGGCTTTAACTCATGCAACTGATATTTGAACTGAGTGAGAGGGATAATGCTTAGGTGGAGCTAAGGTAGCTTTCATGGTGGAGCTAAGGTACCTTTTATGATGTTGCTCCTTCATATTTCTCAGCAAAGTTCTCGTAGGGTTCCCTGTGACTATACCTGTTCTTCATGACTAATTTCAACTCATGTGGGAAGGGTGTCTCTGCTATGGCCCTGCAGCCTGCAGAGATTTCAAGATTCTTGTAGGGGAGCTCTAGAATTCCATCTCAGGACAGCAGGTGGTGAATGACATGGCCTGGCCTTAGGCATCATTTCTATGTGGAAACAGATAAATGCGTCTCTGCATCGACAGTAGACCAAGATTTTTCTGATGGGGGCAGAATTTAAGGGACTAGTTTAAACTTTAGTGAGAACATGATGTGACATTTTGTGAATAGAAGCATTAGATGTGTGTTAAAGTGAATATTTTTCACTGTTCAAAATGTTAATAAATGTAGAAGTTAGTTCTCCATGGCTTTTGTTTGCCTTGAGTGTTTCCTCCTTCCTCTTCGGGAGCTCATTTAGCAGAGCTGAAGTAAACCCTTTAAGTACTAGATGACTTCTCATCTCCTCTTACAGCATAGGATTATCAGCTCATTTTATTTCTGTAAGTTATTGAATTGAGCTTGTGAGGCTGCTTTGTAGTTACTGAGATCTTTTCTAGCCTCATCTTCCTAACAGGCAGAGAATACTATGCTGATGAAGAACAGTAGCTCCTGATGACTTAGAGGCCTCTGGTGTGTGTGTGTGTGTGTGTGTGTGTGTGTGTGTGTGTGTGTGTGTGTGTGTGTGTGTGTGTGTGTGTGTGTGTGTGCTGCTTTCTTTTTTTCTTTGGTATCTGGACTTAGCTGAGTGGAAGGAGCCCTGGCATTGGGATCGCCCATGTGGCTGACCCTCGCACAAGTATTGGCTGCTTCAACCTCTCACATGCTCCATCTGTGCAGGAGGTCATTGGAGTCCTTTACGAACCCCTGAAGCTTTCACTGGGTGAGCTGAAGCAGGGTGTCTGGCTGTAGCTGCTAGAGGCTCTTCTGAGCAAACCAATCCTCCTTCTTTCAGCTGTGATTGCAAACACCATCTACTTGCTGAACATCTACAGCCACGGCGAGCTGCAGGCCCCCTGCGAGCAGCGCTTCCTGCCGTGCGAGATCGGCTGTATCAAGTACTCCCTGAAGGAAGGCATCATGGGCGCCTTCCATCGCTTCATAGAGCCCGGTGAGCTCCAGGAAAGGGCAGACAAGAAATAGGTCAACTTGCTCTGGGGTGAGAGGGAGGCTTTCTAGTGTCACTTACTTCTACCCAGTTCAGACTTCTGGTAGTAAAACGGTTTTGTTCCTGTGCTGCAAGTGCTTGGGTTTCTACTTAAAACGTCTGGGTATTGCTTTTTCTAGTTTTTGAAGAGATGCATAAAGAAGGACTTTGGCATCAATATACAACACAAACATATAATTTGCATTTGTTTTGATTGGATGTAAACACAAAAATTATACAATAGGCTTTGTTTTTTGAAATTCATATATAAACTGAAAATAAGTTTCTCGAAGAGCTGTGACACTTGTGCAAGGCCATAAGGATGGATAAATCTGCTTCTTTCAGTCTATTAGACTCTGGTGTGCAGTGCTGAATGTTAAGAAGCAACTGTTATGTATTGTGGGATTTTATTTATTTATTTTCCCTTACTCTTGCAGAAGTTCCACCACGTGGTTTTCGGTACCACTGCCAGGCTGCAAGTGAGTATCAACAGGGGAAAAAGCAGGATTTAAGGGGATACAATTTCTTGGACTTAGCTTTACTCATATATATCCAAATGCTTTGCAAGTAGGTATAGTCAAGTTTCAAAGAGAAAGGAGTGACAAAGCAGCTTGCCAGAGTTGCTTTGAATATTTCCTAAACCTGTAAATGTCAGAGGGCTTCACCCAGATTTTTTTTTGTCAATAACAGAATTGTTTGTACTCTGCCTTCCTGCTTCTGTTTGCAGGTAGCTGCAGCATTTTCTTCTTGAATGAGACATCATGGCTTTAGATGTTTCCAGGCCTAGCTGAACAGAGCATCTTTGCATTGATGGCCTCTGTGTGTGTGTGTGTGTGTGTGTGTGTGTGTGTGTGAAGCACAAAGGTTTTAATACAATAACTCCAAGATACTGTTTTGTATTGAAAAAATTGAGTCTTGTGGTGCAGCATTACAGATGACAACAAAGTTAAACTATTTATATCGTGGTTGTGCCTGGCTTGGCCTGCCTTTATTCCATTGTGATTCTTAAGCAGCATTTATAGATTCCAGTTCTTTTCTATTACTGGCCTTCCTGCCCTTGTGCACAGAAGGACTGTACAGAAAGCCCACACGTTCTTCTGTCACATATTTAGATCATGGCCTTTTAAAAGGAGGCTGTGCACGTGTTCAGCCTAGACCCTCTGTTTTTTACTGGTGGAAGTGAGATATGGATTGCTTAGTCACAACTTCAACCATAGGGAACAAGTGGAGGACGTGTGTGTGTGTGTGTCTGTGTCTCTGTGTGTGCACGCGTGTGCTTGTATGTGGATACAAAGGAGGTGGAGTTGTATCTTTTAAGGAAACTGGACTGTGTGTAACTTTATTTTCTCCCTCTGCTTGCATTAGGTGATAACACTCATAAGATCCCTATATCTGGGTTTGAGCTGTCACGCGCTTGCTACCCCGTTGTCTTGCGTGAGCTTCTTGACTTTGTCCAGCCAGCTGGAGGAGCTTGGCCACGTTTCTACTGCAGGGTATGATCAAGGTCACAGTAAGGCGACTGCTGTAAAGCCTTTTGTTTAAATGAGTGGAAAATAAACATCCTATTCCAAGTTTTCATTCTTCATAGTTTCGATCCAAGAAGGAATGGCCTTCTCAGAGATGTTGGAGTGTGTATAAACTTCTTGAAAGTAACTGAAACTTTCTTTTTCTTTAGTGTGATGACAGATACAGAATCAACTGGTGCTTCAGGCGAATGGCTAGCTTGTCAGGTGATAAATATCAGTTTGTTGTTTTGTATTGTTGGGGTTTTTTTTACTTTTTTTTTCCCCCCTCAAGAAAGAAGGCCTGAAATTTTGGATAGCTCTGTCTGTTAGAAAGATTTAGATGGATTTGAGGTCCCAAAGATTTTTGCAAGTTTCATAAAAGCTGGCAGTGGTACCTTGAATTTTTTTATGTGGTTCTTTCTTTCTTCTCTTCACCTTTCCTGTCCCTCAGTAAAAGAATAAATCACTGACAGTACCACTACATGCAGTAAACTAACCAGATAGATAGTGCATTCACATCTCTAGTTTAAGAAGCACACACTGGCTTTTGTCCAGCCAGTTAAAGCACCATGGAGGCAGTAAGATTACTATGAAGGCATGGCAACAGATGGGAAAACTAAAGGCCTCTGAAGGAAGAAGACACAAATAGATTTGATGCAAAATTACTGTGGTGGAGAGAATTATGGAGCACCCTCCTAGGAAGCCAAATGTTATGCACTGTTACTGATAGAACAAGGCTTATTGAGGTTTGCAAGAGCTTTGAGGCTCTGGTAAGAGGCCATTATGGAGTGGCTGAGAAACAGGCAGACATTCTGTTCTGCTGACCTTCACTTTCTCCAATCTGTAGGCTTTGAGGGCCATCTGGAGCTTCTTAATGTGGAAGACCTGATAGTCGAACTGTACTGGAAGAAATTTCAAAAGGAGCCATCTAAGACTTGGGTGTGTAAAGAACTAGATGTCTTCCTGTGGGATTACTCCAGTAATACCAGGTACATTGGGGGGATTTTGGGAGAAATGAGCATTAGCCTGGCCTGTCTTGGTGCTCTGCATAAATACAGCTTGTTCCCTGGCAGACAGGTTTTATCAGCAAACCTTCTAAACAGAAGTTTAGAAGCTCCTGTCAGCATGAGAATAACTGGCAATGCAAAGCACTGTCTTTATCGAAAAGGAATATGAAGATATATGGCTTCCAGTGCTGAGTCTAGGGCCTAGTTTAAAGGAAGAAAAAAAGGGAGGGGGAATAAAAATACAGGATGGTATTTGACTGGAGGAGAGAGAGGAAAAAAAAGATTCAGATTAGAGGGAGACCTTAGCAAGAATGAGAAAATGGTTTGTTTTTAAAAAACAAATTGGCAGAGGAGAATAGTGATGCTTATATAATATGAGAAGCTATTTAACACTTTTAAGGCTGATATTAACAGTGTAAGTTTCTCACGTCGAATTCTCCTCTCCCTTTTTGGCTACTGCAACATCATGCTACTTAAGCAGAGCTCTTACCTCTTCCTGAGTCACCTAGATTTGAGTTATTTGAAGACTGATTCTCTGTGAAATGTTAGAAACACATTATGTGGTCATTGAACCAAGATCTCCTTAGTGCTTGCTCCAATTCTTTCTTGCTAGTTCAGCTCTTCTTGCTGATTAAAGATGTAGGTGCTTCTATAATAAACCTCAACTTAATTCCACGTAGGTGCAAGTGGCATGAAGAGAACGATATACTTTTCTGTGCTCTGGCATCCTGTAAGAAAATTGCGTGAGTATTGCAAGTGAACTGTCACTGTTACCATGACTTCTTAATTTGCTTTATTTTTTTTTCATTTTTGTCTCTGTCTTACTAACTTAATTGAGCCATGTAGTTCTAAATCCAGAATTTTATTTATTCCTTCTAGCCCCAGGACTTTGTTCTGTTTGTAGCTGTATAATTTGTATTTGTTTGGCTTAACAGCATGCTGTAAGCAGCAGCAACTAATGTAATGTCTGTGGTGATAATGTCCATCTTGGTTGGTAGTCATCCTTTCACAACTTCCACTTGAACCTGGAATGTTGAGGGGAAAAAATGCTATTTATGCAAGAACTTCACTATTTTCTTCAGAAGCTTAGTATGCCTGTTTGTGGTGGCAAAATCTAACCCATCTTTATTTTGGAAACTTATATACAGTTTCACATACAGTGTAGATATGTAAACTTTCTGTAACCTTTTTGGATGGGAGGAAGGGGCAAAAAGTAGTTTGCAGATGGGGAAATGCTATTTAAAATTTCAATCAATTGCAACAACATCATATGAGAGAGATAAGAATGAGCAATCTTTAATTTAAAAAGTTCTATTTTGCCTTGCTGTTGCTTTCCACACCTTTAACTGCTGGCATTTCATAGCTTGGAGAAGCAATGCTTTTTTAACATGATACATAGTTGTTGAGCAGATTGCTGCTTTTGCTGTGAAACTGTCTAGTTGTTAGGGTAATGTCCTTCTGCCCTGTCTTCTCCAAGCATCTTAGTCTGTGATTCCTTGTTTTTGCCTGTTGAAGAGCTAGGAATACCCTGCCTCTGTACATAGCCCATAAAGTCTAGTCCTCTTGATAAAACTTCTTTTTTGCTTTTTTTCTCCCCACCCCACTTTGAAGTTATTGTATCAGTAAATCTTTAGCTGGTGTGTATGGAGTTTCACTGACAGCAGCTCACCTTCCTCTTGAAGACTACGTTTCTCGTGACAGCACAAATGCCAAGATAGTGGTGCTGGATGCTGGACGTTTCCAGGTCAGATTCTTTAAATCGATATACTGATATTTGATGTTTCTAGTTAACCTAAACATTCAAAGCAGCCTTTTTCTTTTTTTTCTTTTCTTTTTTGAAATTTGCCAATTTCACATTAGCCATTTTCTCTTTGGATGTTGCTTTTTGGGGTGTGCTAGGTAGGTTGATTGGTTATTTATGTTAAAATTGCTTCAGGTCTTGATTTCAGGCTCTTCTGTGGCTATAGAGTCCTGCCTTAGTGCTGTCTCTGCAGTAAGCGGTGAGCACTAATTCATGTCTAACGCCTCTGCGAGAAGTCGGCCCGTGTTAGATGTGGTTGTCTTTGATTGCAGCTCAGAGCTATCTCGAGTAGTAGTGGTCGTGCTGTGTCCTCTGCTTTGGAGGACTCATCTGTTATTTTTGGTGTTTGTTGTTTTGTACAGAAGACGAAGACTAGGAGCTCTGGACATGACAGCCACCTCACTTCTGCAAGTCAAGATCAAGGATTCGTCCCTTCTGCTTGTGAGTCTGAGACCTTTTACAGGGAAAGAGGGTATTTAAACTTTCTCGTTATCGTGTTGCTACTTGTCAGATTTTTAAGCTCAGATGTCCTTTGTTCTTTTTCTGTCACATGGAGAAGTCTTTTTCATAGGCTTATATACATTTTGAGTCAAGTTCTTTAATGCAATTTATTTGCTGTTAAGTCAATTTACGTGCACATTCGGTTGGTACTTACTGTGTTACAATGCAGTTTATAAGCCGCTCATATAAAGCCTTCCTTTTGGAACTAGAATGGTTTTAATAGAGGGCATACAACCTCAGTCCCTCTGGGAAATTCTGAGAATTCTGGCTAATCTTCTGAGAAGAAAAGTGTACTAGACCAAGAACTGGAACAATTCAGAGTTTGCAGCTTATTTCCTGCATTAGAATACATACCACCTGAAACAGTTGCAACTATAAGTCATGGCATCGGAAATGAATTTGATGTTTTTATGGAGGTCAAAATTCCTGCCTCTGCTCAATAGCTCTAATATTAGATCTATTGAGTAGGTTGAACTGCAAAGCATATGGAAGATGACTCTATTGATTTATACAGGCTTTAAAGGCTGATTTGATTTGCAAAATATTTAATTTAATAGGTGGTTCTTCCTGTGGTGTGAAGAGTGCCCCTTACGGAACAAGTACCATGCGAGGAAGAGGAATAACTCGGTTGCTGAAAAGTGCATCTCATCCAACCAACTCTTTCAGTAATTGAAAGTCCACTTTACATCCAGGACAGCTGTGTAGTCTGTTTTTTCTTTTCAGAATAACCAGTAGTTTCTCCAGATCTGCAGTTTTTCATCTTCTATGCAACCCTTCACAGTTCAAATCCTTGTTTGAATGATAAAACTATTAACTGGATTTAAATAGAAAGAAAAAAACCCTTGGTTTCTGCCTACAAGAAGAATTACTGTGGAGGGACCTGACAATTACATTCTCTCTATAAAGTAGATACTGTGTTAGTTCTGTTTCTTAGTGCGTGGAGCAGAAATGGAAGATCAGATAGTACCAGTGAATTAGAATCGTTTAAAGACACATGAACCACTAAAGAAGTGATTTATTTCATCTTTAATAACCCTCATTCCTGCTTTTGTATGTGGAAGGTAGAATTTCAGTACAAAAATCCCTCCCCCAAAAATTAATGAGGAGGAGCAGTGGAGCCTTAATAGGTTGCATTAAGGGAATTATAAATCTAGTAGTCTGAAAGAATTGCTGATAATCTCTCTCTCCTACTCATTAAGAACTTGTGTATTCATTCAAAGCAGAAAAAAACCCAGACATTAAATGAGATATCTTGGGAAATGTGATGATGGTTTTATCCATCTGTTAATGTTCTTTTGGAGACACACACATTATATATCAGGAACAAGCACAATATGGATATTTTCTTTCCTTTGCATCATTTCTGCAGTTAAATTATGTCTATATTAGTATAAAATTAAACTCTCGGGAGTCTGATGATATTTTATTTCTGTTTGTTTGCTTAGTTGTTTTTCAATCAAATGGGAACAGGAGTCTGCAGGCATGATTTCCCCAAGTTTATTAGGATTGGAGTAGATACCAGTCGTAATTATTTGTGGGAAAATAGAAATTAGGAGAATGTGTAATATTACTGGAAAGTTAGGTTTTTAATCTTATGGAGGAAGGTATTTTAGGCTGGCTTTCCAAAGAATTCTAAAGAATTCTCTGCCTTTTTTTTTTTTTTTTTTTGAGCTGTTCCTACATTTTTTTCCTGAAATCTCTCCGGTTGTGAGATACTATTTCCCAAGTAACTGTGAGATGAAAATGTTTTACTTTCTGATTAAAAAGTAGAACTACAAATGATAAGGTGCTTTGTTACTTTGGATAATGGGGAGTTCCAGGGGGAGGAAAATAAAAGGTCCTCACATGTAAAACTTGAGCACATGGGCCAACATATTAGAAAAGATCAGTTGCCAATTTTGTTGGAAATCTGTTTCTGTAAGGACATTTTGAGATCCTTTTGCCAGTTCCTCAGGATCACTGAACCATTTGGCTGCTACGGTTTCCTTACTTGATTGAATTTTCTTATGTGATTCTGTTCTTGGTCCATTGAGGCTGTTCTACCTGTTGGGCTTCACTAGATGAGCAATCAAGTTTTTGAGACTTGGATCTCAAAATGAAGCACTTGGAAACATTTTAACAGGGTTAGAGCCGCTTAGTAGTGATGCAGGCTTATCTGCAAGTTGAAGAATTTTGCTCTAGTTTTAAGCATCTTAACTGACAACATTTCCAAACGCACAGTGTTGTAATCATTGAATTGTTTTCAGAAGTCAATGTTGTAATAAATGTTTCATGCTTCAGTTCTTATGTAGAAGAAACTACATGATTCCCCAGATATTTATTTGATCTAAGTACACTAACCTCAAAATATTTGTTTCTGTGTTCAGGTTGTTATGTAACTTGAAGATGGAAATCGAAAGTGTGACCAAAAATGGAAAAAGAGAGTTAAAGTTTCAGGACTTACTACCTTGTCAGTTGTACCTTAAATTAACAGGCATGTTTTGTAAGACCTCAATAGATGCTGCAAGTAGGTCAGTAACCATCCTGCTGTAATAGCCAACGTCCTGAGGTGTTACTGTAATGAAAACGGAACCAATAACACCAGCAGTTTGTTCACTAACTGCATATAGCTTATTGAATATTTTATGCTACATACATTAAGTGGAACCTTACTAGCTATTGGAGAATGATAGATAGTGGTCTCATTTTGGACCTTTATTTTGCTTGCTGTTGTGGAGTTTGAAACTTCAGTGTAATTCCTTGACAAGAAAAGAGTTTGATAACCATGGTTGGCGAATGCTCCTCTCCTTTAATGCAGAAGTGAAAAAGAAGAAAAGCTGTTCCTTGCAGCCTGAGCACACTCCTTCAAGTGCAAGGACTATTCCTTGTAAGGCACAGACTCTAGGTCTAAATCAGAGCAAAGTAAGAGATTATGGGAATTCTCTCCACTTGCATGACAAAATTCTTGAGGGGAAGTTAGCCGTGTAGATGCAAGCTAGCTTAGGGGCAGAGTTAGAGTGTTGCAGCCTGGATGCTTTAACATATGCTTTGCCCATGGTAAAAGTAACAGTAATGCACTGTTTTCTACATATGGATATATTTGTATGGTACAAATTTAACAGAAGAGAATTTGTAAACAAGGCATTTAACTGATTCAGGTAGACCTGACTCACTGCCCTCATAGTGTGGAGGTGGCACAGTCCAGTGACGTTAATGAGTAAAAAGTCATCCTGGTTTTGCACACACGTTACCAGGTTACAACTTTCTTCCTGTACAGTCAGCCAGCCAGGTGATTCAGTTCTGTGTTACTGCTTTCTAGGATGAACGCTCTGGCCAAGCAAGCAGTTTTGTAAGGCTCATGAACACGAAGGCAGTTGATGATAGAACTTTGCTAATCTAGTCTGATGTTAGCATGGTTAACTTGTAACGTGCATCTTTGGGATTCTTTTTACAGTGTGTGTAACATGCTGTGGGGAAGGGGGTGTGTGGGGAGTAAGCAGAAGTTACTGCTTCTATGTAGGAAAAAAATGTGAATTTTTTGTGTTATGCAGATGCGTTTCTGACTTATCACAAAACCACAGAATTACAGAATGGTAGAGTTTGGAAGGGACTTCTGGAGAGGTGTAATGCTCCTGCTCAAGCAAGGTAGCATACAGCACACACATCCAGGTGGATTTTGAGTATTTCTAGGGAAGGAGATGCCACAGTCTCTCTGGGCAATGTGCACCAGTGGTTTGTCACCCTCACATTTGAGAAGTTTTTCCTTGTATTCAGATGGAGACTCCTGTGTTTCAGTTTGTGTCCGTTGTCACTTTTTCTGTCACTGTCCACCCTTGAAAATAGTTCTGACCCATCTCCTTAAGATGCCTCTATATGCTGATAAGATCACCTCTTAGTCTTCAGATTAAACAGGCCCAGCTCTCTCACTCTGTCCTCGTAACAGATATGCTTCAGTCCCCTAATCATCTTTTTAAACTTCATTTGGACTCTCCCCACTTGTTGCGTGTCTCTCTTACCACCTACTCCTTTCAGTAAGCCATAGAACTGAGATATGCAGAATTTTTTTCTATTAGTCACCTTCTTCCAGATAAGAAAATTGATCCATACCTTGCATTCTGACTTAACATAAATGTTCTCTTATCTGTTCTTAATCTAGTACACTAATATCTGGATTTGATCTCATGAATTTGATTCAAAACTTTTGCTTCTGAACACTTGGAAGATGTTGAGAAAATTTTTGTGGGATTAATTGCTGGGGGGAGGGAACAAACCACTTTGGAACGTGCAAGTGTGTAAAGTTTCTGTAAGTGCTCACATTGCTGGGTTGTGGTAAACTTGACTCCTTGGTCCTTTTCCACAGCGGTGGTTTCCAGCAGGTCTGTGTCCAGCCTGGTCCTGGTGGGGTTATTCCTG
>JAUBOD010000165.1:536445-555282 GCA_032353885.1 Nothura maculosa
TCAGATCCAGACCACAGAGTGGGAACAACATTTATTGGATTGCAGCAGTTGCTCTATGACTAGGAACACTTGAGGCAGATAATTTGTTTAAAAAAAACCCTTATTTTTATCCACTTATTTTGGCCAAGAAAAAAGCAGAATTTTATACTTCAGTCTGCCTAGTCTCTGTTCATGCCTTCGCAGTTAAACAGGATGCATCCTCTGGAGCTACCCTGCCATAAGCAACCCGGTCTCTTACGTGGCATAACGCTGAGCGTGATGTTGCAGGACTCCTGGCCTACTCTGTTGGTCGAAGTGCAGATGTAGAAACCAGAGGTATCTGCCGAGACGTTCTTCAGAGTCAGCCGTTCTCCTGTTGCTAAACACAAACCCAGGGAAGGAAAAGAATTAGAGCAGGGAAGGAAATGGGGACAGAGGCTCGATCCGAGCCCAAGCTCATGGGAGCGAAGAGAAGTTATTAGAACTCATGAGTTGTTCTGCCCTGCTTGAAAGCTGGGGCAGCTAACTTCCTATGCTAGTCTCCAGGTTTTACTATGATTTATGGGAGGATAAATGGAAGTGTGTAGTTTTGACTGCTGGGAACACGTGAACATCCCTTTTAGAAAGAAAATTGTGGGTTGAGAGGTAAGGAAGTAGGCAACCTTAATAAAAGCTTGTTTGCAGCAGATAAATGGCAGCAAAGAGAGCACTTCTCTCTACTGAGAAATTTAAGATGGCCAAATTGGTAGCTGGCTTTGGGAAGTGACTGTCTTGTGAATTGACTTGTAATAGGGCAAAAAGTTCCTCAGTTCTGATTGTTACGACCAAGGAATGGAAATGCAGCGACTACGGCACGCTGCGATACGAGACATTTTCCACCCAACTTGACAGAGCTCGGAGCTTAGCTCCCTGAACGCTGAGGTTTTGTTTGCTGCATCTCCAGTTAATATTTATATGTGTAGTCCATGGTTGTTTTGTTTTGTTTTGTGATAAGGGTCCACATTCCTTGTTTAAGTGCACCAAGTTCTGACTATTTCCAATGGCTTTCAGGCTTTATTTTTCCCTGTGTGATTTCATTTCTTTCCAGCTTGCTCATGCAACAATTCTGTTCAGTTCTTTGCTGCCATCTAGTGCCAGATGGTAAAAGAGCAGGCAAACCAAATAACAACAGCCTCTGCATTCTTGTGTTCTATTTTTTCTAATCTCTACTTACTCTCTCTGCAAGCTCCACTTTTTTTTTTCCTTCAATGTGGTGTTTACAACTTTCAGAATTGCAATCCATTACTGGACTGCAAAACCTTGTAAATTAAATCAAAACTAATTGACTGGTGAGTCAAGCCAGAAGAATGTGGGTCAGACACCATCAATATTGGAATGGATTCAAACAGCATTTGTTACACTGTGTAGCACTGACACTTACTTAGCGCAAATCCTGAGAAACACATTGTTTGTAGTGACAGTAGAGCCTCCAACCACTGGGGGTAGGGGGAAGAAAGCAGCAGTCCCTACACTTACTGGACAACTGCCCCAGTGAAAATAAGCATAAATGGAAATGGATCAGAACAAACTTAGGTCCCCAGGAAGACCCGGCTGAAGGCAGCAGCAGTCCCCCATTGCTTTAGGAAGACAAATCAGTGTGGTCAGGGCTGTGTCTGATGCATTGGCACCACTCAGTGGCCACTCAAGTGAATAGTGTTCACCTGACACAAGGTTTGGATTTCAACTAGCACTTCTTTTACATAATTTATGCAAGAGTTACCCAGAGAGTCGAATATCCTATTGAGTCTGATCATATCTGTTTTATCTACATAGCAATGTTACAGTAGCTCAAACCAGAAGAGACAGATTCAAATGCACCCTCAGTCATGCAGCAGTAGAGCATACCGGGAAGAAATAGCATTGTTTAAAGCAATAAATATGAGTCCCTGCTATACTTTAGAGTATATATCCACTATATGTTACTATATGTCTACTATGTCACTACTACACTTCAAAGACTATTACACCCTCACTTCAGTATGAATACTGCTACCAGGTATCCTGTCATGGAAATCCTGTTTATTTTGTTCAGATTCTGACTTAAAGTAAAAGCAGATTAAATATTAGGGCCATATCCCTATATGGTGCTCCTGAAGAACTGCAGCCCTCTTCATTTGCAAAGCAAGAATGTTGTGTTTCTCACACCACCATCCTCTAGGTGCATAGTCATCTTCAGAAGGCGAGTAGCTTCCAGAACTAACTTTTCTTGCTTGCCTTCACTGCAGAAATTATCTAGACGTTGTTAACTGAGCTGAGCTATATGGACAAACCTGCTTTATCCAACCTGATTTATCCCATCTTATCCATAGCTACTGAGATGTACTTATTTGTGTAAAAAGAACACCTTTCTAAAATCCCGGTCAGAGTACTTCTTAGAAGAAAAAAAGTTTGTGTTTCTTTTTGAATTTGGAATTCAACACTTTTTTAATACCGATCTATAGAGAGCTTCAAGGCTTAGATTTTGCACTTCTCCTACCTCCCGGTGTTGGCAGTGCACGTAGCTGATTTTGTACATCATAGCTTTGCCAGGCGTACGTGGGTGCTGGAGACCCTTCATGGGAAACGCAGGTCAGATTGATTGTCTGCCCATATTCTGCTGTCCCCACAATCTTGCATTCTGGCTTGGATGGTGCAACTGAAGGAAGAAAAACAGAAATGTTTTAACCAGGTGCAGTCCTTTATTTCAACCCATCTTCTACATCTGTGTTGTTTGCTTGTTTGTTTTCTACACTAAACAGAAGCTAGCCTTGCACCTGCCATTTTTTTCTTGAAAGAACTGCAGTGGACTTCTGTATCTACGACTGATTTGTTTCTCCCTTCTTGATGCTTGTTAGTCAAAAGGTAATCATAAGGTGCTTTTATGGGATATCTCTGATCGTGTTGGGTAACTGATCCCTTGATATATAGAGTATGACAAGCCACAGGAGGAATGAGGAAGGCCCAAAAATGGGGGGTGAAGTTATTAAGAAACTGAACTTTACAACTCCAATGGATGATCTTTCCTCAAGTCAGGTATCTTGATCCAGGTATTGTTATTGTTAAGTTCTAGGTATTCCGGAAGATTTCTTAACAGTGAGCATGGCAGAGCACTGAAAAAAGTTGCCAAGAGAGGTTCTGAAGTCTCCTTCTCTGGAGATCTTCAAGACCCGTGGGGACGCAATCCGGTGACACGTGCTCTAGGTGACCCTGTGTGTGCAGGGAGGTTGGACTAGATGATGTCTAGAGGTCCCTTCCAACATTAAGGATTCTGTGATTCTATGATGTAAGGGAGGTGGATGCTCTCAACATATGTATGTCCTTATGTAGTAGTAAGAAAGATAGAAAAGGAATTTTGACTGACTGGGAACAGGTTGGGTTTTCTTTTTAATAGAAAATCTGTTGTCCAAAACAGTAAGGACACTTACTTAAATAACGCACACTGGGTTATCTAAATGATCTGGGGTTGTTTCCATCATGCTTACCAAGGACTAAAAGATCCATGAACGCAGTCTGCCTGGGAGGATCGTTCCGGAGACGAACACTGCATGCGAAGGTACCATTGTCTTCCATGACTGCTTCATTGAGGATGATGCTGATGTCTCCTTTCATCACTTCTCCAGGAAACTGTATACGATTCTCATAGCCCTTGCCATACTGTATAAGGCCATCAAAATACCTAGTGGCAAGATCATCCTACCAGAGAAGGAGGGAATTGAATCAGTCTTAATTACTTGTGTGTGACTTTACAGCCTAACTCCATGGATTAACCCATGCTTAAGAACAATCTGGAAAAGAGGACCTCAAACCTGCCCCAGTTTGCCAAAAAGCCCAGAATCATAAAAGCTCTGAAGTTTTTGTCTTTTAATGTCTATGTAGAATCCTCTTATCCTGTATCTCGAATCAGTGAGTTACTGATTTCTTTTGATGAGACTTTTTCACTTCTCTCCAAGACAGAACACAGTAAGACCTGTCTGAGGTACGTCAGTCACATTCCCTATGCCAATCTCTTGCTTTCCTCCAGTAAGAGTCTTCAGAAAAGAAACCCTTGACAGTTATTGCAAGATATCCAAAAGGTGCTTCACCTCTCACTAAATCTCAAGAAGTCAAAGAGAACTGCAGAGGTCTCTTATCTTCAATATACCCTGTGAAGATGGAAACCTTCAAGAATCTCTCATTGTACTAATTTCATCAACTTAAAGTATTTTATATAATATCTTAAGCAATATACATATAGTTTTTAGTAGCATATTTGCATATTTCACCTATGGTAAATCCACACAATACATATGTATTCTCAGTAGCCAGTTGGAAGACTGAAAGTAAAGAAAAGGGTGGGGGGCTAGCTCATGCAATAAAACTGTGGTAACTTCAACCTAGAATCAGAGTTTCTACTTGCTTAGTTCTGAGTTTAAATAAAGTCTTGCAGGAATGCTGTCTTCCAACACACATTCACGTAGTCCTACTTCGATCTCTTCTCTCCGCCAGTCTTGGATGACCTATCATATGATTCTTTATGAATCTTGATTTACCACTCTGGTGATTTTCCTCCAGACAACGAAGTCCCCAGCAGTGATCTCAGTCTCAGAGTTAAAATTACAGGGGAGAGTAGCATTTCTCCCTCGTGCCACCTCTACTTTCTTGACTGGTGTTTCCACAGTGAGGGCATGAACAGTTACCAGAACTAGGAAGAGAACAGATACTTTTGTCAACAAAATGAGTGAAATCTGTTTTTCTACATATTTACATGTTTGGTCCCTTTGGCTTTCCTATACAACACAGCAATCCCACATGCCCTCTGTTCTCCATGGCATTCCCCGCTGAGCAGGAGGCAATGTGGGCTGTGGTTGATTGGCTATGGGCAGTTGTTGCACAAGGTGACTCATAGCTAAACTGTCCTTTTCACACTCAATCCTCTCTTCACTACCTGGACATAAATGCCCAGGCAGTTTTTAAGGATGTCATTTTTGAGCCCTCCTTCAGTGCAAATGACACTGTCTGGCATGTACAAAGTATATAGAGGGAGACAAATGAGTATTTAATATGAGTATATCAACAGTCTTTGAGATGCAGGCTAAACTAAGAAATGGGTATTTTCAGATTTCTAGGCTGAAGGAAATTCTCTTATCAGATAACTTGTATCAAATCAAATCCATAAAGAATTCACATTTTGTGCTCAGGAATGAAAACATGTTCATGTGATACCTTGGACAGAGAAAAAGCTAGAAAAGAAGAGAATTTTAGCAAAATAAAGCCAATAATAATAATAAGCCCTTAGCTTTAAAAAATGAATCAGGTAATAATCACTTTTATTTGGGTATGGTAGCTTCTGCATGCGGCAAATTTTCACTGTTGGAGCTTTGGTTGTGCCCTGCCCTAGATGACCTTTGTGCCTGTGGTAGCCTGTGCTGAGAAGCTACCCCATTTCCCCTCACAGTTAGGACAGTTTTTCTAAGGTACGAGGCTGAATCATTCGAGATACCTAAGCCTACAACCAGCCCAGCAAAGCGCTGCACACTCCCTTCATTGTGTGGGGCACTCCCCTCAGAGAGGCTCTCCTGTCATGGAGTCCATAGGGAGGGTTGATCATTGGGCGGGGCACTCCCCTCACAGAGGTTCTCCTGTTCACGGAGTCCATAGGGAGGGTTGTGGAGGAGGGCAGAGCTATGCTCTGCCCCCACGTGAGGAGGGCAGGCTGTGGTAGTGAGGGCATCCTTTTAAATAACATGAATGGCAGGAGCCAAATGTCTTGTTGTCAGTGTCATGGGAATCACATCTGTCTTTTGCAAATCTCAGATGTTCCCCATGGCAAAGGGCCCTTTAAGTCTTTCCTTAGAAAACCACTGCATCTTGACAGGAATTTTGGTGAGAACACTGATATCAAGCAAACCTTTCTCCCCTCTCTATGTAGACCTCTCTCCTTATTGCCTGGCAGACATGTCTTCCTCACAGCTGTCTCAGAGCCAGCTTGGGACATTCTTAGAGCAAGTGAAAGCAAAGCAAGCGAGGGAAGCCGTTGGGGCAAAGTCCTTCTAGCAGTATTTTATTGCAGCCACTCCCAGGCCTTCCCCTGCTCTAGGACACCTAGTGCAAGGGCCATGTTTGCATAGCCACCAGTTCCCGACTGCATTTTTAATGATTCCCTTTGCATAGGAGACACCTGTAAAATCCTTCCAGTTGCTTATAGTAATTGGATAGAGAAACTCTTCTACATTTAGGGGAAAAACACCGTGGTCTATAGTGGGAGATGGAGCAAAAGCAGTATCACGATGCTTTTGCCACTACGAAACTGGTTCCACCAGGCCAGCATTCCTTGACAGGAGTTACTCACTCAGCCCTGAGGGAGAGAAGAAACTGCCCAACCCTAAGACCTCCCCTTACATAAAATTTTCTGTCTTCCAAATGGATGACTAAATCCTACAATAAATGAGATTTGGGGTATTACTTTTTCCCCAAAACATGTTTTCAGTGCAGTGTCACAAAATTGTTCAACCAAATAGCATGTGCTAGAGGAACAGTCCATAAGCAAAGTTACTAATTCATCTGTTGCTCCCGTCCTAAAGCCAGTCGTCTGATGTCCTCCCACTACTACTGATTTTTCCCCTCAACGACTTCTCCTTCTGGCTCTTATGAAAGCTGTGTGGTTTCATTTTGGTAAACCACCGACTTGTCCTCATTTCTTTCCTTCCCTTTTCTCAACACTTCACAGACAGTGACTGTTTTGAAAGTGGTGGTCAGTACCATATTGGTTTTTTTACTATCACTTGATCATTACCAATCTTGCTTTATCAAGTAGAACAATGAGATACTTATAGGTAACATAGTTACAAATTGAGGTCTGTTTTTCAGGTTTTTTTTTTAATGACAGTCTTATTTTATCATCTAAAGTGACAAAATCAGCTGACAAAAGCTGAACAGACAGAATTTCAAAGTAGCAGAGAAGTTGAATAGCCTGTATATTAGCAGAAGGATGGCATCATCTAGACTTAAGCCTTAAAATTACTATTTTTGTTAATATCTGGTATTTCTATATCATTTTAAAGGAAATTTTGAATTTTTTTTTCTGTCTTTGCTCGACTTATACCTTTGTTCTAGTCATAAAGGAAGAAGAAAGTAAAAATGATTTTTCTTTCACATTCCTTATAGAATAGCCGCTAATAAAAAGTATCAAAACACAGTGAAAAAAAACAGAGAGGCAAATTTGTTTCCTGAAAAAAAAAGCAGATTCTGATAAATTAAAACTATTAACACTATTTTGTCCAAGTTGTTCTGGCAAATGAGAAAAGCAGGAAAAGTTGAAATTTGTTTTAAAATGAACTTCTAAAAGGAAATGCTTTGATTTTGATTTTTCAGTACTTCAGAAAATATATGTAGCTTCATTCGCAAGTGGGAGGGAGAAAATCTCTTAAATGCAAAGTTATTTAGCATTAAAATGAACTACTTCAATTCAAAATGGCTGATCAGGACTTTTCATTCATCGAGATGGCCAAAGCATCAGTTATTCACACAGTTGCAGTGAAGAACTGCTCAGCAGAAGTCAGCCTGCGCTGAGATCCTCACACAGTTTGGTCTACACAGCTCTAGCATCCCAACATTACACTGAAATATGAGGGGAAGCTTCCCCATTCTGATGCAGTAATGAAACCTCCTGAACCTTCCTTTTTTTTTTTTTTTTTTTCCAAGGGCCAGTGGATTATCACTTGAGGTCTCTCACAGTAAGGAAGAGCTTTTCAAAACTGGTAGATGTGTGCTCAAAGAATTTACAAATCTGCAACATACCTAGCACTAGATGTGAGAATAATGAATAAGTAGAATAAATACCAAGAGGATGACACAACTTATATTCTGAACATCAATTCATGACCCAAGTCATGTGTCTTATATAGGTAGCATGTTCACTTTTTTCTAGTTACATTAATTTTTGTGAATGTTCTTCTTTCGGGTCTTACTGTTAAAGTAACATTTTCAGCATCTTTGGTTAAAAAAGAAAAAGCAATTTCTATATGAGTCACTCAGAACGTTTAGCAGCATTTTTGTGTCAGAAGACAACAGAGAGGTCAAAAAGCAGTGGCAATGGGATTTTAGGCCCTGCAGGGCAGAATGAAAGGCAGATCAGAGAGGGGATTCAGTGATAAAGGACAAGGATAAATTGTCTGATTTATATGTGTTGGTAGGGATTAGCGTGCATCCACTTGCCATGCATAATATATAGAAATCACAAGTCATATAGAAGCACATATAAAGAATAGGTGTAAACTTAGGAAGATATATGCTACATGCAGACTTATGTATATAGTAGTAAACTCCAAAGACTTCTCCACTTCCAATTGTAGAAGTTTCTTCTTCAGACACAAAGACTGTGTTTAATAGATGCCACTAAAATTATATTCTTAAAAACATTTTCCAGCGTCATGCCAAATAACATTCTTTCCCTGTTTCGGAAGTTGTCTTGTGGCTTTAGGAGATGCCTGTGAGTCTGGACGTTGAGTAGAGAAATGATAAACACATCTCTCTCATCATAAACATGCAAGAACTGTTACTAAACAGAAAAAGAAGCACACAAATTCCATTGCGATATTCTCGCTTGCTAGTGCTTTTTTCTTCTACCCAAACCTTGAGACATAACCATATTAGTACTCACCTGCACTGGAAATGAACAACTGAAGTTCCTTCATTCTCTTCCTATGCATCTCTCCTTAGTCTCACCAGGAAACCTTATGATTTTGAGGTAGTTAGATAAGCAAAGGGCTCTTGCTGAACACCAGCTTCACAGTTGCATCTCACGGTCACTTCCTCAATCTGCTTTAATACAGTCTTGGCCCATCCGCCACTCCCCCTCTGGACGGAATGACAAGCCAGATCACCAGTAGGCTTTGAAATCGCTTGCTGTTCTCTGCCCAAGGGGAGAGACAATACTTACAAACTCACCCTTCCTTCACCAATGAAACTACATTTCCCAGTTTCTCCTAGCACGCAGGTGTGTAAAGCAAGAGAAAAGGTAAACCAAAGGGCAAAGTGACTGGGAGTGTACCCTAGAATGACTGAAATCATGCATGTGATGACATATAACGATGGGAAATATATCTTATTCATCTCAAATATTTGTTAAAGGAGCCTAAGGCTAGACTTAACAAAGATACTCAAGTGTTTCACAATGCAGGTAGCTGCCTAGGTCCATGCTTTACAGAACTGAGGTACCTAATTCCATCTATTTCAAGTGCCTGCAAGAAAGCCTAATTTATGGTAATTTGGGGCCTAGATCTGAACTGAGATGAATTGCACCCCAGATGTTCTTGTGCCTACTGTATGATCATTAAGTATGTGGTTTGTACAGCTGGAGCATACACCAAAACCACTTTCTCCCTTTCCCTTCAAAAGATTGTTAGATAAACTAATCAACAGCTTGTAAGATGCTAACTACATACGCATATAGGCATATAGAAAGAAAGTCCAGCCACAGCTCCCATGTGACAGCACTTGGAAAAGTAGATGGAAGCTTGTAAAGTACAAGTTACTTGTGTATAACTGACAGAAGAATAGAGAGGACTCATGGCTGCTCCAGCAAATAGCTGACATTATACTTAATTGAATGCAGCTGGCTAATATGTCTTTTGAACTCTTTATTGCCAATAGACACCAAGAAGTATCTCCTCTAGGGTAGTCAGCTATGCTCCATTTCAAGTTATTTGAGAGATGGAGGCACTTTTATGGCATGAGTGATCATTTTAGGCATCTTAGAAAGGGGGAAAGCATAATTTTCAGATAAAATATATCACACTCAAAATGTATTTATAATATTAGTTCTGTATTGATTTTAAATGGAGGCTACCTCAAAAGTGTGTGTCTACAGTGTGGATGTTCCCATTTGATATGTTGTCTGTATCTGAAGAACATTGGAAGTGAAAGAAACGGCATCAACGTACACCATCTGCCCATACATACTTTGTTTGGTAATTCTCAGCTCTGTACATAAGAACTCTGAACATTCACTAAAAGATTTTGGTCACAGTGTCTAACAGGTATCATACAATTATCCTCTTTGCAGAAATGAGATTTCCACTATCATTTGTATGGCTCCTGTATTCTCCCCAGTAATTCAAAAGCCACTTGCTTGATTTCAACTATAGTTGGCAGATGGGTAGCAATCTGAAACATGTGAAGTTCCTTTCAGTCTCATAAAAATAAGCAGCTGGAAGAAGAGAGAAATCTAAATTAATGGTACCTCTTAGGAATAATCATTCCATTCCAAGAATTTGTGCTTGAGCGACCAGTGCATGCTAACCATGGTCATCTCATCTTTTGTTATGGCATAGAGGAAAGTCACAGGGGCAAAAGCTGATGGCCATGTGAGAAACATTTACTGGGCTAAAGGCCCTGGACTACTGAACATGCATCCATTGGTAAACAGGCTTGTTAGAACCACTGCTTATGTAATATCTTGGCTAACTTGGGTTTTCTGAACATTAGCAAATGGCTAATCAGAAAATACAGTAGAAATAAGTTGCAGTTTAGCTGAAAGTAATGCCTGTAACTATTATTTCTCAAATACCTAAAAAAAGCTCTGAGTTTAATAACCCTACTTTCTAAAAGATGGTATGTGTTTGTTGATAACCCTGAAACAAAAGCATTATTCTCACATAAATTTGTCATTTAAATTGTAGAAGTAATAATGTGTGTCATCTCCAACTGTATTGGAGTGTATCTTGTTCCATTATGCTGGAAGGAGGGAGGAAGATTGCCTGTTGCCTAATGGTCTATAACTTGGAAGGCTGCCTTAATTGGTATCAGTGCTAGCTTCACTGAGGGACGAGTTTTACCCTGTTTCTATCAGTCATTTGGTTGCATCGTAAATAAATAAGTTGTTGCTGACACGGCTAAAGCCCCACTGTTTTGGAAATTTATCTAAATGAAACTGGTTTTCCAGCCTATGCTTCACCAGCCAGATGATTACATAAATCTGTTTTTAAGCCAGTTGTTTAGATGAACTTTATTTATTGCTTTTGTTAGTTATTTAGGCACAGAGTGGAAAGGATATTTAGGCACTTAAATCCTATCACTCCTTTCTGACAATTCTTTGTTCTGGACCACAGGAAATTTTGATATATGTGGGAGGCAAATGTACAGTTTATTCCTTTGGAAGTTTGTAGAACTGTCCTCTCATTGATGGTGGCCAGAGAGAAAGATTAACTCCATTGATGATTTTAAGAGATTTTAATTTTAAGTATACTTTTGTATTGACTTTCTTGTTTAGTATGACCAGAAAAATCATACCAGAAGTTTACTACACTCATGGACATGCACATCATCCTTGCAAGCACTGCTATAAGTACTTGTAACACTGCCAAAGCCTTGCCATAGAGGCTCACACAGGCCTCTGTATTAGCACAGACACATGCGGCCTTCTCAATCACTCACTTCTTGTGCAATGTAAGACTTCAAAGTCTTGATATTACTGATTAATAACAAATATCAAACCAATTAAATGATGCTATTTTCTTTTAAGTTTTTATGTTCTATATGCTCTTTAACAAAGACTTCTATTGTCCTTGCCTTTGTCTTCAATGGCCATCTTGAACCTACAAAGCAACAACTTGCAATAAGCAGTGAGGAAGAGTTGCCAGCCTACCTGCTGGCGTGTATTCTCCACAAGTTCATAGCACCTGCAGAAGCTGCCTGCATCTCCACATGTGAACAGTCATGGTGAGCACAGCAGCATTTTCAAGTCCCTCCATCATCCACTGCTGCAGTTGTATTCTGAAAGATGCAAGAACAACATTTTCAGAAGCAGCTGAGTGAGTGACTTACAGGCCGGATGCCTAAAAGTGTGTTTTCTTTCCATTCAGATCCTTTAAAATCTCTGCTGTTGTGAAGAGATAGGCAAACTTCCTTAGATCACTTCCTGCCTCAAACAGTAGCAGGTAATAAGCACACATGCTGCTTATCATCACAGAAGTGACATGGAACTATTTGCGTTACCCAGAATTTTGACTAAGACTTGCATTGCCCAGAAGAGACACCAATACAAGCCATCCTCCTTTAGTATTTGAAACCATTAGGATCCATCCAAATCTGTAGTCTGTAACCCATTGCTTCCTTTGGTGTGACACTCAGGATACAATATACCACTTTTTCCTCTTTCTGCTTGTCCACCTATCAAAAACATGCTTAAGACAAGCCTGAGCTATATGAGCCCAGAGACAAGAGTGGCTGTTTCCTCCCTGCCCTGATGTGGTATCCCTGCAGATGTGTCCCCATTCCCACATGGGGATGCAGCATCCCAGTAAGAGGCAAGCAGCAATGCACTCCTCCCCTTAGCATTACGCAGCAGCAAATGTGCCTGTGATATGAGATACACCAGTCCTCTTTTCCACTTTAGTTCTTATTTGCTCATGTGCTTGTAAAAGAAATCAACAGGTGGACGTTTTTGCGTGGTTCGGAAGAGAAGCCACCAGGACAGGTAAACAGATTTTAGCTTTTATCTGATTCTGCTATGGACTAGCTTGGTCTGAGCTTTGCTGGGGAGTCAGCCAATTGGAAGTTACAGTTTCTTGTTTGAAAACACATGAGGAAGATGCAGTGTCCCTTGGTCTTAACCCTGCTAAAAAGGAGAATCAGCTGTGGTCGCTTGCTTCCAGTGACTTTAAAGCGGCATATTTCATACTGTATTTCACAAGCACCTTAGAGGTTGTACCAGCATTTCAGATTTGCTTAGTGGGGAGTTGGTTGCTTGGGGGCTGCTTGCAGGCCCAGGTTCATTCCTCTGTCTCTAGATCGTTCTCTGAGTGCCTCCCACAATGAAAATGTCAGAGGATCCAGCCAGCAGGGAAAGAGTTAAACACTTGACCAACTGCAGTCTATGAGGCCTGGAATTCTTTCCCCATGCAATCCAGCAGCCAGCGTCAGGACAACACTATATTTAGAAAGCTGATAAAGGTTTGGTGCTGACAGTTGTCCTGCCCCTCGATGAAGAAGCCACAGAAAGAGAGAGAGGGCAGCTGATTTCTCTCTTCCTAATTCGATTTCCTGCCAAATTTCTTGCCCTTTTTACTGGACTCCACTGCTGTGCCTTAGACAGCAACCTGCCACTTTTCCAGTGGATACTGGCGGTAAGTGCTCTTTCCTTGCCTCCCTGCTTGCTGCCTCCGTAAGCGACGACCACCGCTCAGCCCCCTTTTACGGAACATGGCTGCGTTCCTCGTGTGTGAGAGCAGCTGCGCAGGCACCTCAGAGGCCTGCGGGCTGGCAGGACCCTCTCTCTGAAACCAGAGGGAGTAACTGCTACTACTTTTTCATGTTCCTAATGTAATAACAGCCCCCGTCACTATCCTGTGTGCAGTTTGGTGTACCGGGTGGCTATGGTGAGCTCACGGACAGGCATTCCAGGTGCTTACAGCTGGCTGAAGGCAAGGGTTTGGGCTTTATCTTTAGGAGTTTTTTGCTTTGGGGAGGTAAGGTCTCATGTTTCTTGGCTCTGACGCTCTACGACTCTCTTACTCCCATTCTGGCTGGATACAGCTCCTTCTAGAGACCGTCCATGGTCTGAGCTAGCCAAGGGTGGGATTGAGTTTCTCCCCTACCACCCCTTGCTTCCAGGCCTTCCTGCCTGCTTACTCATGGGCAAGAAGGGCACTGGCATGTCCTGGGAAGCAGCCAGGGAGCTGCACGAGGCCATGGGAATGCAGGGCACCCCGGCAGACAAGTCAATGTGACTGACTCGCAGCAAAGGCTTCTCGCACAGTTTTGTCCTCTGCCTCTCTCCCGCTCAGAGCCCTTTCTGTTGTACCAGCCTCCAGCACAGATCTTCCCTGTTACCTGCAGAAGCAGAGCCCAGCAACAATGACCCGTGTTGTGCCTGTGCAGCTAGGGATGTTGTACAGCTTTGTGGCCCCTGTATGGACTCCTGTCATGGTGCTCTGCTTGTGTTCTAGGAAACCCTCTCACAGCTGCCATGGCGAGCAGCAGAGATGCAGGCGACGAGCAAGTCGTGCCGGATGAAGAGGAACAGAGATCGGATGTGAAGGCGGTGCAGGCCCACTACCTCCGCAGCCCTTCCCCCAGCCGGTGAGTGTGTCTGCTGCCGGGGCTGCCTTGCTCCCCCAGCAGCACATAGTATATTGCTTGGCTTTTCTTCCCATCCACTTGGATATAAAATAAAATAAAATAAAATAAAATAAAATAAAATAAAATAAATAAAATGGGCTTCCCTTCCCTCCCTGAGCCTGGAGGTTAGCGTGCCAGCACAGTCCATGCAGCAGGGTGACACACTTCAGAGAGAGGACTCTCACACTGTTTATTCCATGCAGCTGGGCCTGCATACGCACACAGGCATCTCTGCTTATCTTCTCTTCCCCATCACATCCTCTTACATTGACCCTCCTGTTAAAATTTCAGGTCTGGATTTCAAATGTTTTCAATATCAGCCTGTATTTCAGTCTGTTAGAAGGAGCAGTATTAGCTCTTAAGTGCCTTAGAAAGGCTGCAGTAGAAATCAAGTTTGAAAAGAACCTACCTTGGTAGACCCCAAGTAGGCTATAAAATGGTTCCCATTAAGATCTGTGGGGCACTGCAGCAAAATGAAGATAAAGTGCTATTTCATTTAACGAATGTATTTTTAAAATGTCTAGGAAGTTCAAGGGCTCACATAAATTAAAATTATGTATTGATCTTTATAAATCACTCTCTGTCTGATGATCAGTCATTCAATATAAGCAGAAGCCCCTCTGCCTTGCCTTGCCTTGCCTTCTCTTCCTTTCCTCCATTTTCTTTCTTTTGCTGTCCACACTACACATAACCATAACAACTGTAAAGACCCTTCTGATCAAAGGGAAGCCTTGGAAGCATCCCAGCTTTGAGACAGCAGCTGTGCATCCATATACCATGGATGCGAGGGACAGTACTGGCAAAATTTGTTGAGGCTGTGGCAGCTCCTTATTGCCACCTTCTCTTGCTTTGTGGAGATATGAGACAGTCCTTGCAGTAGGGGGAACTGAAGGCTGCAAATTTGCTTCAACTTCTGCAAAAAAAAGCTGAACCCCTCTATTGCTTATCTCACCCCTCTTTTGCTTATCTCATAAACTCCCTAAACAGCTAGAAAAGAATTATTTTTAGTCACTGTTGACAAGTGCTGGAACCCAACCAACTAACCTAGGCAGTCCTGCTAAGCAGGTTACAGGTGGCTGTCTTCCATTTTGTGTTAGCAGAATGAAATGCACTTTATCTAACCAGACATTTTCTGTGCACTGAGACTGCACATAAATCACCCACTCTCTTCTGGTTCAGTCAAACAAAAACAAACAATGCATCCCAAGTACAGCATCACAAGACAGCTTATGTGATGGTGACAAACTTGTATTGATGATATGTACGCTCTCTTCAGAGGGAAATGTAAGCAGATTGTATGTAAAATATTTTGTGAACATGTGTCTAAATAAGAACAGAAGACTTGCTTGGACTGTATAGGTGGTCCCAGATGGGAATATATTTGTTTTCAGGATTGTGGCCTTTTTTTTTTTGATCAACAGAAACTTGTGTAAATCTCTCTGTGAGCCAAAGAACTATCTGGAAAGCTGTTTGTGGTTTTCATAGTTGTTTCTGACAACCAGCTGTGTGACACAGCACTATGTGACAGCAGCAACTGATCACAGATTTGTGCTATGAAGTAAATAGAGTTGCAAGTACTTATGAAGAAATTTACAACCTGTAGTACATATATTTGTACTGCAACTCTTGGTAACTCAACCCTTGGATACTTGCAGACAATTAGCTAACAGAAAAACAGTGCCAGTTTTCCAGCATAATTCATTTTGAATTGTTGAAATTATTGAAATATTATCTAGTTAGGATCATATTTATGATTGTCTTTCTGTATTGAAGCCACTTGCACGATTATTCCCCATGATCCATCCACCTCCCAGTTTCAAACCAGCCACGTATCATCTCTACGCAAAACCTCCTCCGCAAGTCTGTTCTCGTGCATGTCTCTTACGCTGTCCTCAACTCCTTTTCCATGGAACCTGTCTTGGCATCATGCAAACTCTTACATATTTGAAGCCTATTGCACCATCCTGGAAATTGTTGTGGGGGAAGCAGGAAGGAGAAGTGGGTCTTTGTAGACACAAAGGTTCATCAGAGGATCCTCTCTGCCACAATTTCTTCCTGCACTCTTCTGGAATGGGTGAAGAGGGCTGCAGTGTTGAGTGCAGTGTTGAGCAGTGAAGAGTGCTGGAGATGGGGCCCTAGTGGAGGGCATTTGCCTAACAGGAGGTGTGGTTGGTTGGCAGATACTCGATGGTATCAGACACCGATACAGAGAGCATCTTCATGGAGCCAATCCATCTGTCGTCTGCTGTGGCTGCCAAACAAATAATCCATGAAGGTAAGAGGAGGAAGATAACAGAAATATGTAGGTAATAGAGACTTGACTTGTACTTGTTTTGCCTTTTTCATCTAGAAATCTTAAAATGCCAGATAAGCCTTTATGAGCAAACTACACATGAGCTAGATATGAAAAAAATACAAAGAAATGCCATTGTGTAGATAGGTTTGGTAGCTTCCATTGAAGTTGTGAAGTGAATCTCTTGCAGCATCATGTACTGCTGTGGCAGGTACAGTTTGATTACTAGCTGCTAGTTGTAACAAGCTGTCTTCTGCTATTCCTGTGGGATTGGAGCCAGTGTGCTCTTAGCTCCAAGATCTTTGGCCAGTGTGGGTCTCTGAAGTGAGAGGAAAGTGTAATATGCTGTTCCCATCACCAACTACCTTAAGGCTACCTGGTAAATGTACACATGTCCAAATGTCCACATTTCAGTTAGAATAGTGTGATGCTTCTGGGGAAAATGTAAGCCACAAGAGTTGTCTCAGGGACAAAGAAAGGTAGGTCATATATTTCCTTTGTTTTTACATGCTTTTAGTTACAATGTCAGTTTATTCCAGAACTGAAAACAAAGGATGTCAAAGTAGATGTAGTGTGTCCTGGGATGTTAGAGTCTGCGAAACAGTTGATGGTGGAAGACCTTTACAACCGAGTTAAGGAAAAGATTGATGACACCAGCTTGTTCAACACACCATGTGTGATGGACTTGCAGAGGGCACTCGTGAAAGACAGGCTTGAGACCCCCAGGGATGCGGTGGACGAAGTCTGGCCTAACATCTTCATAGCAGAAAAGTAAGTGTCAACTTTTGTCATCGAGTTTCACAAGATTCTTAGTGAAGGGTCAGATGAAACCATGAAAGGCATAACACATATTACATATATCTAATACCTTTCATCCCTAGAGAGCCCAAAGGTGTTTTTCAGAATATGCTCACCAAGATTGCTGTGCGCTGAGAAGCAAGCACTATTAGAATAGAATTCAACAGCTTTTCTATGCTATTTTAGTGCTTCAAACAATTTAGGAATGAAAAATGGATGTAAGCTCCAAATTAAACTCTTCTGATTGGACTTTTGCCCTGAAAAAAAAAAAGAGAGACTAAAGTCACCTTATTATATAAAAGAGTGGAAAATAAATACCATAGCAAATACTGAATGGAAATGGCTAAATGTTATGAACCATGGCTCAGCTGTCTGAGACACCTGTGCATGTGACCAGGAAAGAATTAGAAGAGAATATAATATAAAACATCAATTATGGGCTGATAAAAAGTAGAGAAATGAATAAATAGCCTGAACCTAAGACGGCAGGATGAGTTTTAAATCACGCTAAAGTGGAACTGAGCATGTAGCTATACTGGTGAGAGCAAGTTTCTTATTTTCTTTTCCAAATGAATATTGGAGAGAAATATCTGTACAACTCTCGAAGAACCTTAGAGCTGAGAGGAGCAGCATGTTAGATAAGTAGCCCAGATTGCGAATTCTGTAGCACTTGCAGCAGACAGCTTTTTTCCTACCCCAAAATAGGAAGACCAATATCTAACATCTCCTTTTCTTTCTTGAAGAAGTGTTGCAGTGAACAAAAGCCGTTTGAAGAGACTGGGGATCACTCATGTCTTGAATGCAGCTCACGGAACAGGTGTATACACAGGACCAGGTTTTTACAATGGTCTGAATATCCAGTACCTGGGCATTGAAGTAGATGATTTTCCAGATATAGATATTTCCAAACACTTCCGTCCAGCTGCTGAATTTGTGGATGAAGCACTGCTAACTTACAGAGGTAAGAGGGAAAGACTGTACTGGGTCTAGAATGCTTGAGAATTAATGTCTTGAAATGTTACTGTAATAAAAAGTACCACATTTGTAGTTGGGCAGAAAGGGTATTTATCTTTACATGCAGGTATGGTGAGGCTAACAAAGCCTCACCTGCACTCTCTTCGTACTTCAGGTTTTCTTTCTAAGTGTAATTTGCTATTACATTTATTTAAAAAAATCCTTCATGCCAAAGCTTAGTTTTGCCACAAATGCAGTTTCTGTGTTACCATGAAATACAGCAGATTCTCAGCTTTGATGCTAGCTCTTGCAGGCAGTGTTTACAGAATTGTGGGTCCCAGTAGTTTGGAGATTATCAGAGTCAAAATCAGCTCTGTTGTGCTAGTTGCGTGATCCTACTGATTCTGAGATAACATGACACGATATGACTCTTTCCTGCAGCCAATATGCAGGTAACTGTTTAATTGAACCTTGCAAAATAGCAAATATGTAATTAAATTAATCTAAAATCGTGTTTAAGTTAGTCCTTTAACATGCCTGATAAAAATTATTTACTTATCAACCCAACACCTTCCTGGAGGCTAGTATTAATTTCTTCTTTTTCACATCTAGAGAAACTGTTCCATGGAGAGTTTTAATGTGTTAGCCTACGCTACCCAACAGGAATGCTGTATTTCTTGTCTTTCTAATTCTTGCTA
>JAUBOD010000165.1:555382-567954 GCA_032353885.1 Nothura maculosa
TCCATGGAGAGTTTTAATGTGTTAGCCTACGCTACCCAACAGGAATGCTGTATTTCTTGTCTTTCTAATTCTTGCTAATAATCTGTGCAATTATTTGGGGAAGTGACAATATAGGGAAAAATATGAATATTTTGTTATTCTAGAACATGCATGTCCACAGCTCTTGCAACTACCGTGCTTGCTTCCTATGCATATCTATCCACATTTTTATTAAGACAAAACAAAGAAAACTAGCAAGAAACCTTTAGTATTGGTGTCAGTTACTGAAACATGTAATCTGATTTTCAACAGTATTGAGAAAAAGCCTTTTTGCCACCTATCAGAGCGATCTCTCTACGTTATTGGAAATAGCTAATTACTTTTATATTCAACATCTGCAGGCAAAATCCTTGTCAGCAGTGAAATGGGAATCAGTCGCTCAGCTGTGCTGGTGGCTGCTTACCTGATGATCTACCACCATATGACCATTCTGCAAGCGCTCATGACTTTGAGGAAGAAGCGTGCCATTTATCCCAACGATGGCTTCCTCAAGCAGCTAAGAGAGCTCAATGAGCAATTGTTGGAGGAACGAGAGCTGGAGAATACTGGAGATGATGAACTCACTCCCAGTCAAAGTCCTGTTGTCCACGCAAGTACTTCTTCCCAGCTATCTGGATTTGGGGACTCAGAAAGCATCAAGGGAGCCAAAGCACACTCTATCATAGTAGAAGAAGAAGACACCAGCAGCCTGCTGGGTAGTCTCATGAGCTCTCCATCAGTGGGAAAAGCTAGCTGGGCTTCCAAACATTCCACCCTCATCAGTGAGGAGGAAGAGGAACAGCTGTATGAGGAATGGAGGAAGAAACAAGGCCTACCTGCAAAGGAGCTAGCAACTAACCACGGCAGGCAGACATCCCCAAAGCTTCTGGCTCAGGAAGGAGAACAATCTGAGGAGGATGTGGAACAGATAATCCATGATTGGCAGCGCAGAAATGAGAAGTACCAAATGGAGGATGGAGACTTCAGCATGGGAGGAAGAGATTACCCGCCAGGGGAATTCAGTGATGTTGAGAGCGTGAGTAGTCTTGAGATCCGAACTCTCAAACAACAGCTGGAAGCCAGTAGCTGTAATAGGATGAGAAGGAGCCGCACAGGCTCTCTTTCTTCTGAGAGCACTTGGGACATGTGGAACCAGAGACTTCTGGAGATTGAGAAAGAAGCCACACAGAGGTATCATTCTAAGAATAAAAGCAATGGGGAGAGCTGGTCCTCCAAAACAGAAAGCAGGGAGAGGGATGTGGACGAGGAGAGCGTATTTTCAGACTGTAGCTCCTTTTACAACTTCTGCCAAAAGAACAAAGACAAGCTGACTCCTCTGGAGAGGTGGAAGGTCAAAAGGATCCAGTTTGGCTTTCACAAGAAGGATTTGGAATCATCGTCATCTTCTGCTCCATCTCCAGCTGAAGATGGCAGCCAGACTGGTGGAGAAGTGACAGAAGGGAAGAGCTTGTCAGATATTAACCTATCTGCTTACCAGGCTTGGAAAATGAAGCGTCAGAAAAAGCTGGGCAGTGAAAGCAAGGAGGAGTTTGTGGAACTTGCCAAAAGTGAGGATTCTGCTTCAGCCAAAAAGAAGCAGAGGCGAGCAGAGCTCCTTGAACGTTCAAAGAAAATCTTGGAAGAGAGCCAGTCCATGTGCAGCTGGGAGACAGACAGTGCAATGAGTGGGAGTATCCCTCTGTCAGCTTTCTGGCCCTCTGCACCTTCTGCAAGTGGTACTGAAGATGCATCTTCTGCCTGCAGCATGCAGACAAATCCCTCATCTCTGTCCCAGGCCAGGAGTGCTGCTGGGGCAGCACGACCCCAGACACCAAGTGTACCGCTCCCTAACCTCCCACTTGGCCCAGGTGACACAATATCCATGGCAAGCATTCAGAACTGGATTGCTAATGTGGTCAGTGAAACCATTGCTCAGAAGCAAAATGAAATCCTGATGCTGTCCCGTCCTCCTTCTGCAATGGCCTCCAGTGTAATGTCAGGAGACCTTAGCAGGCATGTGGATGATGATAAAGTTTCCCTTCTCAGTGCTCAGAGTGGCGTGTCCCTTGCTACCTCTCGGTGCCGCCAGCAGGAGATGCAGAGGGCTGAGTCTCAGTCTGTCTTGTCTTGCAATACCTCAGTGAGTGCAAGAACAGAAGGGACTGGTTCAAACAAGAAGGTAACACAGACAAGCAAACCACTGTACAGCCTCTTTGCCGATGATGTTGACTTGAAGAAACTCAGGAGGAAGGAGAAGGAGATGCAAATGGAAATGAGAGAGAAAATGTCAGATTATCAGGTTGAAAAGGTGGTCAGAGACAACAAACGCAGTACTTTATTTAAAAAAAGGGTGGCCAAAGGAGAGGAAAGTGAAAATGAAGATGACACAGAGAGCACATCAGGTAGCCACAAACACTCCTTCCAAGCACATCTTGACAGAACCGACAGGGCAGTTGCTCTTTCCAGTCAATTTGCAAATGCAAGTGCACTGAAGTCTGAGGTAGAGACTGACATTACCAAGTGGCTGAGTGGTCTAAAAGAAAGAGAACCATCATATAATGGTCAAAGTGAGAAGGCTGGAGAAAAATACAACAGATCATCCAAAGTTAGAGAGATGGATTCTGAAACATCCAGTTACAGATTCTGCAGATCCCAAAGAGAAGAGCTAAATAGCTCATCTTCCTACGAGTCAAAAGGAGATTCACTGAGAACCATGTCAAGGTTTTCTTCTGCATCTGAAAGAGAGGACAAAAAGATGTATAAGTTCACAAGGTCAAGGGTCAGTGAAACAAGTTCAGGAGGAAAGAGCCCAGATCTGTGTGATTTCAGACGAACACCTGAACCATCCTTTGACTCTGAATCCGCTGATCCGTCTACACAGAGCCGAGTTAGATCTCATCGTGTGGAGGAATGTGAAGAGGAGGCCAGGTCAGACATGTCAGAATTTGGAGCTAAGAGAAAGTTTACCCAAAGCTTTTCAAAGTCTGAGGAGGATGGAAAGAAAGAGGCAAAAGTGGAACAAAGTGAAGAGAGATTTGCATCAAGGGAGTTCTCGCAGTACAGGAGACGCATTCGTAAAGAAGAGGAAGAAGAAGAAGAGATGGATGATGATGCTATTATTGCTGCTTGGAGAAGCAGACTAGAAGAAACTACTGCAAAGCTCCGTCGGAGAAAGGAAGAGTGACCAAAGATCAGATTATAGGAACACAAACAGAGTCACAGAGCCCCAGAATCACTCATCATTATATTTCTAATAATCCTTTGTGGTTTGTAGGGCATTTCCTGCAGATATTTCTCTTCTCTTAATCAAAAGCTGTAAAGGGAGGAGGTCAAGTTTTGGAAGTGTTTGTGGTTTGTGAGAAAGATGATGCTACTATTAAATGATCAATGTAGGTAGGATCGCAAAGGTAGAAGCCATTAGGAGCCAGAGGACGTTTCAGCAGCAAGAGCAAGTAATGGTGGCACACCTCAATTCAAAAGACCAATCACATCCCATTTTTGGTATTTCAATTTCCTAGCCTTGTTAAAGACTGGACATATTTTTTTCTAGGATCCTTTTGATCATAAATGGGAGAAGCCAACAGCCTTTTCTAGCAACTCGAAGAATGTTCCTTCCTTAATCAGTTTTACTTTATTCCACTGAGAAGATATTGCCAAGCAGGCTTCATTTTCTCTACCAGCTTAGGAATGTCTACAGAGCTAAGACAGTTCAGGCGAATACATGCACATGAGATACATGAAACAAGAAAATGCCTCATTTTTATTACAAGTTCAAAACAGTAATTTATGTATTCATGTGGTACTATTGTTCTGTATTAGATGGAGTCACCTTTACTCCAGAATGATTGGTGCATGCTGATAACTTTGCATCAGCAATAGGAAAGATGTTGTACTACTAACAGACATCTAAAATTATGTTCTGATCACTCTAAAGAGATAGAGTTAGCATTAGGATTACCACTAGATTAGGGTGGGTTTCTGCAGCACCGATTTCAGTTTGTTGTATGAATGCAGCTAAGCCTGTGCTTTTATGTCTATGATCATATTGTCATGTAGCCTTTTCAAGATTCTTGCCTTAAAAGAAAAGAGTGATAAGCAAACTGACTTCTTATAATGAAATGATGTATAGTTAAAGCTTTGGTAAGAAGGCACCAGGCAAAGACTTATCTATTTACCTCAGGATAAAACGTATGTCTGATGAATGCAGTACTTCAAAACTAATTTTTAGGAAATGGTAGATTTAGTTTGCCTAAGTAACATGCAGTTTGTGAGCTCAGAGCCCATTTTGAGAGTGAAGGGAATAGTGCCTGTGTTGACATAGTGCAGAGCTGTGGGTCAGAGCCCTTCTGCAAAGCCCCATGAGCCGAGTTCGGGGTGACGCACAGCTCTGCCAGCTCTGCCCAGCAGCCTTGTGGGGCTGCTGCGCCTTTGATACATCACAGCATTCAACTCCCTACCACTAGCCAACATCCTCCAGCCCTCTCTTGAAACAGCCAGGCCAGTTTTTCCAAAATGGAATCATCTGCTCCCTCTCCTGTAGGGACTGCATTTTGAAACCCTCTGGCACAGCTGTCTGTGAAACAAAGAGCAATGGAGGGATGATGCATCAGAGCATCCCTGCGCTTCCTTAGTAGTTTTGTCTTGCCGTCGGGTTGCCGTCTCCCTGCCCTCTCACTGGCATGTGCAGAGCTCACTATTATTATTACATTAGTAGCTCTCAGCGTTTTAATTTTCTAATATAGGCAGTAAGCTGCACAGGGCAAGGACCTTCTCTTTACCCTTATCGGTATGGTGCCATGCACATCAGCACTACTATCTAAATAATGGTTACTGATAACAAAATGCAGCTGCCAATTTTCCTAAACTTGGAATCATTTCTCTCAACTATAAGTCACTGATTGGACATTATTCCTGCTTCTCTGAAGATAAAGATACCTCTTTCTGACAGCCAGGACTAGCGTAAATGAGAGCTACTTATTGCCAGGTGAATGAAAGGGAGTCTGAAAATCAGATGATTGAACAATAACAGGGGTATAAAAATAAGAAGAGAAAAAGAACATATTTTACTTGTGTGGGGATTTTTTTTTGAGTAAACTCAGATTACATTTTTCAAGTACATAAGGAACATGGTCTTATTAATGTTCTAGGACATGTGGCAAGGCTTATAATGTACTTTTACTACAATATAATGTATAATACAATGTCTCCCTTTGTTCTGCATATTTCTGTGAAGTTTTTCTTAAAAGCAATGGCATTTCAGGCTTTGATTAATATTATGAGGTTTTTATATTGAATTTCTGCAATGTGTCCTAAGACAAGCATTTTCCTCTCTTCTTTATTCTGGCAAAAGTGCTGTGTGCAAAACAATTTAATGCATATATATAACTGGAGCTTTCTTTATCAAGGTGCTAGATTCAGCCAAGGAATGGTCTTAAGTATAAGCACATGAATAGTGTTCTCTCTTCAGTGGCTCATAACATTAAGCTGTTACTTAAGTTTTGATGGATCAAAGTATATACAATACCTTCTGAGACAGAATTTGCTTTTCTTATCAAAGGCTGGTTTCCTCTGGAAATCTGATGCCTGGCTGCTGTTCTCAACAGAAATGTTTGTCCTCTGCAGGTACTGTAGGGGGCATCTTGCACTGTAAAAGACGATGCTCATAAGATGTAGTAATGGGTTTCATTTTGCACTGTGCCGCACAGCCTTTGTTTGGGCAGCGTTTTGATTTAAACGGTATTGCAGGCCTGCCGCACAAATAAATTATTCAAGGCGGAGGGGCAGCGCGCGGTTCTGTAACGAGACCGAGGCGAGCCATCCTGATAGCAAGTTTTGACCCTTCTGGGAAAGGGTTAAGTGGGTTCTGCTGACTCACTGAGGTAGGTGCCTTATTAGTTTGCTTGTGTAAAAGGGAGATAAAAATGGCTTGCTGGGGAGAAGCCATCTCAGATGCTGGTGGAGCATTCATGAGGGAGAAGCCGTAGAAACAGCAGAACTTTATTTTCTTATTGCTTTTATCTTTGTTAATAAAGCCAAACCCCCAAAGCAAGAAGGGAGTGGGGGGGATATTGGACTTCTTTCCGTGTATGGCCTGTGCTTGAGAGTGAGATGGGAAAGGCTCCAGCTCACAGGTATAAATTACATGAAACAGTGACATAAAGACCTTGCATGGTGAAAATATTAAAGCATTCAGTCATAAGAGCAATAACCAGGAGAGACAGAAATGAAGAGGTTGAAGGCAGGCTTGAAAGTCAGGTTTTAAGATGAGAGTTTAGGAGGCAGGGGATCAGGAAGGGGACATTGTGCACAGATTGTTTCAGGTGATCAGGGCTGCAGAGAGGATGCGCTGTCAGCAACCCGGCTAGTCCCACTCTAAATTAAAGACTAGGTTAGTATCCAAATTTATCAGAGGAGAATTCTTCAACAAAGATGCACTGGGATTTGTATTTTTGCTCGACCTCAGTTATCTGCTGTAGACAGGAGGATTTTTTTTTTTTTTTTTGGTATTGTGCAGTGTGAGGTGAAAGTGCAAGGAGCATCCATATAGCCAGTTAAAAATATAAACACGGGAACATCAGAAAGGTTCTTTCAGGTCAGACCAAAGGTCCATCCAGCTCAATATCCTGTCTCTGACAGAGACCAATGGTGGATACCTAGGGAAGAATATAGGAGCAGTGATAAAAGTGATATTTTCCTAGCATTGTCTCCCAGCCTATATTTGCAACCCTAGGCCTTCCTGAGCTAAATGTGATTGTTTTGTATTAATAGCCCTTGATAGATTTTCCTTCCATGGAGGTGCCTAGTCATTTTGGAGTTATAGCTCCAAATAATCTTATACCCATTAGCCTCCAGGATCTTCTATGGCAAGAAGTTCCACATTGCCACTTGCTACATATTTTGAATGCTAAAACATTTTCTTTTGTCTGTCAGAACCTGCCACCTACCAACCTCCTTTGATGCCAAGAGCCAATCTCCATTTAATACCTATGTGCCCCACAAAATTCTACCAGTCCCACTGTTAATTATCTGTTTTTATCCTGAGTTATTCATAGTTCACATGTGAGCTGTTTGTATATGAGCTGCTCTGATCTCTCTGATTATCTTGTTCATTCCTGTTTCAACCCCTTCTAGTTCTGCTTTATCTTGTTTGAGATGAAGGACCAGATCCTCACACAGTATTCAGCATTTAGGTGCAGCAAGGATTTATCCCTTAGTGCAAGGACCTTCTTTATTCTGCTCTCTTGTTCCATCCTTATTAACTCATAGCACTTTACATGCTTTTGGGGGCTGTTGCTGAGCACCAAGCTGGAATTTTCATGGAACTATTTATTATATCCACAGAATCATGTTGCTGGGTTGCAATGATCAGATCTGAGATTATTTCTGAGATTATTATGTTATTTTTTATGTGTGTTGTTTTACATTTATTAACCTTGAATTTCATCTGCCATTTTATTGTTCAGCCTCTCAGTCTCATTAAGCCTTTCTGCAGTTCTTTACAGTTGACCTCCCATTTCTACTACTCTGTTTGGTTAATTCCCATTGAAAGGTGTAAGGAGTGAGGCTATATGGGAAACCGAAGTTAAGGAGGGATACATGAGAGAGAAAGATAAATGATGTTGGTCTGAGGGAGGTAAGAAAGGATATGAAAGATGACTAGTTAAAAAACTATGAATTGTTCAAAAAGACCTGAAGATAATAGACAGATTGAGAAGATGTTGAATCTCACTGTGAATGGGGAAGTTAAGACGTGTTTGGAAGCCAAAGAGGCTAATATTCATTTGATGGAGGAAAGATTTGATTGTTTGGAGGTATAGAAACTGTGGGGAAAGAGTATGGGGCAACCTGTACGTGAGGAAAGGAGATGGTGGGAATTACCTAAATTAGAGGTTTGTGAGAAATGCAAAGGGGGCTGTGAGAAATGGGAAGGGTGACAGATATTAATGGGTGAGAAAGTGCTATCTGTGGTAGCCAGTGAATTCCACAATGTGGCACAGCAAGAGGAGCTGAAATGTTGCCAGAAACAATTATTCCCTGAGCAGTGTATCAGCTGCGTTCTGCCTGGTAGCATTGATAGGTACAGGCCCACAGCCCTTTTTCTCCTTTTTTTTTTTCTCTTTTTTTCCTCCTATCTAGAATTTTCAGGATGGTTTGCTCATAACAATTGCTGTTGCATGGGGCACTAGTTTAGACTGGATAATTACTAAAGAGGGACTTTTAGCACCATTTCCTTTTACAGCTCCCTGAGAAATGTTTGCCCATTAGCTGTAGTGGAGAACTACATGAGTTATGAGACACGAAGCTTTAGCTTAGGATGGTTATGTTGCATTGCTCGCCCCTCCTTAAAGGGTTTACTTAGAATACATTGGGTGTATAAATTATAACAGGAGAAAATAGTATCTGTGAACTTCCTGAAATTAATGGACATCCAATAACGATGCAGAAAACACAGGATTAATGTGATCTAGGGGCAAGAAACATGCTCATACACTCCAGCTCTTGTGCTCTATGTTCATTCACTCCAACAAAAATCTCTTTGAGAGCTACTTACCTAATCTCTGGAATTTCACTTGTCATTTAAGGAAAAAAAAAAAAGTTAATGCTGCCTGTTTTAGTTGTAAGGAAACTACTACAAAAATGTGAACAGGCCTCTGGAGAGATGGGAGCGCATCTGTAAATGGTGCATGAACTGCCCCATCATCGTGGTGAGGTGTGAACGTATTTGCCCAAGAGTGCTAATTTAGATGCCAACAAGATTTGTTATTTTGTTCTTCAAGTAAAAAGAGGGGAGGGGTTCATAGTAGTCATGTTTAAGTAGTATATTATGCTACTTTCATTGCCAATATCAGCATAATCTCCTGAAATGAACACTCCATCATTTTGACAGTGAGCAGAGATTTTTTTAGGACATGGAAAAATCCTATCTTTTTTTTTCCTTCTAAATTGCCTTTTTTGGTGTATTTTCAGGAGTTGATTTCATGCAACTTCCATTTATCCGTCTGTTGCAAGCATGTAGTAGTCAGTGTTTTTCTGTGACTGCTCTTCCCTTAAGCAGAGGGCACCTGTGCACATACACACTCCCCCCGCCATATCAACAGAAATCTTTATTTAAAGCCTGGAGAAGGCAGGCCGACAATATAGACTCCATTTCTGCAAGGACCAACAGGTTAAAGGAAATGTTGGAGCTTTTATGCCAAGCTGCATGTGGAGTGATGAACTCTAAGCAAAAACAGAGCAGGAGAAAGGACAGTTTGTATGTGCTTTGAACCGTCCTCTCTCAATTGCATTTCAAGGGCTTTTATTTGCATCTATCTTTAAAAGACAAATTTAATCCTGACACAAGAATGTAACCACTTGCACAGATGATTCACAACGGTGAAGTTTCAGGTAGATTGGTACTTTTAGTTAAGGGAGGTCCTGGAAGACACAAATGAGTGTAATGGAAAACTAGCTTCACTGTTAACACTGGAGAGGAGAATGTTTCTACATAATCAATCAGTCAATCAATCAATCAGTTTTTTTCCAGTGCACCCTTCACGCCAACATGCCTGAATGCTTTACAGTTATTAAATTAAATCAAAGAACACACTACAAAATGGACAGGGCCAGATCAATAAATCTTAAAACCTGATGCAAAATTACCAAGGCCTCTCAACAAGTAACCATGAAAGGAAGAATGAATGCCCCCATTCCTAAGGGCATGCATGGGGACATGAAACTGAACCACGATGTAGATGCTAGTTAGAAGCATGTAAACATGTAAAGAAACTGTAAAGAAACATCTAAACATGTAAAGAAACATGTAAAGAAACTGATCTTTATAGCACCAACCAATAATCGACAACATCCACTTGGAGCTCAGTCTCGGAGTCTTCTTGGACTTCTAAAGGTTCCTGGCAAATCAAGAAGTGTTTACAGCATGATCCCGGCCACGCGCTGCCAGGAACCTGCTTCCAAAGTTTTGCCATGTTCATGAGCTCTGCAGGTGATTGTTGCAAAGGAAGATGCAGCACATACCAGATGCTGATAAACGTTCGGTAGCTAATCCATCTTCATGGGCCAGCCCAGCCATTTGCACCCGGTAAGGACTTTGGATTGAACCCAGAGTCCAGTCCAAAGCCTTCTATTAGTTTGGCAAGTTTTCCTTTCCTTGTTTGAGAGGAAAGCTTTATGAAACTATAATAGCCTTTATAAAGCCACCAGTTAATGGGAGCATTGTGATAGAAATTTCCCAGAGCTGGCCCAACCTCCAGAGGTCCATTCAACAGAGGAGATAAAATGACCACAGTCCTATCTTATATTCAAAACCCAGTTCTTCCACTTAAGTTTCCCTCAGTAGTTTTGTAAGGCAGGTTCTCCTTTTTCTGTGAATTGGATCAAAAGTATTGCCCAGAGGCAAAAGGTTAGAGGAGATTCCACATATGAAAAACAGGAGGCTCTCAAAAGGGTGCAACCAGAGTTGCAGCAGAGGCAGCACAGATAGGATGGATAAAAGCCCACGTGAGACTTGAGTTTGTGAGCAAGCAGAAGCTGACAGTTGCCCCTTAGGAATACAGTGTAAGGCTTTCAATTCTCCAGGAGATGTGATCTGAAGGTCTTGCTTCCCATGAGCAATCAGACCTGAACTGTTGCATGGTGCTGCGGCTGCATAATTTAATAGTTGTCGTGTTTCATGCCAAAGTGAATGTAGTTGGTGACAGTGAACATGTAAAATTTGTAACTCATTAGGGATAAAAGGGTCTATGCAAGCAAAGGTCAGACATTATCCTCATGACTGGCAGGAGAGGTCCACATTAAAACAAAGAAGATGTTTGATTTTCTTTTGAACATGGTCAGATGATTCAGAGCCACCTGCCCTTCATATGCTCTCAGCCTCTCCCTTTCCCATCTATTCTCTTTTGAAACATTTTTAAGTCCATCTACTTTTATATTTTCAAACAAAACTCATAAAAGGGCTATAAATATCATGACTTGCTAAAATGAAAGCTGTTTTCTTCTCCTCCCAGGAGACTCCTGCCTGAGAGAAGAGACAGAAAGAGTTCACCTCTTTGAAGATTTCCTTCTCTGTTGAAGTAAAGCTGGTATCTAAGAGCAGTCTTCAGGGCCTTGTTCTTGTCATCATCCTGACCTGGCTTTGTCAGGTTGCTCTCTGTATTGCTTATGGCAGTGTGAAGGACGGGGCTAGGGGAAGGAATTTTGGCTATTGCTGGCAGAGCAGGGAGTCGTGCTTGGAAAGGGATTGTACTGTGGATATGAGAGAGAAAAAAAAGCTATACAAAAAAAGCTATAAACTCAGTGTGCCAGGAAAGAAAAAAAAATCCCTACTGGATCAGGTCAGTGGACTACCTCTTCTGTCTCTGATGTTGGCCAGAACCAGATGCTTCTGAGAAGGTACAAAGAAAGTTTAAGTGGGCAATTATGGAATAACCTGCCCTGAGTAGTAGATACAATTTTTCCCTGCCTGGCAAAGCCCCGCTCCATCTCCTTATCTCCTTTCACTGTTAGATTTCAGGTTTATACCCTGAAGCACAACAGCTTCTCTCTCTTCCAAACTGCTTTCCAACCTGGCTTGTCTCATGTAGCTGCCTATGACAGTGTTGTGATGGGAGGTATCGGTCTTATCCATTTAAGAGTCTGTGATAGATCATAGCTATATTGGAAAGAGAGGCAGAGAGGTGAAGAGAAGGCATGGGAGAGGAACATAAACTCAGATGAAACATCTGTCAGGAAGATGGAAAGCAGAATGAGTGGCTGTGTAACTAACTGCTGCCTGCAAACCTGGGCTGAGGAGATAGCTCGCAAGTGAGTGTTTTTGCTTCCAGAGATTCCAGCCTCAAGCACACTAGGAAATTCACCTCTTGGTTGAAACTAGTGTTCACCAAAACTTCCCGCTAAAAATATTTTTAAAAGCTGTGGAAGTGTTAGAACAGTCCTGGCCAAACTGTTCTTGTGATATTCTGGGAGAGCTTTTTCTTTCACTGAAGTTCATTACTGATTTCTGAAATGCTACTGGAGTTTTTGGAAGCTAATGGATTTTGAACACCAATGAAAATAAGGCTGTTTTTAGTGCCTGAAAATGTTTTAGGAGCCCAAAGTCAGGCATTTATGCCTAGGCCCTCATCCTTGTCTTTTGGGGCTAGGTTCTCAAAGGAAGAAAGAAGTTACCAATAAAAACAAACTAAAATATTGTGTAATTTCATCATTTAAGCTCATTTCTGCATCAAAACAAACAAACAAACAAACAAAAAGAATCACAGTTGTGAGATTACATGTTCTAAGCAATAGAAAACAAGGCTTTCCCTCTGAAAGCATCTCCTTTGCTTTGCTGTGGATCAGCTCCGTCTCCTTTGCTAAATCCTGTGTGTAGATCAGCTTAATAAACCATCCTTTCTATTTGCTGTGTAGCTTTCATAATACTGAGGAACAATACAGGTTTTGCTCTAGGCTTCCAGAAAAGCCACCTGGGGCCTCTCTTTCTTGCAGGAGATTTCTGGCAAACCTTTGTGTCTCCTGCTTTGGGAGGCCACTGACTCCTGGACCTTCTCAGCAGCGGG